>CM076575.1:643904293-644294415 GCA_034641835.2 Pinus albicaulis | reverse complement strand
TCTAAACCCCAAGAACCTTCCTTCCTCCTTCAACCTCGCAAAACAAGAAAGAACGTGTACTGTAATAAACGAAGTGCCATATATATATTTTCCTAAACGTTAGTGTAATCTAATGAAATATGATATAAACGATAATAACCGCTTAATATAATCCTAATCTTTCCACATACACAAAATAGATACTAAATACGTGTTCGGTGAACAAGATGGGGCCGTCATTATGAATAAAAGATGCGCGTAAATAAAGAGTGGAGAGATCACCTGAATCCTTCCACGATCTTCGAACAGACCGTCGTCCGGATTCGTCTCGCCCTTGCCTCGCTAAGAAATTTTCAAGACTTGTGCACTCGAGATGGCATATAAATGGATGAACATCTCTAGGAAATAAGGGTTTCCTGTATAAATCTAGGAAAGTGCAGGAGGCATGGGGAATCAGACTTGAACTGGGATTCCAACAGAGTCTAATTTCTATAAAATTTCTCTCTCCCTTAGGCCATGCACATGAGGGGCTTTTATACTCCCTCAAAGTAGTTTCAGTCAGTTGGAAACAGTTGGCCACGTACTGGGGTGGTTGAACTACTAGAGTAACCATCAACCAAGTCCGAAAATAGGGAATTTATATATTTTTTAATGGTTTTAATGGCATACACAGAAAAGTACATGTGGAATCGCGTATACACGTGGAAAAGTCTGGGCATACCTGCGTATGGGAATTTTAACACTGTTTTTTAGTGAATTTGTTCAAGTCTGTAGGAATGGGTGCCCAAAGCCATAAAGACAATCATGAATCACCTGAGGGTGAAAAATGATGCTGTAACATATGCCCCCTAATATATGAGGTCAGAAGGGGTACATGATGGCCGAAATGTATTATGCACATAGAAATAACTTCGCAAGGACAAGAGAGGACTTCACCATATTTTATCCTGCCAAAAACCAATGAAAGAAAATATTCAACTCATGCTGAGGCGGAAATACCCATGCTCAGTCAAAAATACATCATATGGAAGTACAGAATAGATCCAACATGTATACAAGTATAGTTGAACTGAAAGTACACAATGAATCATCTGAGCATGGCCCGGAAGTACAAGTCTGAATCAATGTCCAAGTATCACATATATAGAAAGCTGATCAATGATGCTAAAACTGGATGTCTGATCATATAAGTAACTGAATCTCCATGTACCAAATCATAAGAGGTGTAACAAACGGTACAATCACGCAACTCGGGAGCCAACATATAGGATGTTGTTGTACTGACACTGCAACATATAAGGGTGAACGGCATCACTGCAAGAAACTAAATGGACTGTCAAAAGTGAACCGAGAAATGCTGATGCAACCCGAGGTCTTCACCGATCACTATGGCACAATTCTACACAATGGGAATAAATGAGCTGAAGTCGACCATGTGAGAAATCGTTGGATTACTGGTCAATGATGTATACCATTAACCAACGCGAGACAACCCACCAATAATGAAAATGAGCATCAAGGTGCCCCAGTACAATCGAACAAGTGCAAATAAATGAGTTGAAGTCGAACACTTGAAAGAATCTACCAATCAGGAGGCAATGACGAATCCCCATTGTCGATAGCGAAGAGTCTGCCACTAATGACTGCAAACCCTAAGGTATTGACAAAAAGACTCTAGATCCTATTCCTAGAGCAATGAGTCAGATTCGGTGGGAAAAGATCTGCTAGAAGGAAGGCATTAAGGCATCCCACATCAGTCCAGCGTGAGTGTAACCCGCAGGCCAAGATTTGGAAGGAATCGGACGAAGTAGAGTGATGGAACCAAAACTGAAGTACGTTTCCGACATGCACAAGATGAAGCTAGTGCACGAAAGAAACCCTCTAAACCAACCAATAATGAAAGTTGACACAGAGGCGAGATATCCACCGATAGGGTCAAATGGAAATCAAGGTACTGCACGAATCCCAAGTGTGATAATGTGTGCTGACGTCGAACACAGGGGAAACCACTCAGTCAAAGACCCATAATGATGATCAAATGCTGAGCACAAGGTCACCTATCAATGTTGGAAATAGGGCCAGGGTGCGGCTCTAGGTTTGCTCTCAGAGAAATATTTCATAGTCGATAAGAGACAAACCCACCAACAAGAAGTCAATGGAGACCTTCTCAAACCAGCACGAGCAGAAGACCAAAAAATTTGATGTGATAGAACAAGATACTGACAAGACCAGGAAGGCCGACTGAATAATGAGTCAAGAGACACCGCAAAATGGCCGATTCTGGTTAGACTTCCCTTGAACAAAAGCACGACTCGTGATGACCATGGCAGTAAAAAAGTGACACTGTATAAGTCTGTTATGCAGGAGGCAGAACAAACTCTCCATATGATTGGAAGAGATAACCAACTGGGGGAGGGCTGACAAGTGAAACATGATAAAGTCTGAACCTAGGTCAAAACTAAAACCATCCCAAACGAAGGAAATATATATAATTATATGTGCTTTGTTCAAGGGCGACAAACTGACTTTGTACTGCCATCAAAACAATGAAGATACATCCCGTTCCCGCTCTTTTTGTTATATTTGATTTTTTTGTCTTTTTCATATAATAAGCCTGAAAAAGAGTAAAAGAATGCTATGGTACAATGGATAGAACGAGTATCAAGAAACAGATGCACTAGTTCCTGGGATTGGAACGATCCTATGCTCAATGCAAGGTGGCGGAAACTGGTAAGCGATACTCAGAGGAATGTTCCATCCATGGGTAAAAGGGTGTCAAGTCGCGATAGCCAAATGCATGCAATGGTTAACTTGTACAGATAGGCAAGGTCAAAAGTTGGCTTAAACATTGAGTCCAAAATGAAGCCAGCTAAAGGCCAGGATAAACAAGTAGCCAATATGCAATGCAGTAATACAACTCAACAACACCAGGGAGCCTCTAGGGTAATAGCCAGAAAAATGATAGTGAGGAAGAAGAAGAATGAAGCTTCAACACATAAGTCATGGCGGGACTAAAGGGGACTCCCGAGCCTACAGAAAACACAGCATGGGAAACAAGTGATAGCGAGGAACTAACTAAGAAGCCCATGTAAAGGAAGGCTCTACCATCAAGTCATGATTAAATAATCGGCGAGTGAAATGGGTGTAATAGTCATGACCTGATGGGATCGACCCTATGGCAAGTGATCAGTGTGGAGGCTAGTATGCAAGATGCAACGAAAAGTTATTTCCCTAACCTATATGCCAGTGAAGATCATATACCTGCCATGACGAGTCAGTAGTCATGGATCAAAAACTGGGAAAAATCTCAAATTCGTCAAAATGTACCTGAAAACATACCAAACTGGGCACTTCCAAGCATCCAGGTTATGCAGCTTAAGATAGATTGAAAAAATAAGCATAACAAATTTTTGCGAAAATTTTCAACGTTTTGGACATAAATAGACAAATTACCTCATATTTGGTTCATTGTTACATTGCTGATTTGGAAAAAAGTGCTCTGGAGCAAAAACTTCTTTCGTCAAATCAGGAGCAACTGACCGTAAAATTGCACCGAATTTGTCAGGTAAGCTCATCAATCATCCTTGCTATTCATTTTGTCCATTCATAAATTAAAATTTAGTAATTTTCACCATAGAATCTCTTGCTAAAATCACGGGTTTGCGCATACGCGGGTTGGTAATGATAAAGTCGCGTATACATGCGACTGTGCACAAATAAAGTCACGTATGCACAGGCCCAAATGAAAAATGCATAGCTAATGAAGGAATTGTTGAAATTTTTTAGGATGACCATATCATGGAGAGAGCGTGAACATAGTGAAATTGATCAAGAAGTCATGCAAGATCGAGCATCACTAAATATTCTTCAGAATTGCGGATTGCTCAAGTTTTTCAAAATGCCAAATATGAAGAGTAATGTCTGGTTGCTTGAAATGCTCGTGAACTATTGGGAACCGGAAGAAGACTGCTTCATTATAGATCAGATGCCTATACGCGTCGAAGTGGAAGATATATATTTTATTACTGGACTCTCCCGGAGGGGGGAACCAGTAGACTTGCACGGGAAGCCCTTGGGAGGGCTAACCATGGAAGATTACGTCCACGTGTACTGCGTAGAGGGTTCCAAGAAAGTGGGAACTCAAATTGCAATCAAATATTTAAGAGACTTACACATAAAAATCCTCCTTTTTACCATCGAGAGAGTAGCAGGATCAGCTTCTCTTCACCAGGCATCCAGGACGCAAATGAGTATAACAGTGGAATGCTTAACTCATTTATATGATTGGTGTACAGCTCTACTGATGAACATGAAGCAACAATTGACTTCTATCCGAAAGGCAAAGACAAAAATTTTTGGATACGGTACAATTTTGATGACATTCTTCTTTGAGAAGATACCATCATTGAGACCCAGAGTGATCTCTACCATCAGCAACCCGAGAGACCCAAGAATTTCCCGCTGGGCAGACATGATGAAGAGATTGGGAGGAAGTGAAGTTCCCCGGACCACTTGGGATGATGAGTTCTTCCTTTGGTGGGGAGAACAAATCATCACTGTGGACGACTATCCCTATGCCGAGATGGACTTTCGTGGCAATCTAGATCTTGTCCTTCCATCGGGCGCGGAATGGGGCGCAGTCTGTAAGTTTGCAATTTTTTGACTTATATAATTTTTTGGATTTTTTCAAATATGTATGAAAAAATGGAAAACAAACATGTTTTTGATTGGATTCATAATGAATTTAAAAATGATCATGATACAGATATTGGACCAGTTCGACCTGAGGGTTTCCCGTGACACAAGTGTCACCGAGGCGAAGCGGATACAGTGGATTCAGATAGGACCCTCCAAGCTGTATAGAGGAACTTGGAGGGATTAACCCACCAAGTACCTATGGCTGCAGTGGAAGATCTGCCGGAAGCCATCCAGAGACGGGTGGTAGGAGTGCCCCGAGACTGGGTACGGTTATTCCACCGAGTTGCCACCGCGGTTGTGTTCTATAGGAACACAACTTCTGGGCAGGGACCTCAGGAGTAGATAGATATGATGTATCAGATGACTGTATATTATTTGAGACTGAACATGATCGGGCATAAGCCCAATTTTTGTATGAATTTTATGGATCCAAATTTTGTAAATTTTTTGAACACTCTGATGATATATATACATCGATGTTTGATGTGATGTGATAAATGTACCAAAATGTATGATGTTTTTGATGATTAAATTTTATTGTATGGAATGATTAATATGCCAATCCAGTGCTTGATTAGCTAATGAGTCTGCTAGCCAATTGTCAGCTCGGGGAATATGAATGAAAGTTAAAAATTGAAATGATCTTTGTAACAAATGTACCCTCAAGAAAAACCGGAGTAAAAATGGATTTCGAACCCGATAAGTATTGTTCAACTATGACACCACCAGCTAAGAGTCCAAGAAAACTACCAACGAATGAACACCCAAAGATATTGCCTCCGAGAGTAGATAAACAATTGCAGTGTATTCTGCTATGTTATTGGAAGCAGGACCAATGCAGACCCCTCTTGATACTAACAGCTGACCGGATGGATAATGAAGTACCCAAGCCACGGAAGCTAAGTTCCGGGTGTGTCTACTAGCACCATCGGCGAAACCAAAATGACTCATGACATCCAACACAACCTGCGAAAGCAGATCAAAAACATCACCATCTCATCAAAAATCGAAAATCAACCAGATATGTACAAAGCAAAAACTACTATATACAAAAGCAACATGCCAGGCCGAAGCCTAGGCATAATACTTCTTCAAATAGAGCCCATTTCGGGGCTCCAACAACTCGTTCCCTTCAAAATCAACCAAGGTATATGCTCCTTTCTGAAGGAATTTTTTAACGATGAAGGGGGCATACCACATAGACTTAAACTTTCCTGCCCCCAGGGCATCTTTTTCTTGGGCATAGACCAAAACAAGGTCACCTTCCGAAAAAACCCTGGGTTTGACTGCCTTATCGTACTGAGCTTTAACTCGGTTTTTATGTGCTTCATTCATCGTGGCGGCATCCCGACACTGCTCATCGAGATGTTCCAGATGAAGGAGCCATTCTTCAAGACTAGAAGTGTCAGGAAGAAGTTCAATAGCTAATTTAAGAGAAGGAATCTCGCATTCAATGAGAAATACGTATTCCAACCCGTGCACTAGCTGAAACGGAGTAAAACCAGTCGCAGTTTTCACTAACGTCCTGTATGCCCAAAGTGCAGGATATAGCATAATATGCCAGTTGGATCTAGCTTTATCAATTGTCCTTTGAAGAATTGTATTCAAGGATTTATTCACGACTTCCACTTGCCCATTGGCTTGAGGATAATACAGAGATGAATGCTCCTGCCGGAAACCCAATTTGAGAGCCAACTTAGCCATCATGCTATTCTGAAAATGACTACCATGATCAGTGACAATCTCTCTAGGAATACCAAAACGAGCAATAACCTGGTTTAAAAGAAAAAGAGTTGCAGTCTCACCATCATTCCCAAAAGTAGGCATAGCCTCGACCCACTTCGTAAAGTAGTCTACTGCTACAATAATGTACTTGTGACCTTTAGCCGAAGATGGGTTACAAGTAGTATAATCAATACCCCACTTTGTAAAGGGACCGACAGTAATGACTGGAAAAATCATAGCTGGATGAGCGCGCATTTTTCGAGTATAGACTTGACACAGATGACACTTTTTGACCGACTCCATACAATCTTTGAAAATCGAAGGCCAAAAGTACCCAACACGCAAAATATTTTGGGTTGTAGCAAGCCCAGATAAATGACCACCACAAGCTGTGGGAATCATTCAGCACAGCCTCAGCTTCTTCGAGAGTTAAGCAGCGTCTCACGATTGAATCAACCCCTCGACGGTATAAATCATCACCAATAATCAAATAATTCTTGGCCAAGTGACGCAACTTACGATGCTCATCTTTCGAAAAAGTAGAGAGAAACTTCACAGTCTGAAGATACACGATGATATCTCCATACCAAGGATCCTGTGAAGAGATAAGAAACAAATGTTCATCCAGAAAGGATTCATCATAGATCATCTCTTCCCCACAGGGCAACTCGGAGATCAATTCCGTGAAAACCAATGATTTCTTGGACTTGGCAGACATAAACTCAAGATCAAATTCCTGCAAAATCACAATCCATATATTGTATTTGCCCCCAATCACTCGCCTACTGAGGACAAACTGAAATGGATTGGTTGCTGCCAAAACATAAGTTTTTCGTAGAATAATGTAATGCCGGAGTCGCTGCACAGCATGAACTGCTGCTAAAGCTAAATTTTCTATCGGATTCTACCGGAGTTCAGGTCCTACCAATCCTCAACTAAGATAGTAAATAACATGCTCTGCAAGAGCATCATCCTCCTAAACCAGAACCATACCAATGGTAGATTCTGCTGCTGCCAGATACAAAAGGAAATCCCTGCTATAATCAGGTGGACTCAATAAAGGAGAAGAGTTCAATGCTTTCTTCAAAGCATCGAATGAGTGTTGAGCAAAGTCATCCCAAAGAAATGGAACTCCCTTCTTCAACAATCTCATAAATCCCTTGATAACTTCAGCATAATTTACGATAAATCTCCGAAGAAAATTAGAATTTCCTTGTAGACTTTGAAGTTGACGAATAGAAGACGGGGGAGGCAACCGAAGTATTGCCTCAACCTTGAAAGGATCTACCCTAATCCCTTCCCTAGACACAATGAATCCCAATAATCGACCGGATGTAACCGCGAAAATGCACTTGTTCGGATTCAACCTAATCTTATAGAAACGACATCGTTCAAATATTTGCCGGAGGTGAGCAGGATGATCCATCCTATTTCGAGAATGAGTAGCTAAATCATCCAAATACGCCTCGATAATATTTTTGATGTCATGGAAGGCATATGACATGGCTCGCTGAAATGTAGCCCCAAAATTTTTAAGACCAAAAGGCATCTTCTTGTATGCAAAAGTACCCCAGGGACAAATAAAGGCAGTCTTATGTTGATCTTCAGGATGGATAGTAATCTGATTATATCCGGAGAAATCGTCCATGAAGGAGAAAATCTCATTACCAGCACACTCATCAATGATCTGATCGATGAATGGTGTGGGGTAATTATCTTTAGGACATTCTTTATTAAGGTCTCTGAAATCAATGCAAACTCGAATCGTTCCTTGTTTTTTATCTACGGGAACAGGGTTTGAAACCCATTCAGTCAAAGGAACAGGGAAAATGAATCCCACCTTAAGCAACTTCTCCACCTCAGCTTTGATAGCTTCTGCCTTCCTAGGATTGACCGGACGAAGTTTTTGCCTCACAGGCTTAGCTTTTTTGTAAGTCTTGATCTCATGCTAGACAATAGATGGATCTATACCAGGCATTTCCTCATAAGACCAAGCAAATACATCCCTATACTCTTTAAAGAGCTCGGTATAAATCTGAATCTCTTCACGAGAACATTCAACTCCGATGAAGACATTCTCAATAATATTTGGATCCCTGGAAATGTTCACCAGGATAGTAGGAGAAATCACAGCCATGTTCCCTTCAGCATAAACCTGTGTTGGTGCTAAAGGGTTCAAGACTGGGTGAACAGGACCAGGAGACTGAGGACTTGGAAAACTTGTTTCACTTTCGCTCAAATCAGGTAAAAAGTAAGACCGATGATGCAAATCATCCCACGGTCTATCTATACCAGTCATAGCTTCCAGGATGGCCTCTTCAAATGGAAGAGTGGTATCAAGGCAATCCTGGGCAGAAGAAGAACTAAGTGTCCAAGCCGGAGCCACATATCCATCCAACTCTTCCAGTGAAAGAGGAGCTGGACTAGATTCTGCAGAGTCAACAATAGACTGATAAGCAATCTCAGCTGCAGACATCAGAAATTCCATTCCACCCACTTGACCTTCCGCTAATGTGGCAGTAGGGGAAGGTAAGGTCCAAGGGTCCGAAAAATAATGAGTTCTGAAGAACTCTCTTCGAAGAGGAGCCTTGGAGGATGAAATTGCATTTATATGCACCGTAGGAGGAGGAATATCGAAAGTACCCATCAAGGAAGAATACATTCCAACCCCTAAATTCTCAACAGGCGCCTTAGTATTATCCAACTTAGGAACAGATGAGTCAGTAGACGCATTCGGGTCTCCAGGAGGACAGTCCAGTTGATCCACTGTAACAATCCTCCCTTCGTGAGGGAAACAAATAATCCGAAATAATGAGGATGTAATGGCATCCATCTCATAAATCCAATTTCTCCCCAACAGAAGGTTGTAGTCCAAGCTTGCATCCACTACCTCAACCTCTATATTCACAGTTTTTCCCCCAACACAGATAGGAAAAGCTGGGACAATACCATGTGGTCTGTGAGAATGACCATCAAACGCAGTCAGAAGAGTGGTAGATGGAACAGCTTTGGGAGATCCAATCGTCTTCCAACATGTGAGAGACATCACGCATGTGGAAGCACCCTCATCAACAACCGTCCGAAAGATGTTGCACTTCCGATACGATGATTTAATATGAAAAGCCATATGATGGGGGAGTCTCTTCTTAAAATTAGACATATCAAAAGTAATCAGAAGAGAATTTTTTGGATCAATAGCCCCAATGGAAGTGAGCAAAGCACTGCGCTGAGCCGGACAAGACTGGATTACCTCTAAAGCTGACATAGCACAAGGACTCTGCGCCAAATCTTCCACAATAGAGTAGTTCTGGGCAGCCCTAGCATTTGGATTAATCGTCGATCGCTTAGAAGACTCTTTGGGCATCCGAGGCATAGACTGAACAGTAGGCTTTATAATGTGAAGTGGCTCAGTAGCATCAGGAGTATCATTAGCTTTCGAAGACTCTTCTCCGCCATAATCACGGGATATCGTAGCGACATCCACGTGAGCACTCATCATGAATATGTTCGATGGAATTTCCCCTTCCTCGGTGCCCCCAGAGGAAGCCCCAGGATTTTGATTCACGCCAAAAACTAACTATTTCCCTTGGGGAAAAGGGTTTGCTAACATAGCCTGGGAACTAGAAGAGCCCTGCTGAGCTAACAAGCGCTGTGCATCCTGAATTTTAGGGCAAAGGTGTGTAAGATGGTCTCCAGCACACAGCTTGCATGGAAACTTCACTTTCTTTTTGTCCTTTGGACCCTCACCAACATGCTCGTTGGTTTTATTCGCATTACCCTTCCCATTCTTGCCCTTTTTCTTATTATTTCGTCCCTTCTTCTTCCCTTCGGATTGTTGATTTCCTTTGGAATCAGAAGCTTGGACAGCATTTATGGACAAATATTGGGAAGGCGATGACTCAGCAGGCACAGCCTAACCAGAAGGAGCAGATTGCAAAGACAACTGCTGCAGTTGAGTAAGCAGGCTGGCTACACCACTATTGATCGACCCGATAAGTCCATCACCATGCGGACCAGGCTTAGTTTTGGTTGGGAAAATATTTATGGAGGACCCTAGACTGAGAATAGATTAGTTCCAGTTGCTGGGCCCTAAAAATGGCCTGCTCCTCAGAAAATACCCCAGACAGGGATACATCTTTAGAAATGTCTGACTGCAGAGATTTCAGAAACCATTCCAAAAGGAATTCTCCTGGAATATGAGCTTTAATAAGCCTCTTCCTTCTCCTCCATTCCTGAATATGGTCAGAAATGTGGGTTGCGTCGTCCTACTTAAAATTAGCTAGGAGTTCAATCCCAGCATCATATCGGACAGGAAACTGGAAATGGTTTAGAAATGTAACAGCCAGTTCTCCAAATGTAGCAAAACTGCCCCCAGTTAGCTCAATATACCATTTGGCAGCGTTTCCAGTTAGGGTGCGTTGAAACAATCTCAACCTAATTGAATCGTCGATCAGGGAGTTAGAAGAACACCATAAATGGAAAGTGGCGATGTGGTCAGCTGGATACTCTCCATTCTTCCCTTCAAACTTTGGAATGTCTGAAGGTAGTTTGGTCGGGACCGAAGGCCACCCCGGACTGTACCGAATTAGATCATTCGTCAATTTCGAGAGATCTGGCAAGTTTAACGTTGCCAGAAAAGGTAAACGAGGTGGAGCTTGAGGATTCCATCCTTGATAGGATGAATTCCCAACATTCTGAAAAGAATAACCTGGATTTGA
This sequence comes from Pinus albicaulis, assembly GCA_034641835.2. NCBI lineage: Eukaryota > Viridiplantae > Streptophyta > Pinopsida > Pinales > Pinaceae > Pinus > Pinus albicaulis. Next base: position 644,283,295 of record CM076575.1, on the reverse strand, counting down.
TGAGGCACCAGGTTGCCAAAAAGAACTCGTAGCAAAAGGAGAACCTCCTCCCCACGCCGAGTTACCAAAGACCGGACCAGTTCCCCCGCCTGAAGTATTAAATGAAGAGGAAAGCCCCTGATAGGGGTTCCAGGCATTAGATAGAGGGGAAAAAGTCTGATAAGCACTCGACGAAGGGAAAGAAGCATTCCCTTGGTGACTAGCGTAAAACTGATTCCCTGCCCCAGCTGTAGTGAATACAGGGTTCCAACCCGTAAAAGTAGTCGAACTTTGACCTCCAGACCAAGGGTTGAAACTTTGGGTCTAAGAAGTAAACGGAAAGGACCCTAAAGAAGGATTCGAACTAGGAATATGTCCAGTTCCGAAGGGGAACCCTTGAAAAGAAGCTGATCCACCAGCCATGGAAGACATGGGTGTAGATCCAGCTGCAGCAGCGGAAAAGGAAAAAGAAGGAATCCCACTAGTGGGCATTCCAAAACAGAAGGGACCAGATTGAGAAGCATGTGCTTGGGTGAAACCAGAGCCAAAAACAGCAGCACTAGAGGCAATCGAAGATATAGCAATAGTTCCCCCTCCTTCAACAGAAGCAAGAGTCTGAATGCCTGCAGCACTCACAGCAGAAGCCGCGTTCCCAGTCGTGGCCATCGAAAGGTATGTATAATAAGGAGGATCTTCCGGTCTCTCTGACTCGGGTCCGATGTATTGAACAACGAATGGATAATCAGGAGGAAGAGGAGATGGAAGTGAATATGAGGGTTTAGACACTTCCTCTACCTGTACTTCTTCTTCCTGCGGAAATAACACTCGTGAGGTGAGCGGAGCGCTCCTCTCGGAACCAACACCAGAATCAGCTATGAAACCTTCAGACCCTTGTGGAGGATCTCTCTCCACTGCTTCGGACGCCACAGGGTGGTAACCACCTGCTAAATCACTCTTACACCTTCTTGAAGAAGGCTCTGGACTCTCGGGAGATAACCCCCGGATTCTCCTCGATTGACGAGGTGCTTGATCAGCCACTTTAACAGATTTTAATTAGACTCAAAAAGTGTAAAGCTAGGCAAGCTAGAAGCAAAGAGCACTCACTAAAAAATAATCCCTGAGATACAATCAAGCAAACAACCTTCAAGTATTTTTGCTCCGGGTGATTAGGACTGGACACCAAAATACAAGAAAACGAAATATAGGACCTCCTGAAAGTAGTCTGGGATAATTACGGCCCAGGCCTACTAGCGAAGGTATCAAAAACAGTTACGCCGACCTCCTAACGACAACCTTTGCCGGCTCAAGCACCCAAGCTTCGCAAGGGCACCCCCCAAAAGTACTGCTGAAAGTGATGCGATGTCTGCCTCAGGTACCACGGGTATTCCCCCCCGCAGTCACCTATGTGGAACCTAGGAGTGGCAACTATGGGCACCAATCCGTGTCAGAAACCGGGCGGAACGGTCTTGAGGTCAGATTCAACAAATCAGAGAGGGGGTATCTCTCTTCTCAGCCTTCACTTCCCCTCGCGCTTGACTCTCTGGAGGAGATCTTTCCCGGTCCACCTAACGGAGTTGGATTTCGCTCAATTAATCAACTTCTATGTTTTGTTTGAGCAGCCTTGGAGATTTAACTCTCCACTCACCTAATCCAAGGCCCTACAACCTAGCTAGTTGGTGTATGACACTTAGAAAACTTGCTAGCTGATTTTAAATTATATTGCTTATTTTAATCGGCTGTTATGTTAAGTCAAAGGGATACGGAGATGAAACTTATGGTGTTTTAACGCAGAAAAGAAATTAATAAAAACCAAACTACATGAAAATGCAGTGATTGTCTTTCGATGAAAAGCAACTTCTACACAGGTTCTATGAGATTAAAAATTGTATTTTTCTTTTCAGATAACAAACTCACACTCACAAAAACTATGAAAATGACTAAATGCTTAAGTGCACCTGATGCAAATCACTAAAAGCATGCAAATTCTAGGATGCAAAATCTCCTAAAGCAGAGCGAAATTTCCCAAAGATCCTTCAGTTTTAACTCTTTTTGGTTGTCCAGAAAGCTAGTTCCCGAAATCAGAAACTCTTAATATGAAGACACCAAAATTGCTTTAAAACAAAAGGAAGAAATCAATGACAATTCCTTTCCAAAATCAAATCAAAATCCAAAGGCAAGAAACCTCAACAAAGCTTCAAAAGATATAGTGAAACGAAAACAAAAATACAAAAACAAAAGCAAACAACAAAGCAAAATGTTTTTTGGGCTTTTGAATTTTATAAAAGAAGAGTTCGAAAAGACCAAGCAAAACTATCAAATCCCAAGCCAAACAACACTGAATTTCAAGCAAAAACTTCAAAAACGCTCCAAATCTTATAGGGCTAACTAGTAGCAAGATTAATATGAGCAAAAAGAAGACAAGAAACTCAGTCACTCAGCCTAGAAGAATAGTACAACCTTGCAGCAAACAAAAACTTCAAAGAACCAAGAAAGACTCTTCAAAAGTTGCAACAAGACCTAGCCGACTGAACTCAAGAAAATTAACCAAGAAATGGGCAAAAATCGAAGTGCAAAGCAAGACACAAAGGTAGGAAAGAGTAAATGAGCAGAAGCTCTCTGTTCCGATGAAGCAGAACAACCAAGAATACCCAGAAAGAGATCTTGGTACTCGAACCAGAAATGCCAGCATAAGAAACAATAATTTGCCAAATAAGCTAGTTTTCAATCAAACAAGAGAGAGAAAATACCAAAGACCACTTTCTACACAATCCATAGGATACAAAGACACTGCAGGAATAGCTCTCCATAGACAGAAAGGACTAAAAAGCCAAGAAATCTAAAATTTCAAAATCTACCCAGGTATACGCTACTTGACAATTTGACAACAAGCGTGCATACACAACTGTGCTAAAGGAAACCCGCGTATACGCGACTCCCTTTAACAAAAAATGCGTGTATAAGCGACTATGTGCAGACAAACCCGCGTATATAAAGGTAAATAATGAAAAACAAAAAAGATCAAGCCTGGATAAGGAACCAGGACTTCAGTCTGACTGAGAAAGAGTAAACTGGACTGGAAATAAAAGTTAAAATTGTTGGAAACCTATCAAACAGCTGAAACCAACCAACAGGGGAATCACAAGAATGTGTTCCCCAGCAGAGTCGCCAATTCTGTTTTGGGGAAAATCACCCTAGAGGTTTGTTGGGTCAAAACCTCCACAGAGCAGGGCATGCCATTCAGAAAGACTCACACACAACCATACTTGAATGAAAAAAACTAGATAACAATGATAACAGAACTCACCCGTAGTCCTACGTTCGATGTAGATCCCGCGGGGTTAAAACCCCCAGCAACCTTTCTTCCTCCTTCAACCTGGAAAACAAGAAAGAACATGCACGAAAACCTAGTTGTACAACATATATTTCTTCTAAACGTTAGTGTAATCAATGTGAAATATGATATAAACGATAATAACTGCTTAATAATCAATCTTTCCACATATACAAATAGATACTAACACAGAAGTTCAGGAACAAGACGGTTCTTCATTATTATGAATAGCATGTACATAAGTAAAGAGTGGAGAGATCACCTGAATCCTTCCACGATCTTCGAGAAGACCGTTGTCCGGATTCGTCCCGCCCTTGCCTCGCTAAGAAACTTTCAAGACTTGTGCACTCGAGATGGCATATAAATGGATGAACATCTCCAAGAAACAAGGGTTTCCTGTATCACCCATGGCCTTCCAAGTAGAATATTATATTCAAGGGGTCCGTCAACAACCTCAACATCAACATTCACTGTTTTTCCCCCTAGTTCAACATGCGGGTTATTAATATTACCACAAGGCTTATATGTACGTCCATCGAAAGCCTTCAAGGTCGTTGATGATTGAGATAAGCACGGAAAGCCAAGTGACTTCCAAAAATTTAGAGACATAATGCATGTAGATGCTCCCTCTTCAATAATAGTACGATGAACAAGGTGATTGAGAAAATTTACTTGTATGGAGAATGCCGATTCTCCAGGTAGTTGCGGCACATAGCCGATATGATTAAAGACGACAATATTAAAATCAGTCGGATCAATTCCACCAATAGCCGACAATAAAGCCTATTTTTGGGAGGGACAGTTTTTTAATAACTCAAGAGTATACATAGATGAAGGGGATTGAGCCAAATATTCAACTATATTATAATTTTGAGCAACTCTTGCACGAAGATTATATGTCGACTTGTGAATTACTCCCTTTGGTGGCTTGATTGTCAATTCAAGAATAGCAGTATGCGGTACCGATTCCGTAGACGTATTCGTAGTTGAGGTAGTAGGTTGATCAATGTTATGACTACCATAATATTTATTACTTGTTGACACCAAAATATCTATTGAAGGTTTTGTGACAGATAACATAAGTATTTGGGAACTAGAAGCTGGATCCGTAGCAACCAAATTTGTGTGCAGATTTGGAAACGGATATGTAAACATAGATGACGCATTGGAAGTCTTAATGATTTTTGTGACTTTAGCATGGTGAGGAAAATCCTGAACAAAGTGTTCCTAATTACAGATTCTGCATGGATAATGAGGTTTTCTAGGTCCAGACGATTGATCAGATGATATTTCCTATGGGTTAGAAGTTTGATTTTTCTTAGATTTCCCCTATTTCTTACTGTTGGGTTGCTTGTCACTTTTTCCTTTGTAAAACAACAAAAAATTAATTTCAGAAGAAGGTGTAGGATTAGATGCAGTAGTATGATGTGTGCTTTCAGTGCCAATTAAGCCGTCTCCGGCATGAGAGTCCTTTAATTGAGGAGGAACAGTAAAATTAGATCTCAGAGCGTTAGGAATTTTTTCATAAAGCGTGCCAGACTGAGTATAAATCAAGTATAAATATTGGGCACGAGCAATAACCTACTCTTCCGTGACGATGCCACCCTTAACCACATCCTTAGTTATATATGGTAATAGGGACTTAATGAACCACTCAGCAAGGAGCTGATCAGGAACAAATGTCTTAACCATTCTATGACGACGACACCACTCATGAATATGATTAAAAATGTGAGTAGAATTAGTCTGTTTGAAATTATTCAAGAGTTTTGTTCCAGTTTCATATCGTATGGGTAACTTGAAGTGATTCAAAAAGACAGTATCTAGGGTAGTGAAATTATCAAAAGAAGCTATAGGTAACTCAATATACCATTTTGCAGCCGGATCAATGAACGTACGCTAGAAAAGATGTAGTTGCACAGAATGATCATTTAGGGAATTTGATGAACACCATAAATGATAAGTCATGACATGAGTCGATGGGTCTTCCCCAGGGTTTCCATTAAATTTAGGAATATCCGAGGGTAATTTGTGAGGTATCACTGGCCACCAAGGAGCATAGTTGATTGGATCATTGGTTAGCCGATTTAAATCTGGTAACTCTAAAGTTGCAGCAAAGGGAAACTGTCTATTAAGCTTAGGTTGATAGGAAGGGTATGATGGAATTTCTTGAGAAATAGGCCTTTCAGCACCAACATAAGAAATTTTTTGCTGGTAACCCAGATGGGGGTTGTTTTGGAAAGCAAACGCTTAAGGATTTTGTTGCCAAAACCTGGATATGATACTTGTTGAAATGAAGTCTGAGGTATTTGCGCCTGAGGTTGCCAAGGGGTTTTTCCACCAATGTTATAACCCAAATTAGAATAACTTGGATTCGATTGAGGATAGGTATAACCAGGTTGTGGCTATGACATCCCATAAAATTGTAAACTAGCTTGTGAATAAATGATTCTAGATACAAGTTGTTGTAAATTAACTAAGGCATTTGGAGACCGTGGACCCAATATTTGAGGGTATTGAGTCGAAGGACCTTCCTGAAAAGGTTTTTATACAAAATTTTGATTTTTTAACAAGGGTAAATATGTATTAACAAGTGGAAATGATGTGGGTGTAACAGTTTGAACTGGTTGATACGAGTGTGCAACCGTTTGTGGTTGGATAGGTAGAGTGGGCTGCCATTAAAAAACATTCATTTTGACATTAGGTTGACCAAAAAGTGACGAAGTACTATCATAGTGGGTGACCAAAGGTTGCCCCCCAGCATGACGAGGATAATAAGATGGAAAATATTTCTCTCCAAATGCTGGGAATCTAGTTGATATAATACTTGATGGAATAGACTTAGAAGGACCGACTTGATATTGCCCTGATGATGTGTATAAAGAATCAAGTCGTTCAATACTCACTATAGGTTTAACAGTTAGAATAACATACGATGAAATTGGTAAAGCATGGATTTGAAGACGCACCAGAGAAAATTCCAGATATAGATTTATAACCTAATGGGACCATAGGACCACCATGAAAATATGGCTCTAGTGAAGTTGTAAACATTGACAGGGTAGCGATTGCACATACTGACTTAATTGGAACATATGGCCAAATTGAAGATGATGGTTCAGGCATTTTTACTTGACCAAATGTATACCCTTTTGGATCGACGAGATTTTGAATAGGAACAGGATCAACAAAAGTAGAGGGTGGTGATTGAGGAAAAGAATCGTACAGGTAAAGATCCTCCCCAAAATGGGTTGGAGTTAAAGGTGTCTCATCTTGTGGGATTTCTTCAATCAAAATTAAACCAAGTGAAATTATTTCACCGTCAGGCCCAAAGTATATTTCAGGAAGTTGAATGTGTGATATGGAAGATTCAATGGCTACAGAAATTTGTGGGATGACCAATGCAGGAATAAATTTTGGTTGTTCGACTTCGTGATTTAGATGATCTGGAAAAAAAGAGACATGATCTGGATATATTCTGGTTGAACAACGTCGGGTCCAGGAGGTATGGTCTCACTAATTGGATGGATCGTGACCACGGGTAGCTGTGAGGACTCCATCTCGACAACAGTAGACAAATTGGGATGTGTAGAAACAACTTGGGCTAACTTTGGTATATTGGAAGATGATGTTTCACTAGAGGTACCAATAGTACTTGATTCGGTAGTGTTGTCACCTTCGTCGACTAGGAGTAACTTCTGGTGGTAAAGGTGGTTTCAGTGCTAATCTACGTGAATGATGGGGGAAAGGATTTTGTTCTTCCATGATTAATGATTTATTTTAACCAAAAAAAAAAAACAAAAAAAAGGGTATTACTAGGCAAAAGGTTTACCAAGAAATTGTGAACTACAGAATACCTCCTGGTGAACCAAGAAGTACGGGCAGGCAATTTCCCCGAATGTTATGTTCGGTGTATCACAATTTACAAGGCAGCTGACTCGGTTCACTATGGATGGATAACAACCTAAATTTGTCCTCCAAATATATCGGAAGGTACGTGAAGGCCCAATTCCGTATTAGCACTGTCTGATGCGAAACTGCATAGTGAGAGCACCCCTTTATACTTTTCGTACTGTAACACCGCCCGATATACCCGAAAGTACGTGGACGAGCTATGATATACTTACGTACGTGGAGTGAGGTATAACACTCAAAATGTATTGCAGACAATTAATGACATCTGTTATGTTTTATGATGTCGGAACACGTCTCTAGCCTAGACCTTCTAAATATTATCATTATGGTTCCAATGCTTTGTTAGGTAAATTGTGATAAATTTTAAGTTGATCTTGTTTATCAATTTGCCTTTCAAGGTTCACCACGATGATGTATTGGAAATTCCTAAAATGCAAACTAAAATGATAAGAAATCTTTCACTTTTAGTTTTTCAATGAAAATATTAGCTACTAGAGGGTAAGAGCAATCAATTTGAGAGCAAACAAACAAAGAGCACAAACTAAAATGCAACTTTCCTAATTGTTCCTTTTGCAAAACACGCAATCCACTACATGCAAATGCAAGTTTTTATTTTTAGTCCCTTTAATGTTATGAATGTAGAAAAGGAAACTAAGTGCATCAAATCAATAAAAACAAATGCCTTTTAATTTTGAGAAATGAGGAATACAACAAACAATTTCTCTTTAGAAGGAAAAATGAGGAATTTAACAACAATTTCTCCTATCAAGAAACAAAGAGTTTAATGAAAATTTCATTTTTCAAAAGCAAATGGATCTAATGCAGCAATGAAAATAATTTGAAATTAATTCATCAATGATAAAGAAAAATGCTTTAAATAAACATTGAACAAAATTTTATTTCAAAGGAGGAAGGAGTAGGTAAGATCACTGGCAAATATGAGGTATCAGGCTTTTTAAAACACATCAAACAACAAACTAAAATAAAATTCAATGACAAACTCAATGGAATTTGGCCGATTCTATGGGGCAACACAGTCTCTAAGGGGAGACAGTGCGTTGCAATGCACCCCTGGAAGGGAGACAGTGCTATGCAAAGCACCGTGTCTTGTTCAACAGTGCATTAAGCGCAGCCAGAGATTGAAAACTCAATTTTTAAACACACTTATAATGAAAAATTTGATTTCAAAAAGCCTAATATTTCTGAGTAAATGCTACTGGGTAAATAAAAAAAGAAAATAAGAGGCAAATATACTGAGGATGAAGGGTAAAATCACCAGTGGAGTCACCAATTTGTTATGCGGAATTATGTATTACAGATAAAACATTCTTCCCTAGATGTAGTGCTCATCTAGAACAACAGGTTAAAGACTTTGCAATTACTTTTCCTAACAATAAATAGACACAAATAATAGATCAAAGAACTTACTTGGAGTCCAAGCGCTTCCTATTATCCTTCTGTCACTCTTGCTATAGCTTCAAATCTAAGCTAGATCGCCAAAATATTTCCTGCAAAGATGAACACTAAACAAAAAAATATAGCAATAATATAGATGTCTATTCAAGTTATTCAGTTAAATCAATGAAACATGAACCATATGCATCAGATAAGAATTCATAATATGAAAGACAGAAGCTTATACAGATACATATGTGGGAAAGTAAGCAACAATATTTATTAATGGATAGAAGGGGAGGATACAACCCAATTATTGATTTAGTGTCACCATCTCTAGTAGCATCCCAGCCTCATCACAATGCACATCTCTCCATTAGCATGTCACTCAAATAAATTCCTCAATTGAAATTCCACCAACATTTCTCTACTCAAATTCTTCCTTCTCAAACTGATTTGAATGGAAAATGGCATCCACCCATGGTGTTCATCCACCCATATTATCCATCCACCCATGGAATTTAACCATGGCATTGTAAATGGCATCGAACCATGGTATTTATTCACCTATGGTACTGTAAGTGACATCTATCCATGATATTCATTAACCCATGGTATGTTTCCACCCATGGTATTCATCCACACATGGAATTTACCCACGATATTGTAAGTGGTATCTACCCATGGTATTGACCCATCGTATCCACCTATGATATCTACTAATGGTATTCTAACTCAAAAAAAAGGCTATAAATAAAAAGCCTCACTTTGTAAAAGGACATATGGTCCACCACAATGTAGCTTCTACAATTATTCTCTGTTTTAATAAAACAAGTTTCTTTGTGGTTTTATTTTCAGTGTGTTCTCTCTTTTCTTCTGGCATTCTAATTTTGCAGATCTTGTCAGATCCATTTCAAATTTTTATATCTTGGGGGCAGAAAAAAAGAGAGAACACACTGCAAATAAAATCACAAAGAAACTTGTTTTATTAAAACACAGAATAACTGTAGAAGCTACATTGTGGTGGACCATCTATCCTTTTACAAAGTGAGGCTTGTTATTTATAGCCTTTTTTTGAGTTACGATACCATGAGTAGATACCATAGATGGATACGATGGGTCAATACCATGGGTAGATACCACTTACAATACCATGGGTAAATTCCATGTGTGGATGAATACCATGGGTGGAAACATACCATGGGTTAATGAATATCATGGATAGATGTCACTTACAATACCATAGGCAAATAAATACCATGGGTCGATGCCATTTACAATACCATGGGTAAATTCCATGGGTGGATGGATAACATGGGTGGATGAACACCATAGGTGGATGCCATTTTCCATTCGGATCATTCCTCCCTCCTTAAGAAGCAACGGTCCCCATTGCGTGAAGTTCCCTCTTGAGAAGCCTTTATTCAATATGAAGAGCCACCGAAGAGAAGGGTTTTTTGTAGTTAACCCATAACCATGATGAACAAAGTTCCGATGATAGAGATACCTTGTAATGCTTATGACCAAATATGATATTAATAGTGTGCAAATTTGAAATGGATCTGACAAGATCTGCAAAATTAGAATGCCAGAAAAAAAGAGAGAACACACTGCAAATAAAACCACAAAGAAACTTGTTTTATTAAAACAGAGAATAACTGTAGAAGCTACATTGTGGTGTACCATCTGTCCTTTTACAAAGTGAGGCTTGTTATTTATAGCCTTTTTTTGAGTTACAATACCATGAGTAGATACCATAGGTGGATACGATGGGTCAATACCATGGGTAGATACCACTTAAAATACCATGGGTAAATTCCATGTGTGGATGAATACCATGGGTGGAAACATACCATGGGTTAATGAATGTCATGGATAGATGTCACTTACAATACCATAGGCGAATAGATACCATGGGTCGATGCCATTTACAATACCGTGGGTAAATTCCATGGGTGGATGGATAACATGGGTGGATGAACACCATGGGTGGATGCCATTTTCCATTCGGATCACAAACACTAAGATTTGTGCTCAATTTATAGAGGAGATGAAGGTAGTTTTACAATCAATGACTTTCTAATAATAGGCAATACATGTTCTCAGTCTCATAGGTATCAAATGGACACATGGATTCAAATTTTGACATACGTGAACTCTTCTAGAAGGCACTGGCCAAGTTGAGATTCCAGAACAATGAGAATTTCGCTCCCAATGCGACCAATGCACCCATGAGCGTCGAGAAGTGCTTTGCAGAGCACCCTTGAGTGGGGTTACTTGCATATGCAATGCAATTAGTCTCTTTAGAGGCAGCGTTGGTGAGCTCTAATATGATATAATATAAACTTAAAATCTTGGAAAACTTTGCAAATGAAAGTCATGGATGATTTGTCTTGTTCTTTTTCTTAGGGCATGTAGCAACTGAAATGATAAGGAATGATAGACCCTATTCATCGGTCCTGGGGATGATGTCCAGTTAACCAGGTCATTGGGAATGGTGCCCAAATTGACCTATAACACTCAGGATTATGGATGCTTGCTAATTGGATTTAACCCCTTCGAAGCCATGAGTATGAATCTGGAGCTTGAATTCTAAGTAAAAAAATCAAAACAGGGTTGTTTTACAAATCTTGTTTTTCTCTACTTTTATATAAATTGGCCTCAAATACCTTCATGTATCTCCCAAACGGTAATGAATTTTATAAAACTGTTTCAGGTTTAATAAATTTTCTCTACTGGAACCAAAACCCATGTGCCAAAATTTATTCATTTTCCTTCATCTACACAAAAATTGAGGAGTACGTTGGAAGTTTGAAATTTGTTGCAAATTTGGGAAAATTTGGCGATTTCCTTCTAGAGACCCATATGTGTGACCTGGGTGCAATACAAGTTATGGGAAGGCATTAGAAAATTATTTTTGACAATAACCTCTCTAATTTCTCCAGAAGCATGCCAAAAGTGTCAAAGCCCCAAATTGGGCATTTTCGTACTCTATTGACTTGTGAAGAATTTCTGCGATGGAACTCTGTGACAAATCAACTTAGCAAAACTATTATTAGAAAATCATGGCATAATAATATTTAATCATATAAAATATAAGAAAAATAATGGTAAACAACCATGGAGTATATTTGATGGAAATTTATGGTATTAGGGTACGTAATGGGTTAAAACCTAGGTTTTAGGGTCTAAACGGTGATATTTCATGATGAAAACATGGGCATAATTCGGGGCCCAACACAATCCATAATTGTCTACCATGCACATGAAAATATGCTGGATGGACTACATGATCCCCAACATATCTCTGAGAGTAGATAAGTTGACTCTCTACTACAACCCTATGGGAGACATTAGGGAATAGGGGAAAAACATCCCCTCTCCTGGATAGGCAAGTGATAAAATACATGTCCTCCTTAGAGTGCCTATACCATGTCGCACGACCGACATGGAAACCTTGCTCTTGGACACTCCACCAATGGATCAGATGTGCCAACAAGATATAATGTGACTTCAGGGATGTATCCTCCTCATAGTACTTAAGGAGGCCTACATTCCTCCTAAGTTCTCAGGTCATTGTGCTAATAGGGCGAGGGGATAAATCCCTCTCGCTCTCTCAGACCTCCCATGGTCAAAAAACATTGTATTGGTCTACCATTTTCTCATGCTCCTACTGCTGCTCCCTTTGTTGAAATATATGGTACATGATTTACATATAAAACACATCAGCCTCATATATAAAACATATATTTTTTTACTAAATGAAAAATGTATTTATAAATATGCAAACATAACTTTCAACTAAAAAATAAATCTCTAGTGCACCGAAAAAATAGTAATGCACTGGTTCGGGTGCACTATCAAATACAACCACACTAAAAACAGTTTGTACATACATATGACACACCTCTTTTGGTTCACACACACACACACACACACACACACACACACACACACACACACACATATATATATATTCATCGTGGTGCATGTCAAAATTATGCACCCATGCGCATTTATAGTCTTTTTGCACTGATATGGAATGTTCAAGTTATCAAACACAGTGAGCTATATCTTTTTATATTACGTGTGCAGTGCATTTGGTAAATATAATTGCATGAGGCGTAACATAAAAATGTATGCAACAATGTACAATTTATATCTTTTCCCAATGCATTTTTATTTATGAAACACACCGAAAAAATAACAGTACATTAGGTTTATGCATCGAACGGGGTGAGTTGAAGTTGTCAAACACATTGTGCATGAAAAAATTCAAAAACAATGGATTTTTTAACCTATTTTGAAATTATAATCCACTAAAAAATTAAATTATAGAGAAACATAGAAATTACCTCGACATTTGGTCATTGGGGATGCATTTTTGACACGTAATTGAGAAAAACAAATTTCACCACCATTTGAGAAAATTGGAAAGCCACACAATAAACACGGTATGAGAGGAGGGTGAACAAGAGAAGCATCGATGTCAGGGTGCTTGCATGAGGAAAGAGTGGCACTAGTGCTTCAGAGCTCTACAAAATTGTAGATAGTAAAAATGAAATTTACAGCTGGCAGTTTTTTTTTTATTTAACACTCCTTTGGTGCATTATTATAACCGCACCGATGCATTATTATAATCGCACCAGTGTGTCAAATATTGAAGAGCACCACTTTTTTTTTTTTAATTAAAAACTATATGGTAGTTCCCTTGTTAAGACACACTGGGGCATTCAAATACATGTACTACACTAGTGATTTGACGAACTATAGCACCAAAATTTAAAAAAAATTAAAAACCTCCTAGCGGTGCTCTTTCGAAGATGCAACATGGCATTTAATACATGAACAACACTGGTTCTTTGTAATAAGATAACACCACTTCAAAAAAATAAAATTAAAAATGATATAGTGGTGCTCTTATTAAGACATACTGGGGAATTTTAATACATGAACAACACCGATGCTTCACTAGAATATAACACCACATTTTTTTGAAAATTTAAAACTATAGCAGTGCTCCTTCTAAGTATGCATCGGGGTATTTTACTACAAGAAGGGAATCGATGCTGTGTGTGGATATAGCACTGGAAATTTTTAAAATTTAACCTTTATCTAGTTCTATCGATTATTCATGCGCTAATGTGTGGTATACTGTGCACGCACATGGGTGTTATAGTATTGGTTTAACATAGGTTCGTTGAGTAGTATACACATCGGTGCTCTTTGTTATTTAGCGCATTGTTTTTTTTTTAAATTTAAAAAAAGTAAAAATTCCCTGGTGCACCATGTTCTATTGGGAAATGATGCTTATATTTATAGTAAAGCACCGATGCATTTGTATATTTTAGACGCACTATAAAAAAACATCCGCTAAAACATCTACTCACCCACTTCCGCTACAAATAGATTTTTGGGATATTTTTATAGGGGCTTCTGTAAAAACCTCCACTAGAAGGTATTTTCCTTGTAGTGATGAAAGGAAGTACATTACCCATGACCTAGAGTCATTGTCCATCTTTCATCCTTTGAACACGTGGCAACATTAATTTATTGGAAGAATGTTTGTGTTGATGATGGAGCATAGTTTGATCAACCCCACCTAAATGCCATATAGTCTAGCTCAAGGGATCTCATTAGTGAATTTAAATTTGAAAATTGGCACATTAAAGGGAAAGAAAATTTAGTAGTAAATGCACTTATCCAAAGTATGCAAATGATACACCTTGTAGTATCTAGTGTGTAATAGGATCAAAGTTTCCCTACAACATGAAAAACACTTCAAGTACATAAATGAATTATTAGATAAATAAACTAGGGGGAAAAAGTGTAAATATTATCAACTAATGAGGGATCATTTGTTGGTATATAAGGACTAGTTGTACATACCAAAATCTAAAGAATAAGATTCCTTACTCAGGTCGTCCAAGTTATTAGAAAATTATAATAGTGAAAATACGACTATATTATTTCCTTGGGATGAGGAGAGAGATTACAAAATACAATTCTAAATTCCTAGAGTGTCAACATGTTAAGGCCTAACATAGAAACCTATTAGGGTTTTTTCAATAACTACATATTAAAAAATGAAAGTGGAATTTCATACCTATGGACTTCATCATTGGACTACCAAAGATAGAAAAACAACATGATGCAATCATGGTGGTGGTAGATAATCTGATCTAGGAAGCTCATACATTCCTACAAAATCCACCTACAAAGAATTTGACATTTCTAACATTTTCATGAAACAAATTTTCATATTACATGTTATTCACAAGGCCATCACAAAAAATAGAGATGCCAATTTTACCTCAATTTTTTGAAGGCCTTATCAAGAGGATTTGGGACCTAATTGGTTTTCATCATTTCCTACCATAATTAGCTATATCGAAAAATATAAAAGGCAAGTAGGGTGCTATAATATATGTTAATAATGTATGCAACATATCAAAAAATTAAGTGGGAAGAGTACTTACCCCTTGTATATTTTTCCTATTCTAAAGGCTACCGAGAGTCACTAACAATCAATCCCTTTAAGGCCTTATATGGTAAAATATGTAATATCCTGATTGGTTGTGATAATCTAGTGGATCATATTACACTTGCAATTTCCATGTTGTAATGAAGTGGGAATATTACTTATCCCTTGTAGAATTTTCCTATTCCAAAGGCTACCAAGAGTCACTAAAATAAATTCCCTTTAAGGCCTTATATGGTAAAATATGTAATATCCCGATTGGTTGGGATAATATACTGGATCATATTACACTTGCACTTTATATGGGACAATATAGCTTATTCATATTCTCCTTTGAATTCATATTCTTGGAAAGAAAGGATGGAAGTTGTGCTGGATGACAATGGATTACTGGAGTACACACAAACTAATATTCCAAAACTAGCAGCATCAAATGCTCAACAAATAGCATAATGGAAGAAAGACACAACAAAATCCAGGGGATTATTTTTGAGGGAGTCAAAGATCACGTGGTTTTGAATTTTAATGGCAAGGAGACTCCATTTTCAATTTGGAAAAACTTCACAGGTCTATTACAAAGCATAAATGGTGCAAGGAAATTAGCATCGAGAGATAAGCTCAGGAACATTCGAATTGGTAAAAATGAAATTGTTGTTCAATACCTAGCTAGATTCACTTAGGTGAGAGATGAACTTGGAGGAGTTGGAGAAAATTTTCCATCATCTAAACTTGTGAGCTTAGAGCTCCTTTGCCTTCCGAAACCCTGGCATAGCTATCATGATCCAATTAATGGAAGAGACAAGATACCATATTGGGAGAGACTTTGGTCTGTTTGGTGCATGAGGAGATTAGAAGAAACATTAGAGATGGTGTCACATATAAAACTGACGAGGAAGAAAAAAATTATTTGGAAGGAAAAGGAAAGAAAGCTAAGGGTAGGAAAGCCTGAGGCAAGGAAAAATCCAGCAAGAACCATGAGAAGAAGAGAGATCTCAGTAAAAATTAAATGCTTTCACTGCCTTGAGTATGGACGCTATGCAACCAAGTGTCCACACAAGAAATCCAATAAGAAGTCTATAGGAGAAACATGAGGTGATTCTCTCACATCACAATTTTAGTTATATTTCACCCTCATTGCATGCATGAAAATTAATATATGAGGAAGTGTATGGTACTTATATTCTGGTGCTTCATTTCATATGATAGGACCAAAAATATAATATGGCCCTGATAGTATGGACCATACTGCCATTGACAACATAGTTTGGGTGGAAGTTCCACCAAATGTATGTTAAATCTGCCTTCCTCAATGGAGTGGTTGAGGAAGATATCTACATTGAGAAACCTGAGTGATTTGAGACATTTTATAGGGATACACATGAGTGTAGGCTCAAGATATCCCTTTATGGTCTCAAGCATGCACCTCATGGTTCATACACACACATAGATTCCTATCTCAATGGAATAGGATTCACTGAGAGTGAAGAAAATTCCAATATCTACTATTATAGGTAAATTTGGGCATCATCCCTCATGACCTGATCAAACTAGACATCAGCCCCAGGACCAATGAAATAGGGTCTATTATCCCCTATCATTTTAGTTGCTACATGCCCTAAGACAAGAACAAATCATTCATGACTTCTATTGCAATATTTCCAAGGTTTGACGTATATGTTATATCAATTATGAGCTCACCAACTCTGCCTCTCAAGGGAAGACAATGCGTTTCATATGCAACTCCCTCCATTCAAGGGTGCACTGCAACGCACTTCCTGACATTTAAGAGTGCGTTGGTCAAATGGGAGCGAAATTCTCATTGTTCCGGAATCTCCACATGGATAGTGCCTTATAGAAGAGTCCATATGTATCAAAATTCGAATCCATGTGTCCATCTAACACCTCTGAGTTTGGGAACATGTCTTTCCTATTATTAGAAAGTCACTGATTGAGAAACTACCATCAATTTCCTTATAAATCGAGCATAGATCCTAGTGCTAGGGAGGGAAGAAATTTGTTAAAGAAATGTTGTTGGATTCTCAATTGAGCGAGTGATAGAAGTGATATGCTACTGGTGATATTTTAATTGTGATGAGGTTGGTATGAAGCTGGAGCTAGTGAAATAAAATCGATATTTGGTTGTAACCTCCCCCTTTTACTCTTTAATAAATATTGTTGTTCATTTTCCCATATATATATCTGTTTATGTTTCTATTTCCCATGCAATGGAATTTTGAATGATATATATGTTTCATGTTCAATCGATTTAACTGATTAAGATAAATAGGCCTATGTATATTGAAATCTCTTTGCCGTTCTCTGTTTATACTTGCAGGAATCAATCTGGCATTCTAAGTTGGATTGGAAGCTACAACAAAAGCGACAGAAGGAGAATAGGAAGTGCTTGGATCACAAGTAGGTTTTTCTTTCTTTTTGTGTGTCTATTTAATCTTAGAGAAAGTAATAGAAAAGTATTTAATCTATTGTTCTAAATGCATAACACCACATTTAGGGAATTGATTTATCTATATATCATAATTCCGCATAACAAATTGGCGAATCCATTGGGGAATTTCCTTTCATTCCTAGTGTTTTTGCCTAATCTTATCCACCCAGTAGCATCTACTGTCAGTTATTAGACTTTTGAATCAAAAAATTGCATTAGAAGTGTGTTATGTATCTTGAATTTTCAATCTCTGTTGTGCCCAATGCATTGTTGGTCAAACACAGTGCACTGCAGTGCACAGTATCCCACTCAGGGGTGCATCGCAATGCACTGTCGTATTTCCCCCTTAACCAACCAAATTCCATTTTAATTTTTCATTGCCATTATTATCATCCATTTGTTTGCTGTGTTTTCAATTGTCTGATACCTCATAGAGACCACTAAATTTTCCTGATTCTTCCTCTTTTGAAAAGTAAGTTTGTTTAATGTCTCTTTAAGTGTTTTTCTTTAACAATGATAAATCAAATTCAAAGTATTTTATTTCTGCATTAGATCCATTTGTTTTCATAAAGGAAATTTTCGTTAAATTCTTCGTTTCTTGTAGGAAAAATTGTAGTTCCATTCTTAGTTTTTCCTAAAAGAGAAATTTTTGTTAAATTCATCGCTTCTCAAAGAAGAAAGCATTTGTTTTTGTTGATTTGATGCATATAGTTTCCTTTTTGCATTCAAAT
Organism: Pinus albicaulis; assembly: GCA_034641835.2. Taxonomy (NCBI): domain Eukaryota; kingdom Viridiplantae; phylum Streptophyta; class Pinopsida; order Pinales; family Pinaceae; genus Pinus; species Pinus albicaulis. Next base: position 644,265,017 of record CM076575.1, on the reverse strand, counting down.
TAAGGGGAATGAAAAGGAGAACCTGAATTTGCATATAGTGAATTGTGTGTTTTGCATAGGAACAAGTTAGGAAAGCTTCATATTAGTTTGTGCTCTTTGTTGTTTTCTCTCAAAAGTGATTTCTCTTTCCCTTAGTAGCTAGGATTTTAATTGACAAAGCTAAAATTGAAAATTTGGATTATCACTTTAGTTTGGATTTTAGAAATTTCCATCACATCACCGTGGTTAACCTCAAAAGGAAAATTGATAAACAAGATCAACTTAAAATTTACATCAATTTACCTAAAAAATAATTGGAACCATAACTATAACATTTAGAAGGTCTAGGCTAGAGACGTGTTTCAACGTCATAAAACATAGCATATGTCGTTAATTTTTTGTGATAAATTTCGAGTGTGATACCTCACTCCACGTACGTGATTATATCGGAGCTTGTCCACGTACCTTCAGGTATATTGGGTGGTGTTCTAGTACGAAAAGTATAAAGGGGTGCTCTCACTGTGCGGTTTCGCATTAGACAACGCTAATACGGACTTGGGCCTCCACGTACCTTCGAGTATATTTGGGACAAAAAATTTAGGTTGCTATCCATCCATAGTGAACCGAGTCAGTCGTGTTGTAAATTGTGATACACCAAACACAACATTCAGGGAGATTACATGCTCGTACTTCTCGATTCGCAAAGAGGTATTTTGCAGTTCACAATTTCTTAGTAAACCTTTTGCCTAGAATTACCCTTTTATTTGTTTATTTGTTTTGGTCATAAAATTAATCAGTCATCATGGAAGAAGAACATCCATTTCCTTTTCGTTCGCGTAGAATAGCACTGAAACCACCTTTACCACCAGAAGCTACTTCTGGTTAGCGAAGGCGGCATCGCTCTACCAAAACTAGTACTATTAGTACCTCTACTGCGACATCATCCTCACATATACTAGAGTCGGCACAAGTTGTCTCTACAAATATTGGTTCATCTATTTTTGTCTCAACGTAGGCCTCAGAACTACCCGTGATCACGATCCATCCAATCAGTGAGACCATACCTCCCGAACCTGACGTTGTTCAACTAGAAGTTGATCCAGATTCTGTATTTTTTTTGCTAGAACATCTACATCTCGATGTCGAATGACTGGAATTTATTCCTGTATTGGTCGCCACACAATCTATTGTAGCCATTGATTCTCCCATATCGCGCAGTAAACCTCTTGAAATATACTTTGGGCCTGACGGAGAAATCCTTCCACCTGGTTTAATTTCGATTGAAGAAATACCACAAGATGAAACCCCTTTAACTCCAACTCATTTTGGGGCAGAGCTTTACTATACGAAGTATTTTCCTCAATCACCTACCTAGGATTTTGTTGATCTAATGTCTATTAGAGTTCCAGTAGATCCAATAGGGTATACATTTGGTCGAATAACCATGCCTGAGCCAACATCTTCGGTTGGACCATCTATTCCAATTGCGACAACACCTGCTCTCATTACCCTGTCGATGTTCATGACTTCACCAGAGTCACATTTATATGGTGGCCCTTCCATCCCACCTGGTTACCAATATTTATGAGGAACCTTCTCTGGTGCATCCTCAAACCAATAGAATTCACCAATTTCATCATCTGTTATTCTAACTGGTAAATATATAGTGAGTATTGAATGACTTGATAATTTATACACATCATCAGGGAAATATCAAGCCAGTCGGCCACCTTGGTATATTCCATATAGTACAATTTCAACTAGAATCCCTGCATTTGGAGAACAATATTTTCCATCTTATCACCCACTTTGACAGTAATCCGTCGTTATTTGGTCATCCTAATGTTGGAATGAATTTTTTTCAATGGCAGCCCACTCTGCCTATCTAACCACACACACAGTTGTACACTTGTATCAACCGGTTCAACTTGTTGCACCCACATCAACTCCACTTGTTAATACATCTTTACCCCTATTATAGAATCAAACTGTTGTGCCTCAACCATCTCAGGTAGATCCTTCAACCCAATACCCTCAAGTATTGGGCCCTCAGACTCCAAATATTTCGGCTGGTTTACAACAACCACCTGTATCCAAAATTATTTATTCACAAGCTGGAATGCCATATTATGGGATGTCGCAAAAACAAAATTATACCTACCCACAACCGAATCCAAGCTATCCTAGTTTGGGTTATAATATTGGTGGACATCCCCCTTGGCAACCACAAGCACAAATGCCACAACCATCATTTCAACAAGTAGCGTATCTAGGTTTTGGTCAACAGAATCCTCAAGCATTTTCCTATCAAAACAACCCCTATTTGGGTTACCAGCCACAAATTACTTATGCTAGTGCTCAAAAACCTATTTCCCAAGAAATTACATCATACCCTGGCTATGCTCAACCCAACCTCAATCGACAGTTTCCCTTTGTTGCAACTTTAGAGTTACCAGATTTAAATCGGCTCACCAATGATCCAATCAACTATGCTCCTTGGTGGTCGGTGATACCTCATAAATTACCCTCGGATATTCCTAATTTAAATGGAAAACCTGGGGAAGACCCGTCGACTCATGTTATGAATTATCATTTGTGGTGTTCATCTAACTTCCTAAATGATGTCTCTGTTCGACTACATATTTTCCAGCGTATGCTCACTGGTCCAGCTGCAAAATGGTACATTGAGTTACCAAGAGCTTCTTTTGATAATTTCATTACCCTAGCTACTGTATTTTTGACCCACTTCCAGTTACCCATACGATATGAAACTGGAATGAAACTGTTGACTAATTTTAACCAGACTAATGCTACTCACATTTCTAATCATATTCATGAGTGGCGTCGTCATCGTAGAATGGTTAAGACATTTTTTCCTAATCATCTCCTTGCTGAGTGGTACATTAAGTCTCTGTTACCATATATAACTGCGGATGTGGCTAAGGGTGGCGTCGTCACTGAAGAGCAGGTAATTACTCGTGCCCAATACTTAGACTTGATTTACACTCAGTCTGACACACTTTACGAGAAAATTCCCAGCGTGCCAATATTTGATTTTACTGTTCCTCCTGCATCAAAGGACTCTCATGCCATAGACGGTATGATTGGTACTTCAAGAAAAAACCACTCTAATGCATCTAATTCTGCGCCTTCTTCCGAAATCCATGTTGTGTCATATGACAAGGGAAAAAGTGACGAGCAACCCAGAAGTAAGAAAAAATGGAAATCAAAGAAAAATAAAAATTCTACCCTATAGGAAATATTATCTGATCAATCATATGGAAATGAGAAACCTCGTTACCCTTGCATAATATGTAATGAGGAACAATTTTTTCAGGACTATACTCACCGCTTTGAAGTCTAAAAAATGGTTAAGCCCTCACATGCGTCAAATGTGTTGAGAGATCCATTTCTGAATCCAGACACAAATTTGGTTGCGACGGATCCCGCTTCTAGTTCATAAGTGCTTATGCTATCTGTCACAAAGCTATTGACTGATGTTTTGGTGTCAACGCGTAATATAGATTACAGTAATTAGGCTACTGATCAACTTACTACCTTGACCATGAATCTGTCTACAGAATTAATACTGCAACTTGCTATTCCTGAATTGACAATCAAGCCACTGAAGGGAGTTGTTCATAAATCGACATTTAATCCTCGAGCCAGAGCTGCTCAAAATTATAATATATTTTAAGATTTGGCTCAATAAAATTTAGATATGTTAGTGCTTGAGGTGCTATAAAAGTTTCCCTCCCAGAAGCAGGATTTGTTGTCGGCAATTGGTGGAATTGATCTGACAGATTCCAATCTCGTAGTCTTTAATCATATGGGCTATGTGCCGCAATTACCAGCAGAATTGACATTCTCCATCCAAGTAAATGTTCTCAATCAACTTGTTCAACGTACTATTATTGATGAGGGAGAATCTATGTGCATTATGTCTCTAAACTGTTGGAAGTCACTTGGCTCTCCGCACCTATATCAATCACCAACGACATTGATAGCTTTCGACGGACGTACATATAAGCCTTGCGGTATTAACATTACTTGCATGTTGAACTAGGGGGAAAAATAGTGAATGTTGAAGTTGACGTCGTTGAAGTACCCCTTAAATACAATATTTTACTCAGAAGGCCATGGGTATATGCTATGATTGTGATCGTGTATACATATTTTAGAATGATCACCTTTACACATAAATGTGTTATCACAGTCATCAACCAACTATCCTTCTTTGCCTCCAGTTCCTAGGTAACTGGAAGTGTTCTGTTAGCTCACACACCCCAACTCGCTCTTCAGAAAATTGGTGTAGGAATCTTAAGGGATTCCACTCTCATGGAAATATTTTCATTACCACCGCTTGTGATGTTGAAATAAATTTCAAGCATAGAGACCTGTTACATGATATCTTCCACTCCATCTGGCTTAAGGAAGAGTATGGGTGATTCTGAAGTTGTTACGTTGGATGAGTTTCTGCCGCCTAGCTCAATTGAGTTGGCATAGCAATCAATCTACATGGCTTGGGTGGCGAATATGGAATCATCGTCGCCAGTTGTTTGGGTTGATCGTTCAATAGATTTTGGTACTCCATCTGATCCTTTTTCCTCAAATTTCTTGATAGATGAGAATATTCTGGAAACCATGATGTCAGAAGGAGAACCATGGGAAAATAATCATCGTCGTTCCCAACTTCCAGATTATGAAGAAGATGATCTTAGTGAACTATGTCACCCATTGATCAAAACATTCTTTTCGAATTCTTTTCCTATTAATGCAATCGATTTCGAGTGAAATTTGTCAAATATTAAAGAAACCATTTCTATTGATATTTCGACCAAACCCGGTGTTGTAGAAAACATTCATGTCAGCTTTTCTTATTCTCCTTTAGAACTCGAAAAATATCGCTTTCTCTTTCATGAATTTCGTGATGTATTTTCTTAGTATTATGAGGAAATTCCAAGAATAGATACTAGTATAATTGAACACACGATTAATATGTACCCTAATATCAAGCCGATACGTCAACGCCTTCGTCCTGTTCATCCGAAGAAGGCTGCTGACATTAAAGCAGAAGTTGAAAAACTTTTGCGTGTTGGTTTTATTTTCCCCATTCCGCTAACTGAGTGGGTTTCCAACATCGTTCCTATTATGAAAAAACAAGGAACCATTAGAGTGTGCGTTGATTATCAGGATGTCAATCTTGCTTGTCCAAAAGACAACTATCGTACTCCCTTTATCGACTAGATTATTAACGATTGTGCTGGATGTGAAATATTTTCGTTCATCAATGGATTTTCTGACTACAATAAAATCAATATCCACCGAGAGGACCAATATAAGACAACATTCATCTGTCCCCGGGGCACATTTTCTTATCGGAAACTCCCGTTTGGTTTAAAGAACGTTGGGGAAACTTTTCAGAGAGCAATGGATTATGCTTTCAATGACATGAAGCACACTGTTAAACTCTATATAGATGATTTACCTGCGCATTCATGAAATCAAGCTGATCACCTGATACATTTGAGAGCTATCCTTTTACGCTGTCGACACTACAAAATATGCCTCAATCCACATAAATGTGTGTTTTTTGTTGGTTCTGATAATTTGCTAGCATTCGTTGTCTCAACAGAAGGAATTCAAATGGACCCACTAAAGGTCTAGGCCATTCTTCATTTTCCCGCGCCATCAAATTTGCTTCAGTTACAGAAACTTCACAAAAAATCTAACTTCCTAAGGAGGTTCATGCCCAACTACACTGAAATGGCTAAAGGATTTACTTGGCTTTTGAAAAACGGGATTCCCTTCCATTGGGACCAAGTTGTGCAAGCTTCTTTTGATGCTGTCAAGGATAATCTTGTCCGGGAATAATTAATATATCCCCCTAATTATCTGAGTGATTATTTCTTATATATCGCCGTGATTGATACAACCATTACTAGGGTATTGGTCCAAGTAGGAAATGGGATAGAACATTCGATCTATTATTTGAGTCGTAATCTCAATGATATAGAAGTGAATTATTCGTATGCAGAAAAGCTTGCCTTGGAGGTTGTTCAAGCTATCCAAATATTTCACCACTATATCCTATTCCTTAAGACCATTGTCATTTCAGATTGCAACCCCATGACTTACACCTTATCACGTCAATTTCTAGGGGGAAATTATTCCTAATGGATTGTCATTCTTTAGGAATCTGATTTGGAATTCATCAAATCCAAGTCAAAGAAGTCTTTAGTTTTGGCTAAGCTTCTCTGTGACCATCCCTATGATACTACTGCTACTACGTCGAAAAAATATATTCCCGACGAGTCTCTATTTCTTATCCGATCATCTGATCCTTGGTATGGGGATTTTATCATTTATCTCCACGTTAGCTCCCCGTAATTTTCTAGATTGATTGAGATACAAATGGACATGGTAACGTCAAACCAAGCTTTGGAATCCAAGGACCTAACCTTCCTGGATTCAGAGAGGAATCTCTCTAGTAGGTGCAAAGATGTGAAATTGTTTGCTGATTAGGGTTGATTTTAGGCTAGCTGTTAAGTGCAGGGTATTTTGATTGTTTTTGGTTGGGTATGATGCTTAGATAGATTTAGATAGAAAACAAGGAAGATTGTTAAGTCATTGGGCAATGGAGTCTAACAAGGTCATGATGAGTTCGTCAATGGTTTCAAGAGAATTTGCAGGGAAATTTTAACTTGGTTGGTAGGTCTTTGAGGTTGTGGTGGATGATGGGATGAACATTAAATTTGATAATAAAATCTAGTGAAGGGCAAAACTAAATCCTTAATAACTTTTTAGACTAATGGAGTTAGAAAATCATAAGCACGGAAAGAGAATCAAAGGCATAAGTGAAACCTAATCCATTTGATTTCAAACTGAACACAAATGATTATCCAAGACAAACATTCAGATGAAATTATAGAAAGGAAAGAAACTTATTTAACTTTCATAGATGTCATTATCAAGAGTAGAAAAACATTTAAGATGCACAAGTAGTTATACCCATAGAAGAAGAGAGAACTCTGAACATCTAAAGTTACAACTGTGAAGGTTATTTGAAACAAATTCAGCTAGGTAAAGGCAAAGAGCATGATTCAAACAGACTTCATTGACAAATCTAGGAAAAGTTTCTTTAAAGAGGAGATTCCAAGGACAAAGTATTTCAGTGGCAACAATATGCAGGGCTAGCCATAAATCATACTTGACACTAACTGATATAAACCATTCAAGAAATAAACAAGCTAAGAACTTCTTAGAGATCAAGAGATGGATTCCCTAATATATCTCAATAGAAGAAAACATTAAGGCAGTGAAGGACAAACAGAAGTAAGGTGCCATCAGGAAACATTTATTAATCTAAATTTTTTGTCCTAATGCAACATAGCAAGATGGAAAACATAATGGAAAACTAGAAAACATAAACATAATAAACACTTCACCATCAACCAAGCTTATGGATCCTGCAAACAGTCTCTCTCCATCAACAAGCAAACTAGGGCATGCATGAGCTCCAAGGCATCAAATTTCCAAAAAAAACTCCAAGAGACTATGTATTTGCTTCAGCAGAAGTCATTAAAATCCAAAAAAATACATAAGACCCTCATGCTCTGTATATGGAGAAAATGAGGAGGTGTAAACCCTAAGAGGCTTCCAGAAACCCTAATTTAGCTATAAATGTCATAAATGTGCTTAATGACCATGCAAGGCCCAAGACACATAAGAGATAATATAATAAATGAAAAACACCAAAACATAACTCCAAAATAAAATCAGGAGTGATTTTCCCAAGAAAATATTAAAAAATCATCTTGCCATAATTTTGTGTGTTTTGCTGACTTTTTGGCAAAAGACAGTCCAAGAGCGCAGCGCCACTTTTGCAGAAAATAGGTTGTTATGAAACCAAGTTTTGGACCACTTCCCGATGTCGGATTTGGCCCCGTGATGGCTCGTTGGAAAGCTTGAAGAGTATAATTTCCAGAAAGACTTGATTTGTGCTGAATGTATTCCATTTACCTGCTCAAAAATCCAATCTCCCATGAATTCTTAGCACGCAGTGCCAGGCCTAAAAAGGAGGCAGAAAGGTCATTTTTGAGGTGTTTTTTGACCTTTTGAGGGGGAAAAAATGCTCCAATTGACCTGAAATTTTGTGGGTAGACTACTGGTGAAATTAAAAACCCAAAAATGTAAACTTTAGGAGCTGAGGATTCCCCAAAAAAGAGCATAGAGCCTAGGGTGCTACGCTCCTAGGGCCTCAAAATTTCAAAAACATAAAATTTCTCCTGTGCGTAGTGCCATTTTTTCAGAGGGAATTTGGAGGCCTTCTCGATATCGGAATGAGCTTCGTGATAGCTCGTTGGAAATATTGACTTGTATAATTTACAAATATACACTTTTTTTCTTGATTGAAGTTTATTTTCCTTTCAAAAAACTGATTCTCCCAACACTGGTCAAAAACTGTTGAATGTTGGTGCAGAAATGTCGAGTGCTAGTGCAGACCACGTTTGGATGACTTACTCAATTTAAAATTGAGTTAATGATAGCACATGGGAAATATATTGAATTCTAGTTGTCATTTTACTTATTAATAAAGTCATTTGGACACTCCAGCTGTGAGAAAAACTGATTTTCCCAAGGTCACTCCAGAAGTGCATAATTTCTCTAGTGACACCTGTATTTTTGACATTGATCTCAAACCATGATACCTATGTAAAAAATGAAGGAGGTTTTTCTTATTGGCCCTATTATGGACAAAAAAATCTCTCACTTTTTCCAAATTCATCTCTGTTTGGTCATAAACATAATTTAAAGCAAAACTAGCCCTAGGTGTGATACATGGCTTGTCTCTTGGAATGAATTCTTGGAAAATTATGGAGGCATGATGTTTATGAGCTGGTATAGACTTATTCTTGCTGACAAGATCTATAAAATGAATCCTTTTCTCTTGTGCCTCCTTTTCATATCAAACCTTAGCTTAGTTGGAAGAGGAAATTAGGGTTTAGTGTGAGGATTTAGGATCGCCTTGCAGAGGGAGGGGAATGAAGGGGTTAATGTTTGTATAAATTCTTTGGGAAATTTTTGGGGATAGGGATAGATGTTAGGGAGTAGGGGAAAGTGGAATTTCAGGAATTGAGTGAGGGGAAGGGGTCCAAAAGGTCAAAACACATGCCTAGTCTCAAAAAAGTGTCAAATTGTGGCAATAGACTAGGTTTTGTAGGAAAATGATGATTTTGAGGGATAGGAGTGATGGGAAGTGTTTATGGAGGTATTTTAGGGATAGGAGGAGGTGTAATAGCATCCATATATAAGCCTTGTTGATGATTTAATAATGGAGGTCATGAAACCAAGAAAAGCCTTAAAAAACCTAGATAGGCAATGGAGGAGTTTAGGCAAAACAAAAATAGAGGGCTGAGGCCAAAAGTGGTGAAACATAGTGATAATGAGTGGCATGAGCCCATGATGGGTCTTCTGGGATGGATGAGCTGAGCTTGGCATGACGGAATGATGAAATAGTGAAAATTTATCCTAAGGATAATGAAGGTCGTGAGATTTCTAGAACTCACAACGTTCATGAAATTTGTTTCTAGAAATCTAGAACCGATACTTAGCCATATTCAAATAGTGAAAATTATGGATGACTAACAATGGCTCCACTTGGGGAGGGTAGCTCCTTTTCAGGAGGTGTCCAAAACTTTCAGATCTCTTGGTTTATGAAGACTAGTGCCTCATCCATTGGGCAGATTTTTACCTCTTTCACTTGTTGATGCTTTCTTGAAGCCATGATCTTTGTAATCTAAAAAACATGATTAACATCAACATCATCTCTACCTACCCGACCTACTTGGCTAACATTTTTTTCTTCTTTGGGTGCACTTGAACTGGCAAACACTTGAAATTTCTCTTTTTGAAAACAAAAATCAAACTATCTAATTTTACCCTTATTTCTTCCAAGGGTTCAGATTAGGCTAATGAAATTTTTTTATTTTCTACCTAATATACTCATTTGTCAAGATTAAGCTATTTGAAAAACTTTATTCTCTAGGCTACTGACATGAAATTGAAAACATGGCTAAATCAAGATTAGGCAGTCTGATTTACCATGGGTTGTGGCATTAGAACAAGCTGCACACAAGTGTTATTTTTGTACAGAAAAAACTTAGGAAACATAAGGGAAGTATATATCATTTGTTAAGCATCCCTATTTTCCTCTTTGGTTCAGATTTGAGCATGTGGAACCAGCATCTTTCATTCCTAATCTACACCTATTGACAAGTCAAGATTAGATGTTTTGACAAGTTCTTTCTTTCACTAACCTATTAGAAAATAAATTGAAAACATGTTCAGCCATGATTAGGCTAGATGACTGAACAAGAATTCTCTTTCAAAAACAAGTAGTGGCATTTAGACTTGCACACGTTCAGCATCACTATTTTTTGGGTATGGGGCTGTACCTCTTTCCAAATCTGCCCTCTTTTTCATTCTTTCTATGTTTTTGTGTTTCTTGTGATTTTTTGAAACAATCTAAAACCAAAATATGCTCAAAAGCTGAGTTTATTTCGTCTATCTATCCTAATCTAACTTTAAATATGATGTACATTAGGTGAATTATTTTTTCTAGTATAGCCAATCAAGTAAGTGAGTAGATGATTTATTTTTGTTCCACTTCTTAGGTATGCTGGCAGGCCACTCCCACTTTGTCTTCTTCTGAAAAGTAGCGCTGCAAATTTTCTTTAAGCTCTGCCACAAACTGTTCCTGGCATGTTTTACTCCCTCTTTAAAAGTCTCTAAGGAAACAAAAAAGGGGTCTTTGAATAATAACTGGTCTAGAGGATTTGAGAAATAGACCTCATTTAGGATTAATCCCTCCTTTACTTGACTAACCTTGGGATTATTTCAAGAAAGAATCTCTTCTCCCTCTTTATGATTATCTGATTTGGCAGCTTCAGAATGCAATGTTATGCTGCCTTCGAGCAATCCTAGTAAGCCTTAATTGAGTGAGCTGATTTCTGTTTGTGAGCCATTGTCCTGATAAGTAGGACCATTCTCTAGAACCAAGTCTTCTTGAGAAGGTAGTATAGAATCAACATCAATCTGCTCTATACTTTCAATATGAGAAAATTCACTAGTAGATAGGTCAATAGTAGAACACATAGACATATCTTCTTTACAAAAAAATTTGGATGTTGGCTGTATGCCTAGGATTTGATTGCTTTCTTCTTTTGTTAAAAGGGGAGGTGTCTTTCTCTTTCTCTGGATGGAACTATGATGCTTCTCTTCCTTTTGTGACTTCTCACAAGGATTAATATCTTCTCGAGGAGGTTTTACAACCTCAACAACAAACTGTTCCTTTGTTTCTTTATGAGAAATTTCTTTAGTAGGTAAGGAAGGAGTGGGAAAAACAGGAATATTTTCCTTATATAAAGGTTCAGAGGCTGGTTGTACTCTCAACATCTGATCTATCTCTTCTTCAGTTAAAGGAGGATGCATTTTCTATTTTCTTTGGATTGGGCAACAATTGTTTTTCTTCTCTAGAGAAGACTGATTCTGAGGTTGGATATCTTCTTGAGCCTCATCTAGTAGGGGTGATGAATCATCACTTGTGTCTTCAGAGAGAGCCTGTGGATTTTCTCCTACTTCTTGATGGATTTTATCCTCAATCAACTCTTCTTGGATGTCATGATAGATGTTTTGAGAATGAAAATCATGAATTGCTGCTAAGAGATCTTCGGGATACAAATGATCTAAATCATCACTATCTATAAGGTGCTGTATGATATCCTGAAATTGATCACAACAATTTCCAGCTAATGATAGAGATGGATAATACCCTATATAGTGTTTATAAAATATCTTGTGGAAATCCTTTAAATAAAACAAGATGCCAGGTTCTAGCCATTCATACCCATTTCTTGGCTTACCTTCTAATGTTACCATAAAAATTTTCATGAGGCAGTCCTCATGCCATTCAACCTTTAACCTCCATATGTGTATATGAAATTTGATGAGATGTAACAAGGGGCCATCAAAATTTTCATCTTGAAATATAGGTAGGTTTTTTAACTAATTTATTTCAGGCATTTTGTGGGGGAACCCAGGGATCCCAGGGATGTGATCTCTATTCATTGGAGCATATCTCCTTTGTATCATAGGATCCATGTTTGTAAATCATAAAGGGTCACTAAATATTTTCAACTAGTCTTAGAGTTCTCTCCCAGTGGAGTCTTTAGGTCTATTGAGATTTATGGAGTCGCCAAGTGGGAGGTTTCAACTCTGCTATCCACCATCAGCATGATTTGGATTGCTTAATGCATTCCCAGGGGAGTTTATGAGAACTAGTGGGGTCAACAGGGCTACTGAAGACCAGTGGAGTCGCCAGGTGGATGATGTTTACTATTTTAAGGATGTTTTTGTTGTCCATCATCAACAACTAAATACCAATCTAAGGATGTTTGTGAGTTTTCTGAGATCTAAGGAATACTTAGTTTGTCACTAACTCAGAAGGTCCCACCGTGATCGCCATTATGTTGGTGTGAGCGGTGGGATAAATCTACAATATAGTACTCTTAAGGGTTTTTTGAAAGGTTTAGGGAAGTATAAGTTTTTTTATCACTCAGAGTCCCACTGTGATTGCCATTATGTTAGCTCCCCGTAATTTGCTAGATTTATTGAGATACAAATGGACAGGGTAACATCAAACCAAGCTTTGGAATCCAAGGACCTAACCTTCCTGGATTCGGAGAGGGATCTCTCTAGTAGGTGCAAAGATGTGAACTTGTTTACTGATTAGGGTTGATTTTAGGCTAGATGTTAAGTGCAGGGTATTTTTATTGTTTTTGGTTGGGTATGATGCTTGTATAGATTTAGATAGAAAACAAAGAAGATTGTTAAGTCATTGGGAAATGGAGTCTAACAAGGTCATGATGAGTTCATCAATGGTTTCAAGAGAATTTGCAGCAATTTTAACTTGGTTGGTAGGTCTTTGAGGTTGTGGTGGATGATGGGATGAACATTAAACTTGAGAATAAAAGCTAGTGAAGGGCAGAACTGAATCCTTAATAACTTTTTAGACTAAGGGAGTTAGAAAATCATAAGCATGGAAAGAGAATCAAAGGCATAAGTGAAACCTAATCCATTTGATTTCAAACTGAACACAAATGATTATCCAAGAAAAACATTCAAATGAAATTATAGAAAGGAAAGAAACTTATTTAACTTTCATAGATTTCATTATCAAGAGAAGAAAAACATTTAAGATGCACAAATAGTTATAACCATAGAAGAAGAGAGAACTCTGAACATCTAAAGTTACAGCTGTGAAGGTTCTTTGAAACAAATTCAGCTAGATAAAGGCAAAGAGCATGATTCAAATAGACTTCATTGACAAACCTAGGCAAAGCTGCTTTAAAGAGGAGATTCCAAAGGCAGAGTATTTCAGTGGCCACAATATGCAGGGCTAGCCATAAATCATACTTGACACTAACTGATCTAAACCATTCAAGAAATGAACAAGCTAAGATGATGCAGGGGCATTAGGCCCAAGAAAATACTTTGTATTTTTGTAGACATAAGGGGGGTCTCATGTTTTAATTTCCTATGTAATTATTCATATTTGAGTGATTTAGTTAAATATAGTGAGAAATTGTAAATGTTCCCAATTCATTGGAGAACATGAGGAGAAGCTGATTAGCTAGGAATATGAAGAGTCAGTTTCAACAAATTAGGGAGTTAGTCTAAAATTAGGACTTTGAGAATTCCAAGATTTTGTTGAGCGTTAAGATAACTAAATCAATTCATTATTAAATTTTATAAATAAGCCTCAGAGGCATTAGGCAGAGGATCAAACCAGAATATCTGGAGAGGCAGAGTAGGAGATAGAGGGGCCATTGAATTGAAGATCTGGCCAAACAAGGAGTTTTGTAAGTGATTTCATTGTATAAATGAAAGAATCTATTTCAGTTACATGAGTATTATTTGTTTTAAGTTCTGTGTGAGTGCCTTCTAGTTTCAATAAACGATTGTATGAGTAGTGCGTGAATAACTCTGTGTGAAGGGTTATGTTCCGAACACATATGTTTTTCCATTCTAATCCTGTGAAAATTGAATGCGTATGAATTGAATGTATATTAAAGGTTAATCTAGATTCTGTACATGCATCTAAGAAATATCTGCTTGAATAGTGGGGTTGAATCATAATTTTGGGAGTAAGCCATATGTTCCAGACGTATGCACAAGGGTATGCATATTTGAGGCGAGTCTCAATTATGGTGAGAGAGATTTTATATACTAGTTGAAGCATCGATTCTGGAGATTTCATATACAAGTTTGATGCATCGATTCTGGATGAATCGATGCTTTTAAAAATAGAGCATTCAATTCAAAGGTTGGTAATTTTCACTTTACAATTAAAGAACCGAGGAACCGTTCAAATTTATGTATTAAGACCGGTGGAATGAATCTCTTTAATTGGGGCTAAATGGTGTCCTGCACGCCATTGTTAAAATGACGGAATTACTGAGAGCAACTATTGAGTAATGGGTTCATATACAAGGGTCAAAGCAAAGAGAAATCAGATCAAATGGTTAATCGTAGGCGCATATCAATTTGAAGCAAAGCAGCTGTGAAAGCGAATGTTGAATGTGTTAATCTTGAGCGAAGGAGTCCGAATTTCACACAGTCGGAGGTTAAGTTTTAAAATTGAAGGCATTAAATTGTAGTGAACTCTACTTGGTTGAATTGACATTGGATTGGGGTCGATCCATAGTGTTAAGCGGGCACGGAAATGCATTGGAACCACGAGTATAGAACCTTGAATGCGCAGTGTAAGATCTGGTAGAGCTGCACATTGAACCAGAAGTCGGAACCTTAAGTGGGAATGCAGAGAATTGGTAACAAACCCATGCGAGGAATGGAACCTTGTGTTGAAGGCACGGAACTGTGTTATGAATAGTAAGAACGGGTTTTTAAAACCAACCGTGGGTTTCGCATATTTAAAAACTGGTAAGCGGATTCACTCAAAAAAACGCGATAGTGCTCTTTGTCTGACACGTGGTTAATGGTGGTATTTAAATACTGCCTATTTCACGTTTTTTCTAAGTGTCAACGTTTGGTGATAAAAATAATGCGATTGGCGTTCGATTAGGTTTGTGAGAGATCCAAGGGGTTTCGCATAACAAGTTGCGGGCTTGTTAACAGAGGATGGTGAGCGGTTATCCCGTTTAGAAATTGAATGTGTGGGGCCGAAAAGGTCATTTAACATATGCTGATGCTTGAATTCTGAAGTGAATTGAACTTTGATCGATTTGTGAGCGCATGAGAATGACGAAAGGAATAACAAAGAGTTTCTTTATTAAAAGAAATTAACCATTGTAATTATATGCGGACAATAAGCTATAGGCTTATCACATATTGAGTTCTATAAAGCATGAATGATTGGGTCAAATTCCCATAAGGTAAAGGGAAGCATATAATTGATAATTGATGGGGTTAATAATGAAGATTTCGCATGAAAGCTGAATCTGGGCTGATTATTTGGTTTAACCTCATAATTGTAAGCAGGGTATGTAATCGTAGAATTTTATAATTCTATTATTTGGAGTTCGAACTAAAGTCAAGACGAAAGCATGAATTAAGGAAAGGGGTATTTATATGGTGAGAGAGGCTTCCGCATTATAAATCTGGGTTGTGTAAGTTTATAACCAAAAGAGAGAGTGTTAATTTTATATCTCAAATCTTAGACTTGAGATATTAAAGCTTCAAAATTTATTTATTTAAATTGCCAGTTCCGAAAGTGGAATTTTGAATTTTCCAGGTTGATAAATATTGTGAGTTTGCCCAGATCGTGCATAGAGATTGGAGTATGTGGGTTGAGTATAGTATCCCGGGCATCATAATAACTTCTTAGAGAGAAAGAGATGGATTCCCTAATATATCTCAACAGAAGAGAACATTAAGGCAGTGAAGGACAAACAGAAGTAAGGTGCCATCAGGAAACATTTCTTAATCTAAATTTTTTTTCCTACTGCAACATAGCAAGATGGATAACATAATGGAAAACTAGAAAAAGTCAACATAAGAAACACTTCACCATCAACCAAGATTATGGATCCTGCAAACAGTCTCTCTCCATCAACAAGCAAACCAGGGCATGCATGAGCTCCAAGGCATCAAATTTCCATAAAAAAACTCCAAGAGACTATGTATTTGCTTCAGCATAAGTCATAAAAATCCAAAAAAATACATAAGACTCTCATGCTCTATTTATGGAGCAAATGAGGAGGTGGAAACCCTAAGAGGCTTCCAGAAACCCTAATTTAGCCATAAATGTCATAAATGTGCTTAATGACCATGCAAGGCCCAAGACACATAAGAGATAAGATAATAAATGAGAAACACCAAAACATAACTCCCAAATCAAATCAGGAGTGATTTTCCCAGGAAAATATTAAAAAATCATCTTGCCATAAATTTGTGTGTTTTGTTGACTTTTTGGCAAAAGATAGTCCAGGAGCGCAGTGCCACTTTTGCAGAAAATAGGTTGTTTTTCAACCAAGTTTTGGACCACTTCCCGATGTCGGATTTGGCCCCGTGATGGCTCGTTGGAAATATTGAAGATTATAATTTTTAGAAATACTTGAGTTGTTATGAATGGATGCAATTTACCTGCTAAAAATCCAATCTCCCATGACTGCTCAATACACAACGCCAGGCCTAAAAAGGAGGCAAAAAGGTCATTTTTGAGGTGTTTTTTGACATTTTGTGGGGGGGGAATTCTCCAATTGACCTGAAATTTTGTGGGTAGACTGATGGTGACATGAAAAACCCAAAAATGTAAACTTTAGCAGCTGAAGATGCCCCCAAAAAGAGCGTAGCGCCTAGGGTGTTGCGCTCCTAAGGCCTCAAAATTTCAAAAACATACAAATTTCTCCTGTGCGTAGTGCCATTTTTCAGAGGGCATTTGGAGGCCTTCGCGATATTGTAATGAGCTCTGTGATAGCTCATTGGAAATATTGACTTGTATAATTTCCAAATATACAATTTTTTTCTTTATTTAATTTTATTTTCCTTTCCAAAAACTGATTCGCCCAACATTTGTCAAAAAGTGCTGAATGCTGGTGCAGAAATGTAGAGTGATGGTGCATACCACTTTTGGATGACTTCATAAATTCAAAATTGAGCGCATGATAGCTCATTGGAAATATCTTGAAGTCTAGTTGTCTTTTGACTTATTAAGAAAGTCATTTGGACACTCTAGCTATGAGAAAAACGGATTTTTCCAAGGTCACTCCAAAAGTGCATAATTTCTCCCGTGACACATGTATTTTTGACATTGATCTCAAACCATGATACCTGTGTAAAAAATAAATGATTTTTTTCTTCGTGGCCCTATTATGGACAAAAACCTCTCTCACTTTTTCCAAATTCATCTTTGTTTGGTCAGAAACATAATTTAAAGCAAAACTAGCCCTAGGTGTGATACATGGCTTGTCTCTTGGAATGAATTCTTGGAAAATGATGGAGGCATGATGTTTATGAGCTGGTATATAATTATTATTGCTGAAATTATCTATCAAATTAATCCTTTTCTCTTTTTCCTCCTTTTCATATCAAACCCTATCTTAGGTGGAAGAGGAAATTAGGGTTTGGTGTGAGGATTTAGGACTGCCTTGCAAAGGGAGGGGAATGAAGGGGTTAAGGTTTGTCTAAATTCTTGGGGAAATTTTTGGGGATAGGGATAGATGTTAGGTAGTAGGGGAAAGTGGAATTTTACGAATTGAGTGAGGGGAAGGGGTCCAAAAGGTCAAAACACATGCCTAGTCTCAAAAAAGTGTCAAATTGTGGCAATAGACTAGGTTTTATAGGAAAATGATGATTTTGAGGGATAGGAGTGATGGGAAGTGTTTATGGAAGTATTTTAAGGATAGGATGAGGTTTAAGAGCATCAATATATAAGCCTTGTTGATGATTTAATCATGGAGGTCATGAAACCAAGAAAAATGCCTTAAAAACCCTAGATAGGCAATGGAGGAGTTTAGGAAAAACAAAAATAGAGGGCTGAGGCCCAAGGTGGCGAAACATAGTGATAATGAGTGGCATGAGCCCATGATGGGTCTTTTGGGATGGGTGAACTGAGCTTGGCATCACAAAATGATGAAATAGTGAAAATATATCCTAAGGATAATGAAGGTCGTGATATTTCTAGAACTCACAACGTTCATGAACTTTGTTTCTAGAAATCTAGAACCGATACTTAGTCATCTTCAAATAGTGAAAATTATGGATGACTAACACTCCAGACCCAAAATTTTTAGCCTGATACCTCTTGCTCTGACCAGCAACGTATTCGATACCAAGCCAAATATTATTTGATCATCGGTGATACACTTTATCGTCGTGGTGTCGATACAATTTTAAGAAGGTGCCTCACTCATGAGGAGGACGAAAAGGTTTTAAATGATTTTCATGCTGGGGCTTGTGGTGGAAATTGTCTGGATATGCTACCGCGTAGAGGATACTCTGCGCTAGTTTCTTTTGGCCTACCATATTTCACGACTTCATCCTCTCGGTCAGAAGTTGTCATGCATGCCAGATGTTTGATCGTAAAATCCACAAACCACTAGCGCCAATGCATCCTGTTGTCTCTGTGGGACCATTTTCAAAATGGGGCATTTAATTCATGACTTGTAATCCTCGTTCGTTTGGGGGACATGGTTATATTATTGTCACAGTAGAATACTTTAGCAAGTGGGCCGAAGCAATGCCTACATTCAACAACATAGGACAAACATCTGCATTGTTAATATTTAATCATGTCATTTCACGGTTTGGGGTCCCACAGGCTATAGCCATAGATCATGGTTCGCATTTTCGAAACCATATGATGAATGAATTGACTACCAAATTAGGACTGTCACATGATAGTTCTACTCCTTATTATCCACAATCAAATGGACAAGTCGAGGCTATTAACAAGATTCTTAAATGAATGCTTCAAAAAATGATAGGATTTCATAAACGAAATTGAAATTTAATCCTATACTCGGCCTTGTGGGCGTACTAAACCTCAGTGAGAAACGCAACTGGATTCACCCCCTTTCAGTTGGTGTATGGTCTGGAAGCCATCTTGCCAATCTAATGTGAAATACCGTCGTTAAAACTCGCAATCAACTTGTTACCTGACACCTCTACTAAAGAAGTGCATCTTTTTAACCTCATCCATCTTGATGAAACGCGTCGTGAAGCCCAATTGGCCAACAAAGCGCATAAGAGACGTATAAAGGCACAATACGACAAGCATGTCCAGCCTTGCATTTTCTCATAGGGCGACTTAGTCCTTCTTTATGATCTAGAAGCTGATGTAATAGGTACAAAGAAATTTGAGCCATTATGGCATGGTCCTTATATTTTCAAAAGATTTCTTGCTAAGGGTGCCTACGAGTTGGTATATTAGGATGAAATTTCATTGGTGCAACCCTGAAATGGGTTGTATCCGAAACGTTACTATGCTTAATCATGAGCGTAGTAATTTTTTTGTGTTATATTGTATATATATACTGTTGATTTGAATTTACTATCTTAGTTTGATTTTAGAGTTTTCTTGATGTTAGTAATCTGCTTTACATTTAATCACAGATGTATAAATATTTGGAACCATTTTTTGGGTATGCTGATAGTGTTAGTCGTAGTATGCAAAATATACCCTCTGCAACATGGGCCATTTTCGCTCAGAATGACGAGTTAGTGAGTTTTCAAGGGATTTGTATCGATCAATCTACAAACAATATCGATGAGTATAGCACATTGATTGAACTTCTCTCTAATGCCATTTCATTTGGTATTAATTGCATCATCATAAGGTTAGACTCACAACCTGTGGTATTAAAACTTACTAGTGTTTATACTATTAGAAATCCAACACTGCATTGTATGTTCCTAAGGGTTTGACTTTTGGAAAGACATTTTGATTTTATTCAATATCAACACATTTCTAGAAACTTGAACACATTGACTGATTCTTTAGTGAATTATGTTATAAACAGACATTTGCAACACATGTAAAGACACATTCACATAATTGAATAGGATTGCACAATAAACATAGGAAAACACTGAAATCAAATAGATAGATAGTTATAGGTTTTTACAAAATTTGTGCCCAAGACACATTGGTCATCTGACCTGAAAATATATGCAACATGTCAAAAGTACACTAGTGGTGCTCATGGTAACATACTACGGATCTAGCTATCCTACGCAGTAACCGCATCCAATGGTTAGGAACACCAATAGTGTGTCGCTGCAGTCGCATGGGTAAATCTTTGATTTGGAAATCTGGAATCCCGAAGGTCAGCCCCTCTATGTGCTACCAAATCTCAACAAGGGTCTTAGCCATATCTAAATCTTGAAGGACTTCTCTCCCAACAACTCTCTTTACTGGCTCATCCGCTCCATGCTCTGGCTCTCACACCAGTTGAACTCGACCCATATCTGCATTACATTAAAACTTTAGTTTAGTCTTGGGAAAACATAAAAATAAAAAAAAAACATGTATAAACATTAGAAAAATAAAAAAAAATGGTCAAAACATTCTTACCTATTTCACCCCACTAAGCGCCTTCTGGTAAAACTAAGTCTGGATCTCCTCGAAAGTCGACGCCTGCATATACATAGTCATCAATGACGATAATCTGTCGCCTAAACGAGGTGAAGAATGCATTCAAGAACACGATAGATGATTGGCCTACATGTCTAGCCATCATTTATACCCATCTATGCATCCTTGTATCTCTAGGGTTAGATACACCCAACGTCACATGTCGAGGCTGCATCAGTGGAATCCTCTCTAAGGAAAAAAAATGAGGATCGAACCATAGTTGATTTTTTTCTTCAATCCTCCCTTTGCCTTTCTCAGTTGTTCTTTCATTTGAGAGAGCACAACTTCAGCCCAGTTGAAAAATGTTGGTTCCGTGCACTCTAGCTCATATTTTATATAAGATTTTTTCTCTACATGTAGTGTAGTGGTACTGGAAAGCTTTGAGATCATGAATAAGATGGTTCTCAATGGAAAATCACGAATGTCACGAATTTTTATTTTTCCATCCTTGCTAGGCTCTGGCCCTGGATAGAAATACTGCAAAATATAGTCTCTCACCATCTCTCCTCCGAGAGAAAACCGTGAGAGAGAAATGCGTAGGCCTCTCCTCGACAAGCCTGTTAGAAAATAGATATCCTCCACTGAAATTGGGACCGCTTTGTTCCCAATGTGAAATTCCTCAATTGTCGGATTTGATGCATGAACAAGGAACTCCAATAGTTCAATCTATTACCTCATACCTGATAGACAAAAGTAATTTAATAACCCACAAACCCTAAGGGGTATTATAGTACCCGGATCATTAAGGGCAATCACATTTTTTTCTTCATGCTCTCTTTCCCTCTAATTAATTGTCATTTTAATCCGAAGAATCCCTGAAACATAACCATAAGACTAATTAGGACCCTTTTCATGCAAAAA
This sequence comes from Pinus albicaulis, assembly GCA_034641835.2. Taxonomy (NCBI): domain Eukaryota; kingdom Viridiplantae; phylum Streptophyta; class Pinopsida; order Pinales; family Pinaceae; genus Pinus; species Pinus albicaulis. The sequence goes on along the minus strand of CM076575.1, from coordinate 644,243,521 downwards.
TCTAGGTAAAACTTGGGTACAATGCAAGAACAAAAAATGTGAATTGCACCCAACGTAGTCTTGGTCAATAGACAATGCATTGCATGGGCACCTGAGCTTTATTTCAAGTGAATTCCAATGGATTTTTCGATGCCCAAGGGTGTGTTTCCCTCTTTTGAAAATGAATTTACCCTAAGGGGCCCAAATCCATAAAAAATTTCTATGAAATGGAATAAAAAGACTACTGAAAGAAAGAGGAGTTTTATGGCACCAACCTGGATCAAATGACGAGGAAAACCATCCACAGAATCGATCGCAATCGACAGCTAAATTTTTGGGGAAAAAACAAGTTTAGAGCTCTAAAATGTAAATGGTAACTTTCAAATGGTAAAAATGAATATTAAAACTCTTTTAATTAGTCATTTGATTATTTGAAAATCATATTTATTGCTGTGACTATGGTTTTATTCAATTTTTATCATGAAACATGTAATTTTAATAAATTTGATGTCATTTTGAACAGGTTTGCAACTGATATAGCAGATTAGTCGTGCATGTTTATTCCAAGAATAATTTGATCACAAAGCATACTTTTATCCTTATTTTTTGAGCTTTGACAAAAATGAAAAAGGAATTGAAGCACACGTTTATCTCTTTTTTTGAGCTTCGATAACTGCAAAAAAGGAACCCCTTAAGTCTTCTTTTAGCTCTTTTCAGACTCTGGTATTGTGAAAAGATTGCTGAGCACTTGTATTTTCGAGCTCGTAAAAGTAAATGAATTGATATCTACTCAGTATAAGTTTAACCCTTTTCCGGATTGAGATAGATTATTTACGAAAAAGGAAAACCTTAGTCAAACATGGCTAGGAGGTTCTCTCAAATATCATTTTACACTTTTTCGGATCCGAGCGACAACTTTATGAAAAAGTACTTATGGAGTTTTCTTTTTTCCTCTTTTTCAAACTCTATAAATATGAAAAAGGACTGGGTTGTCACTATCGTTAGGCTTGTAAAAACATAAAATAGCGATGGGCATGTCGATCATGGCAAGAATCGAGTTTCATTCATCGCTAGACTCATTAAATTATTAAATAGCGATACATTATTCACCCAAAGGGTTGAATTATAGATCAAGCATATGTTATCCTCCTCAAGCTTGTTAAAAAATAAAGAGGTACTGGTGGACAAATGACGGGGGAAAATTTGGGAAAGTGAAGAGAAATTTTATGGTAGCAAGTCGCTCTTGAACATGACACTTCAATCCATCATTGTGATTGTTTGGGTTGGGTAATATTCTTGACAGTTCATTCATACCTATGGTTAATCATACCTTCACTTAGGTTTTGGTTCAATACTGCCAACTCATATTAGTGTCACCGATATGTTCAAGAGAAGTCATCTGGGGAATACTCATCCTTCTGCAATACTCATAAAGCTTCATTCTCATAACAGTCACCCCTAAAAATTTCTATATCAATTCACATTTTGTCTTCGAAATTAGTAACTCTCGTTTCGTGATAAAGTGGCTTCCTGTTGACGTCAAATCATCATCCAGGAAGTTTACTTAGAAACATCACCTTCCAGTACCATGAGGACTTTTACAACATCAACAAGATCCTCACTTCCAGACTTCTGATTGAAATATTTTTTTTGGCGTTCGACATCAAATCATCTATTAACGCCTTACAAAATGTACTACAGTACCTTGAGAGCCATTAACATCGATGGTGGTTCTCTCGTGTTTTTTAACAACTCACATCAGTGGTTGTTAATAAAACGATGTCTTACCATGTTCGACTACAAATCATATATTTGCATGGCTAGACTTGTACCCGAACGATCGAGTGAACGAGATAAGAAGACCCCAGATCTAGTTTTAGCCATTCGAGCTGCGATTTTAGGATTTTTGTACACATCATCTGTACTGTGAACTTACATATAGATCGTCATTTGAACATGGGCCTATATCTGTAGGCATGTCTGTATTGGGAAAAATTACAATATATACGAATTTATGTACTATGTACATGTTATTAGATATTTTAGGTGATGAGCATGGGAATGCCTCCATCAACAATTCGTGATCAAGATGAAAATATCATGATGTAATTTATTGTAATATTGATGCATGTCGCCACTCCACTTCAGTTCTATCCCATCACATCGTAAAGCATCTCATTCAAAAAATATTGTTATTATTCTGACTTCATGGTTTAGGGGAAACTGTTATAGGTCAATTTGGGCATCATCCCCCATGACCTAGTCAAACTGGACATCATCCCTAGGACCAATGAAATAGGGTCTATCATCCCCTATCATTTCATTTATTACATGCCTTAAGACAAGAACAAATCATTCATGACTTCTATTGAAATATTTTCAATGTTTGAAGTATGTGTTATATCACTTATGAGCTCATCAATGCTGCCTTTCAAGGGACTAACTGCGTTGCATATGCAGCTCCCTCCATTCAAGGGTGCACTGAAATGAACTTCTCGACATTAAAGAGTGTGTTGGTCAAATGGGAGTGAAATACTCATTTTTCCGGAATCTCCACATGGATAGTGCGTTTTAGAAGAGTCCATACATGTAAAAATTCCAATCCATGTGTCCATCTAACACCTCTAAGCTTGGGAACATGTCTTTCCTATTAATAGATTCATTTATTGAGAAACTACCATCAGTTTCCCTATAAATTGAGCACATATCCTAGTGCTAGGGAGGGAAGAATTTTGGTAAAGAAATGTTGTTGGATTCTCAATTGAGAGAGTGATAGAAGTGATATGCTGCTGGTGAGATATTGATTGTGATGAGGCTAGGATGAAGCTAGAGTTGGTGACATCAAATAAATCATTGGTTGTAACCTCCCCCTTTTACTCTTTAATAAATTTTGTTGTTCATTTTCCCATATATGTATCTATTTATGTTTCTATTTACCATGCAATGGACTCTTGAATGATATATATGTTTCATGTTCAATCGATTTAACTGATTAAGATAAATAGGCATCTGTATATTGCAATCTCTTTTTTGTTCTCTATTTATAATTGTAAGAATCAATCTAGCGTTCTAAGTTGGATTGGAAGCTACAACAAAAGTGACAGAAGGAGAATAGGAAGCGCTTGGATCACAAGTAGGTTCTTCTATCTTTCTGTGTGTCTATTTAATCTTAGAGAAAGTGATAGAAAAGTCTTTAATCTGTTGTTCTAAATGCATAGCACCACATTTAGGGAATTTGATTTATCCATAGATCATAATTCCGCATAACATCTACTACTTTATGGTAAATGGAAGTTTTTTCGTGTTAGTCCTGTATGTAGATGATTTGATACTGACAGGAGACGAGAGGTTGATTCAGTATTGGAAGGAGGACCTTGCAAGAGAGTTCGAGATGAAGGATATGGTTTTGATGCACTACTTCCTCGGTTTGGAAGTGTGGTAGGGAGATGGAGAACTACTTGTTGGTTAGGGTAAGTACACCTCTTAAATACTTTAGAAATTCCATTTGGAGGATTGCAAGCCCATGGACACTCCTCTAACTACTAACTGGTGGAAAGAGTATGCTTCTACAAGATAGGTAGTAGATAGCACTGATCTAGGTGGATATTGGTGTCCACCCACCTATTCCATTTTTACCCCCACCATCGTTCTTTCATTTTTTCACGTTCAGCACAGCTTACTATTTTTAGTAGGTTTTCGGGTCCTGAACTTCCGAAGCCGTTTTGGGGCCTTAATGATCTAGGTGGATATTGGTGGCCACCAACCTATTCCATTTGAAACCCCACCATCAGTTCTTTCAGTTGTTTAGTTTCAACACAACTTACTATTTTTAGCAGGTTTTCGGGTCCTGAACTTTCATAGCTGTTTTGAGGCCCTAAACGACGTTTTTTGGGAAAACCGAGAGTAACATGGGTACATGGACTGCTATTATTGACATTGAAAGTTGGATTCCTCAGATAGATATTTCTAACGAGGTATGGTTCATGTCAAATGGAGATCGTATGCCAAAGTTATGTTCCTGGGAAGTTGAAACACCAATTTACCCAAACGGGGCACATAGTTTTGGCGCTTCATCTCCTAGGGTTATGATTTTTGATTTTTAGGTTTTCCATTATTTCTCAATAATAAATAGGCCCTTGAGCCTCATTGTAACACATTTTAGAGGCCCGTAGCTGCCACATCTCTTCTCAGAGATAAGCTACCAACGCCCTAGCTAGTTTATTTCCATTATGTAAGTAAGCATATTTCTATTATTTGATGTCAATGAAATGAAGTATTATTTCTGTTGCATCTCTGTTTTTTTTGTCTATTTCTGTATTTTATTGCATTCTTGCATAAATATGGATCATTCGTACCAGAGAAGTATGCTATTTCTCTATTTTTCTTTGCATGTCCCCAACGAGGTTAGGGTATAAGGAGTTAGGGCTCGATCTGGTTGAACCCTTGCAAGATCAGCCTTGCAAACCCTGATGACCTCCCATGGCGGAAGAAAAGAAAAATGAGGGAGCAGGAGATCTTATCAAAATATTGCTCTAAGAGGCCCTCGAGAAACAAAGGAACGTGATGATGGATAATTTTTCTCAGATCCTTCAACGACTGCCCATCTACGACACATCTGCATCCAACAACCACTCTAGAGGTGCCGCTCCCTTCAAGGTATAGGTAAACTTTGACATTCTTGTATTTGAAGGCCAAATAGATGCAGATGACGTAGATAGATGATTGAATTTTCTAGAAGGGTATTTCTCAGTCCATGATTTCCGACTGAGAAAATATTATTTTTGCACTCCTCAAAGCTGCCCCCAATGTCAAAGACTGGTGGGAAACCTACTGTGAGAAAAAGGACATGAGGGAACCCTCTCTTTTCTCGTATGCACCCACTTGGAATTCGTTTCGAGATCAAATCAAGGAACAATATTACCCCATGGGGAGCTATGAGGAAAATTACATAAAATGGACCACACTGTGACAACAAAGGGATCGAGATGTGCACAAACTGAGGAATTGTTTCCATACCTTGCGCACAAAGTTGGGTATTAAAGATTCATATAGAAATTTGGTGCTCAAGTACCATATAATTCTACACAGACACATTTAGGAGGAAATGGAGTTCCTCGAAATTACCTCGCTTGGAACGACATATACATATGCCACCAAGATCGAGCATAAATTTAAGCAAAAGAAGCAAGACTTTGGATCCACGAATCTGAAGCTAGGGAAAGGCACCCCCAAACCACTGAATAGGGGGAAGAGCCAAAGCAGGGTGACTTAGAACACCACCACAAAACCAAATAAGGACACAGGGAAGTGGCGTGAATTTCATAACAACCCCACTCATAGCATAAACGAGTGTTGAGCCAAACAGTCGCTGGTGGTTGAATTGAAGGCACCCGAATCAGATGCATGTTATGATCCCAAGCCAGAACTAGAGAAGGGAGATTACAAAATGAAACATATCATTTATGTGGACCCCAGTGCCATTTTTTCCACCACCAAGCTCCAGAGGGAGGATCCCTAGGATCTAGAGGAGGGGGAGCGCCTCTTCCACTCGCATATGTGGGTGAAGGGTTCCCCACTGCAATTTATTGTTGATAGAGAAAGCCAAAAGAACCTCATTTCAGCAGAGGTCATGAAGTGGTTCAGACTACCAATCATAACACACCCACAACCATATACCATTGGGAGGCTTCACGAAGGAAGAGATCTCCGCATCTGCTAACAGTGTCGCCTTCCGTACAACATCAAACCATTCAAGGGTGAGGTACTATGTGATGTTTCTCATCTTGATGTGTCTGATGTATTATTAGGCTAACCATACTTGTGAAGGTGACATGATGTGTATGAGTCAAGGCCTCATGATGTTAGTATTAATTTGGGAAATAAATTTTACAGGATACTGAAGGTAATACCGCCTTCTTCCATCTCTTTGACTACTGCAAAACAACGCAGTAAGATTGTTTCCCAAACAAGGAAATTTATTTTCATTACCATTCAACCAAAATGAAAGAAGAATATTGTGGCCACAGCCTCGAAGCAGGGCTCCCCTGCATGGCAGTAGCAGATGGACAAAGGTGTGGAGGAATACGAGGACATTTTCTCCTCACCCACAGGGGTTCCTCTACACTGTCAGGACAAGCACTCCATTGATATGACCCTGCCTTATTTTTCCATCGCCGCCTGATGTTGCTATACCTCATGTGAATACACAGACAGAATCCACACATGTACTGTCTAAGGCAACCAAATTTATTGAACGCATCCAACATGTCTGCCAACAGGTCCAAGACATCTTGGACAAATCCAATATCAAGTTCAATAGAATTTGCCTCATCTCATGAAGGATCTCAATGCAATGGGGAACATTCATTCCTAAGGGGGGAGGAATGATCCAGGTGGATATTGGTGGCAACCCACCTATTCCATTTGGACCCCCACCATCGATTCTTTCCATTTTTCACTTTCAGCACATATTACTATTTTTAGCAGGTTTTTGGGTCCTGAACTTCCGAAGCCGTTTTGGGGCCCTAATGATCCAGGTGGATATTTTTGGCCACCCATCTATTCCATTTGAAGCCCCACCACCAGTTCTTTCATTTTTTCAGTTTCAACACAACTTACTATTTTTAGCAATTTTTCGGGTCCTAAACTTCCAGAGCCATTTTGAGGCCCTAAACAACGTTTTTTTGGAAAAAAAAGAGCAATATGAGTCCATGGATTGATGTTGCTCACATCGAAAGTTGGATTCCTTGGATAGATATTTCTAAAAAGGTATGGTGCATGTAAAACAAAGATTGTATGCCAAAGTTACATCCCAGGAAGTTGAAACACCAATTTACCCAAACGGGGCCCATAGTTTTGGCGCTTCATCTCCTAGGGTTAGGTTTTTGGATGTTTATGGTTTTCCATTGTTTCTGAATAATTAATAGGCCCTTGAGCCTCATTATAACATAGTTTAGAGGCCTATAGCCACCACATCTCTTCTTATAGATAAGCTACCAACGCCCTAGCTAGTTTATTTCCATTATGTCTATAAGCATATTTCTGTTATTTGATATTAATGAAATGAAGTATTATTTCCACTGCATATCTGTGTTTATGTCTATTTCTGTATTTTATTGCGTTCCTTCATAAATCTGGATCAAGCATTATCTATAGATAATTGGTGGGGTCCTTTATGTACTTGGTGAACACAAGCCCTAATATTTGTTTTGCAGTTAATAAGCTTAGTCAGTTTATGGTGGAGCCTACCAAGCTTCATTGGAAAACATAAAAACATGTTCTTAGATACCTCAGAGGAATAGTGGATTTTGGTTTCTAGTACATGAGGATTGATGGAGTGAAGTTCCAAGGCTTCACAGATGCAGATTTGGTAGGGAGTCCATCAAACATGAAGAGCACATTGAGCGCTATCTTCAGTGTTAGTTCAACAACAATTTCTTGGTATACTAGGAAATAGATATTTGTAGAAATCAACTCAAAAAAGGGCAAGTATATGGCTTCTAATCAAGTAGCATGCAAGGCTATTTGGATGAGGAAGATACTAGTTGGTCTCTTCAATAAGGGGATGGAGCCTACATTGATCCACTGTGATAATTAGAGTTGTATCAAACTCTCTGAAAATCTAGTGTTTCATGATAGGTCCAAGAATAGACATCATGTACCATCGCCTGAGATTTTGTGTGCAAAGGAGGATCATCATGCTGCAGTACACTTCCACATAGGAGTAGGTACTAGGATGCAGACATTTTTACAAAGGCTTTTTCAAGAGGCAAGTTCAAGTTCCACATAAGAAAGATAGAAGTGGTTTAGAACCCTATTCTTGCTAAGAGGTAGTGCTAAATTGTAGCAAGAAAATGCTTCATTTGACTTATGCCTTAGTCAAATGAAGAAATTCAAATTTCCACATCAACAGGATGACTTGAGTTGTAGTTAGCAGGAGTGACATAGCCAATTCACTTAGTTAAGATAGTCAATTCAAGTTTGTGGGCAGGAAGTAGAGTTGTGCATGAGTTGATTGCTATTATTGAGAAATCTAGTGGAGTTATAGTTAGTGAAACTCAATTATCTGAGCTTTGGTCATGAATAGAGACAATGTTGAGAATGCAGCAAGATGATGGAGCTTGGTGAAATGAAGTCGCCTTCACCAAGTGGGCCCGCAGACAAATTCTAGCGCAAAGTCTATTTTTAGACTATTTCTATTTTTAGACATATGGAGCATGGTTCGGGGATTCCAGTTTGAGATTCTTGGAGCATTGGTCATGTTGGTAAAAATAGATGAGACTCTATTTTTAAGGTCAAAGAGGTCGAAGTCTATTTTTAGACTGCCTCTCCTTAAAACAGGGAAGTCAAATATTATTTACCCTTAATAATATTTAGACTATAAACAGCAGTTTATTCTCTTGGAGCACTTCGGTTCGAGCTACAGAAGTGGCTCATGCATCTGACAGAGGAATCACGTGGTTCCCAAGGGTTTGATGGCATCATGCATGGTTGACTTCAGTTGGACTTCAGTGGCAGAAGTTTGGAGGAGTTAATGAGACGGATAGTGGAGTTGTGTTCTGTTTATTTTAGTTGAACTAGTTGAGATTAGTTTAACTAGCTAATCAATTAGTTATGAGTGGAGTGAATTAAATATTATTTAATTCATTAATTAGTAACTCATTATTCAACTCAAGAACACATCAGTTCACTACAGTGCATGATCAGTTCAGTGGAGACCAGTGAAAGAGGTAGATGAAAGGGTGGAGTTAGCTATCAGTTGTGACTATACTGTTGCTATTTGCAACACACAGATAGGTGGAGTAAGCCCATGAGGATTGAGCAGTTCAGGCTGGTGGTTTATCTATATAAAGAGGCCATCCCATAGCATTGAAACACGCAATAGAGGTAAGGCAATTGGCGGTGAGTTTTGAACCAGTAACCTGTTCAAAACTGAGCTAGATTGTGAGTAACTGTATGAGAAAGTACTGAGTACTTGTGAGGAGTATTGTACTGATTTTGTTACTTGATTTATCCATTATAATATACACAATAGTTGCGGGGTTTTCAGCTATAAGCTTTCCCCATACATACTGTGTTAATGTGTATGATGATTTGATGTGTTATCGCTTGATTTTATTTCCGCATGTGTGATGATCTGAGTTGAGTTGAGTGGAAGAGATTATGTGTTGTGTATGAAGTTCAAATAGTATGTGACCAGGATAGTCTCGGTGATGCAGGAGCATTCAGGCTAGTCAGCAATGTGATAGCATGGTCACATGTTGTGACTAACAAGGGGTTGGAAGAAAATAATTTAAATTAATTTTATTTGTTTAAATATATGAGAGTGTTTATTTATTGTTAAAAATGAGGATAGGGTGTAGGTGGCTGAGTGATTCTCCTTGTATGGAGATCAGGCCAAATAGTTGGATTTATTAGGCTAGAATAGAATATGAGAGATTTTAAATGTTTTATTTAGTGTTAGTTTAGAAAAAAATGGGATTGAAGAGATTTTTTAGGAGAGGTTGAGAGATTTCTGGTTCAGAATCATAATTGGTTCATGAACCATTTATTTGTATAAATTGTGTCTTCTTGTACATTGAGAATGTGAGTGAGTGTGTGTAGAGAGTGAGAGGTTTTCTGCTTGAAAACCTTTGGGCAGTTTTGTAAAAAGGCCATAGATTTGCATATCTGGCCATGAATAGAAGTTTTTGTAATTCTTGTTTTTATATCAACTAGATTTTGACTTTTGAGCACATTGTTGAGTTCGATTTTGTATGAATAGGTTTGATTTTAATAAATTCTGTGATGGAATTCTGTTCATGGGTGAGGAAATCGATCTAAATAATCGATGTTGTAATAAGATGTTTGGTTTGTATTGTGAGTCTGCGCTGGGCGAAGGAATTGGTACTGTTAATATCGATATGGCAGTGTGCATGGAATGTGATGAAGGAGATTGAATTGAATTCATATATGATAGGCAGACGCAACGAGTCTCAGTGATTTTCTATACTCTCCAATTTGTAAGTGAACTCTCTATTCCGTAATATTGGATTCTCTCTATTCCGTAATATTGGATTGCTAATGTACACGGTATAGTATTGAGATCGAACTGGAAGGTAGCCACAGATCGAACTCACGATTTCCTCTTGGCTTTTGAGACTTCGCGCGCTCAATTTGGTGTGCTGCCGCGGAGGGAACATATTTAGGAACCAAACGAGTTCTTGTAAGTAATGAGTTTGGCCTGGAAACATAAAACAACGTTTCAAATAAAAATTGAGTTCTGGGTGATCCATAGATCTGTGTTGTAAGTTCACAGAATGTTTAACTGCTAGGATCTATTGAGTTTGTGTTATGTAACCAAATCGATGGAGATCGATTCCAGTTTTAATTTATAGTCTGTAGCATTGAAATTTCTTCAAGTTCAGAATTGGACAAGCGTTAATCAATGGCGCAAGGTGTTGTTTTTAAAAACTCTGCTTAATCATTTAGAGTTCGATTAGAATCAATTTTAATTGTTACAGTAACAGTGAAGGAGAATGCATAATGTTTTGTCAAAGTGAATTCCAAAGGATGGACGCTGGATTTGTTAAATCCACTATGCAAACTGTAACCAGTATGGAAGTGGACTTTCAGCGAAAATGGATTGCTTAAAGTGGCAGAATTCACAAATGGAAAGATTCCCATGAAGAGAACATCGACCTTAACTGGAATCGAAGAAAAATTGGGAGGACTGTTCGATGATGCAGTTGAAATATTCTGCAGTGTTGAACTGTAGAATTAAGCAACGATGAAAGAGGTAAACCAATGTGTGGCAAATTGTCATTAAGATTTAATCAGAACCTGTGTATTGTATAATTGCCATAGTAAAAGTTGCTGCTGAAGAGTGAAAGCGTTGATCAAAGCTACGCAAAGAGAGGGCGCCTTATTGATTGTGTATGGTGTTCACAGAGGTAAGCGCATATGTGCTTACCAAGAATATATTAACATCATGGCCAGATCCATATTTACAATAAATGAGATGGGCATTTTGCATCCAAAGACCAGGAATATATGATTTTGTATGAGGCTAACATTATGGATTGCTGATGAAAGTTGGTTGGTTAAAATCTTGACACTTGAGTGGTGAACTTTGGCATGAAGTTTTTATGGAAAAGCTTTAGTGTCTTGAAATGGATTTTGATAAAAAGTATTTGAGTTTATGAAGTCTGTTTTGATTCGAAGCATGGCTTTTATAAATCATTAAATTATAACCAGATGAAACAAACTTCCGCAAGTTTAAGTATGAAATTGCCGTATATTGAAGTTAAATCGAGCAATGGTTGGAAGCGGATGTTTTAGAAGCATGATTGTTGGGGATCCTGGTATTGCAAGCTCTAAGCTTGCATCATTTTTGGTATCAGAGCAAGGTTACACTCTGAAAAGATTGTTTTTGAAACCTGAATTTTAAATTTAGCAAAATTGCAGGAAGTGCGTTTGATGAAGATAAGGTTCAGAATGGAGAAGCAGAGAATGCCGGAAGGTCTGGTAAGAATGTTTAAGTTGATTGCATGACTGATTTAATGTGAAAAGATTGTGCAGGTCAGTGAAAGCAGTGGATTTGCTGAAAAGTGAAATGAGTTGTACCAGCATCATAGCATATGAGCTATGTAAAGAAGATCGAGCAAGAAGAATTCCCAGAGGAATAAAGGTGACAATACCCGACAGTAACAAATTTACTGAATAAAGGAAGTGAGCAATTGAAGATGCAGAGCCTAAAGCAGCTCCACAATTGTGATTGTGGACAGGAGATAACAATTCCAGCAAGAAGGGTGCTGGGTAGAATTGTTAGTCAGTGAAAGGTTCGAGGAAAGAACCAATAGGTGCCAAAAGGCTAAACTCAGGAAAGTTTGGTGAGGCATGAAGGAGATTTGTTATAGGCGAAATGGAAAAGGTTAGTTGCAGCTCACTAGTGAACAAGGAAAGTTCACCAGAGGAAGGAAAGGAATTGACTACTGATGGTCATGACAGGGGTACAAAGGAAAGTCACAGACACAGGGAAAAGAGTGCTAAAGCAGTTGGACTCAAAGGAATGAGTAAAGAAGAAAGGGATATAGAGTTGGCGTAGATGAAGGCAGAACTTAGTCATTTGGAGAAGCTGGTATTGAAAGGAATTAGGGAAAAATGGAAACGAGGATTTTATGTGGGAAGAAGAGTTCAATGGCCTGTCAGAGAATTGTTTGCTGAGAAATTATTACTTCGAACAACTGAGAATGAAGAAATAGGATACATTTGCGAACCAAAGAAAGGATCTCTCCTTGGGGACGAAGACAGTGATGACAGTAGAGAAGAACTGATCTATGCAGATCAGAATGAGAGGAATGTGTTGACATCATCTGCACAGACAAGAGGATCTCATATTTTTGGGATTAATTATTTTTGTGAATGTAAATTTGCAGGTATGCAGCCTAAAGGATTTGAACCTGTGTATGAAAAAGTGAAAGGAGCAGAGGCAAGACAAGAAAGAAAGGAGATGCATAAGGACTTTCGAGATTTCAATTGGTGGAGGAAATTAAAAGGTATGGCTAAATGGTTATGTCTTCTTTTAGTGGAAACTTATTGGATTATATTTGAAGAAATTTTGGCATGGATAGGAGACCAATGGGAGATGGAAACAGGAAAGGAAACAAATGCATTGCAGATTTATGAAGTGGAGAGAAGGAAAGCTGACACTGAGAACTTAACTGAAGAAGGTAAGCCAAGGAAATCTTTGAAAGATCAAAGTCTTCTCAGAGAAGAGAAAGAGGCATTATTGTCTTATTTGGACAAACTGGGTATTGGAGGAAGTTGTGTAGAACAGGAAGGTATTCTACAAACTTATGATGAAGTTGCCAAGTATAGTCAAGAAATTGCACTCCCAGAAGTTCTCTTTGATGAGGAAGAAATCAAATATGTTGAGGAAGAATTTCTCAATAATTTAGTGAACTATCAGAATAGTTCAGAAGAGCATGAAGTGCTCATCATTGAGGCCTCGAATGAAGAGCCTTGCATTTTTGAAACTGACATGTTGGGTATGTTTTCAGGTTTGACAGGTAAGGAACAACAATTGGACAATGTGCTTATGCATGTTGATGAAGAACTGAGATTGTTGGAAGAAATGGCTGAAACAGAAAGATATTTTGAGCATGTATTTAATAATTTTGAGAATGATGGTATTGACAGGGAAATTGTCATGATTAAAGGAGCGGAAGATAAACAAATGAAAGAGGGAAGTATGGAAAAGGAGAATGTACAACAGACAGATGTCAGTGGAGTTCAATTAAGGACAAATGGTAAGAAGGAAATTGAGAAATTGTGGAAGATGAAATTATATGAGAACATGGGCAGCAAGAAGGAAAAATTGGCTACAGGAATTTGTATCAGCAAGAACAGAGGACAACAACAAATTAAGATTTGGGAACCTGGAGGAACAGAAGTAAGAGTGGCAGAAGAATTAAATCAGCAGCATAATGAAAGTGATGATCAGTTACAAAGTAAAGTTTGGGATACTGGATGGACAACAGAAGAAACACATGACCAGGAGGTCATGGAAACTTTCAACTTTGGGAGTCTGATGCAGGAGCATTCAGACTAGTCAGCAATGTGATAGCATGGTCACATGTTGTGACTAACAAGGGGTTGGAAGAAAATAATTTAAATTAATTTTATTTGTTTAAATATATGAGAGTGTTTATTTATTGTTAAAAATGAGGATAGGGTGTAGGTGGCTGAGTGATTCTCCTTGTATGGAGATCAGGCCAAATAGTTGGATTTATTAGGCTAGAATAGAATATGAGAGATTTTAAATGTTTTATTTAGTGTTAGTTTAGAAAAAAATGGGATTGAAGAGATTTTTTAGGAGAGGTTGAGAGATTTCTGGTTCAAAATCATAATTGGTTCATGAACCATTTATTTGTATAAATTGTGTCTTCTTGTACATTGAGAGTGTGAGTGAGTGTGTGTAGAGAGTGAGAGGTTTTCTGCTTGAAAACCTTTGGGCATTTTTGTAAAAAGGCCATAGATTTGCATATCTGGCCATGAATAGAAGTTTTTGTAATTCTTGTTTTTATATCAACTAGATTTTGACTTTTGAGCACATTGTTGAGTTCGATTTTGTATGAATAGGTTTGATTTTAATAAATTCTGTGATGGAATTCTGTTCATGGGTGAGGAAATCGATCTAAATAATCGATGTTGTAATAATATGTTTGGTTTGTATTGTGAGTCTGCGCTGGGCGAAGGAATTGGTACTGTTAATATCGATATGGCAGTGTGCATGGAATGTGATGAAGGAGATTGAATTGAATTCATATATGACAGGCAGACGCAACGAGTCTCAGTGATTTTCTATACTCTCCAATCTATAAGTGAACTCTCTATTCCGTAATATTGGATTCTCTCTATTCCGTAATATTGGATTGCTAATGTACACGGTATAGTATTGAGATCGAACTGGAAGGTAGCCACAGATCGAACTCACGATTTCCTCTTGGCTTTTGAGACTTTGCGTGCTCAATTTGGTGCGCTGCCGCGGAGGGAACATATTTAGGAACCAAACGAGTTCTTGTAAGTAATGAGTTTGGCCTGGAAACATAAAACAGCGTTTCAGATAAAAATTGAGTTCTGGGTGATCCATAGATCTGTGTTGTAAGTTCACAGAATGTTTAACTGCTAGGATCTATTGAGTTTGTGTTATGTAACCAAATCGATGGAGATCGATTCCAGTTTTAATTTATAGTCTGTAGCGTTAAAATTTCTTCAAGTTCAGAATTGGACAAGCATTAATCAATGGCGCAAGGTGTTGTTTTTAAAAACTCTTCTTAATCATTCGGAGTTCGATTAGAATCAATTTTAATTGTTACAGTAACAGTGAAGGAGAATGCAAAATGTTTTGTCAAAGTGAATTCCAAAGGATGGACGCTGGATTTGTTAAATCCACTATGCAAACTGTAACCAGTATGGAAGTGGACTTTCAGCGAAAATGGATTGCTTAAAGTGGCAGAATTCACAAATGGAAAGATTCCCATGAAGATAACATCGACCTTAACTGGAATCGAAGAAAAATTGGGAGGACTGTTCAATGATGCAGTTGAAATATTCTGCAGTGTTGAACTGTAGCATTAAGCAACGATGAAAGAGGTAAACCAATGTGTGGCAAATTGTCATTAAGATTTAATCAGAACCTGTGTATTGTATAATTGCCATAGTAAAAGTTGCTGCTGAAGAGTGAAAGTGTTGATCAAAGCTACGCAAAGAGAGGGCGCCTTATTGATTGTGTATGGTGTTCACAGAGGTAAGCACATCTGTACTTACCAAGCATATATTAACATCATGGCCAGATCCATATTTACAGTAAATGAGATGGGCATTTTGCATCCAAAGACCGGGAATATATGATTTTGTATGAGGCTAACATTATGGATTGCTGATGAAAGTTGATTGGTTAAAATCTTGACACTTGAGTGGTGAACTTTGGCATGAAGTTTTTATGGAAAAGCTTTAGTGTCTTGAAATGGATTTTGATAAAAAGTATTTGAGTTTATGAAGTCTGTTTTGATTCGAATCATGGATTTTATAAATCATTAGATTATAACCAGATGAAACAAACTTCCGCAAGTTTAAGTATGAAATTGCCGTATATTGAAGTTAAATCGAGCAATGGTTGGAAGCGGATGTTTTAGAAGCATGATTGTTGGGGATCCTGGTATTGCAAGCTCTAAGCTTGCGTCACTCGGTGAATAATTTATCATTATTAAGCAAATTTATATAGACAATAGGAGTTCAATTGAGTATTTGTAACTGTTGTTAACTCATTTATCTCTTCGTTAACTAGTCAATTTACTAAAAATACCCCTAGTCATGCATGTAATTCGAATTTCCTAGTTAAGTGGAGGAAAAATGCATCATTGTAATTATCAATGTATAATATTGACTGTACAAATTTTTCAATGGAGCAGGTGAGAAATTTATCTAGGATTTCATGAGGAAATAAGATATTTCCCTATTTTTAGGAGCTAATTTCCTTAGGAATTGCACAAGGAAATGTGAGGAAGATGGAGGCCTATTTTGGCTGAGTGTTGGTCAAAGAAATAAGAGCAATAGGAGATTAGTATTGCCATGGAGTTTGAGTTTCAAGGATTGGAGCAGTCATTGTAATATATCTATATTATCATTTGATTTAATACAAACAAAGAAGGGGGTTTTCCTAGGTGGGTTCTCTAGTAAAAATATTATGTTCATTGTGATTGAGTTATTGCATGTGTTTCTATTGTATGTTTTCCTTTCTACGGATTGAGTAGAAGAATTTTTTTTTTTTTTTCTAGTCTGAATTCATTAGCAATTGCAAATTTCGACTATTTACACATGGAATCTTGTCATCCAATGCTGATTAGGGTGATCTATTTACCAAGTAACATGCAGTGTACACTGTCTTTATGCAATTTTTTTTTCCTAACAAGGCACCACTGAGAATGCTCCTTTATTTATCCATTAATGTACTATTAATCCTTTCTACAACTCCATACTAATAAGGAATACTAGGGTGTGAAGGGAGTAGTATTCTACCTTAATATACTACACTTCTTACATAATTCTTCAAATTCATTCCTGAAAAATTCCACCATTATCTACCCTCACAACCTTAATTTTTTTCTCCATTACATTTTCCACAAGAGCCTCAAAAAATTTGAATTTTTCAAAAACTTCACATTTATTCTTGAGAAAATAAATCCATGTATTCTTGAAGAACTCATATAGAAATGAGACATAGCACATAAATTTACTTAGTGATGGAACTAGCACAAGTTCAAAAGCATCACTATGCATTAACTGTAATATTCCTCTACCCAAGTAGCATGAGAAGAGAGCATTACATTATTATACTTTCCATATAAAAAATGTTCACATAAATCAAAATATAGAGAGTAATTAGACATACCTTCTACCTATCATTACAATGAAGTAGTTGAAGGCCCTTCTCTTTGATATGTCCCAGTATTTTATGCCACAACATAGTCTTTTGTCTAGAGACTGTAGGATTTTTTCTTTCTTTAGCTCCATTCATAAGAACAATGGAAATATTTCACCTCTAATAGTGCTTCCCAACAACTTATACATATTTCCAATCTAAACTTCCCTAAGAAGCACCATTTCTCATCAAAACATCTGGCAGATATCCTTTTCAATCAATATTATTACACCCACATCGCTCATCTTGCTTATAGAAATAAAATTTCTAGAAAAACCTATGATGTCCATAACACCATGGAGTGTTCTAATCCTTCCATACATAATATTTGACTTGAATTTTCCTCACTTGTGATTCTAGCTATTGATTCATCTCCTAAGAAAACATCACCACCATAATATCTTTCATACTTGTAAAACCACTCCCTATGAGGAGCCATATGATAGGATGAACTTGGTTTGAAGATCCATGCCTCATGATCTATATACTTGATGAATCCAAATACACACCCCCTCCTTCATATAAGGATTGTTTTTCTTCCATAGACGGAGCATCATCAAATCCCTTCCATTTCTCAACAATTTTAGATCTACAATATTTCTTGTATTTCCATTATTTTCCACATTTCTAATATACCTTTATTAATTTTCATGGATATTTTAATATTTATGTATATTTAGATCTCCCACTTAAAGACTTATTTTTATTTCTATTATGGGAGATTTCTCTTATAGACAGGGTGTCCACATTCTAAATTTTCATGTTTTTATATCTCGTATCTTCAGACAACAAGGGCGATACTATTTCTTCTAAACTTAAAGTAGTTGCATTACTACCTATGGAGATAACTAGACTATACCACAAGTATGGTAAAGAAAACAGCAAAATGATACACATATCCTCATCTAAAATATTACAATAATCAAATAATAGCTAACTTACCACAATATTGAAGGCATTTAGATGCTTCGTCACTAAGTATCCATTATTCATCCTTAGGTAATGCAACTTAGTATGTAGGAATAATTTGTTTGCCATGGAATTGGACTAATACAAATCCCATAACTTGTTTCACAATGCCTTTGATATAAATTCTCATAAAACATTTAGTTATACTAAATATGATGCACACAAAAAATTTGAGCTCCTTTCTTTTCGATTTGACTTGACCTAGATATTTTTTGACATCCCCATTAGTGTAGTACCTAGATCCACATAGATCCATTGATATTTATCCACAAATAGATCTTCAATTTTGAGCTTCCACAACTCAAAAATTTTCCCATTGAATTACTCATCTCTATCTTTGATTTTTCACCATTTATTTTTGATACAAGAATCAATTCTATTGATCTCCCATTGTAATAGGTTCTACAATAGGTCGAGGGAAACCTCTTAGCCACAAAAGGATCTACTTTAATCCAAAAGTGCTATGATACCAAATCTAGATTTTAACCATATATACTTAATTGATACAAACATATTCTTAATAAGATAATGAAATATGTAATGGAACACACACACACACACACACACATTAATATAGAGATTTTACCCTGGAAACCCAAACTACGGAAACTAGAAATACTTTTTTCAATATATTCTTTATTTATAGTATCACAATACAATATATATATCCCTTGGAATCCATAAACTACCAATCCATTTACCTTGGATTATAATAAAACTGTAGTTCCTTAACCATTATTACAAAACCATAGGATGAACCACCATGTCCATGCTAAAATCAAAAGGTTGTGAAAAACCCACCAAAATGGATGAAAAAAACTATTCCTTTTTTTTTTGCAAGGGAACTTCCCTCAAACTCTTGTATAGGAGGGATTCTTCCCCTTTGGAACCCATAGAGAAGGGGGATATTCACCCATGCTGCACCCAAAACAATGTATAGTGTACATAATTAGTTATGAAAATACTATAATACATACCCATCAATGGGGATTGTGACAACCCCATTTTGAATCCTAGGATTAATGTAACTAGTTATGTCATTATTAATGGTAGTGACACTTAAATGTAATTGTGGTGATGAACTAAGATGAACAATTTTAAAATAATGGATATGTAGATATTTCTTTTATATGTAGACATTTTGAGCAACCAACTAGGAATGAAAGCACTGATACAAATTATGATACCACAAGTGGGAATGAATTAAGGGGTTATGTGAAATTAATCGTGCTTACTATTGCCAAATGACCTCACTTAGATATTTATGTCAAAATATAAACTTGAAATTATATTACCTTGTCTTCCCATCAACTCATAATTCATTAAATGAGTTAGTGGATAGCCAAAGCAACCACCTACCACATATATGGGGAGATAAGTGGTGGTTGTGGGGTACTCGCATAATTAATTTTACAACATGGTCATGTACCTATATTGGAATTTGAAGGTTGACCTACGAATGGTGTGGGAAAATCATATAGACTAGACATCCATGAGTTCATTTAGGTCATATTTGGAGAAGTTAGAGAAATATAGGTTCCTGGAGTGGGAATTTAATGGTTAAAGTGCTACCATTTTTAAGTGGGAAGTTCGCTAGACTAAGTGTTTATACATAGTTTTTGGGTGCCCAAATATGCCATGAAAAATGAAAATAATAGATTGGAACATTCTTGGTGTGTTTTAGGCTCTATAAAAACTAAATTTTCATGATCATTACTCAATAGAGAAATGTGAGTCATGAATTGATGTGTATTGGGCTAATATAATAAAAAATGGCCAAGGAAATTACCAAAGGATTGTATAGTAGTGAATGTATTTCCATATTTTTATGTTGGTTAGTTGAGAGGCATTTAAGATTTTTGGAGACAACAAGATCAGTATGAAGAGGAGTTATCTAATGTTTTTTTCTTTGTGAAGGAGACCTACCTTTGCCAACCTCAATTTTCAAATGTTCATATTTTTCCCTTGTGGTTACATAGACTGGATAAGGGGTGGTCAATGATAGAGAGTGATGACCCTCAGTTTTGCAGCACCAATCTTGCAAATCCAATAGTCTTAGATTTAATTATAAACCTGAGGTTCATATAAAATTAAGAGGGGTTGGCACTATATGTGCAGTAAGCAATATATTTTTCCTTTTCTAATCCTCATGCAGGTGAGAGATGTTGTAGTGTAGGTTATATGAACAGAAATCCAATTAGTTTGTAGAGCCTACTATGCTACAGGAAAGTGAAATTGTAGGAATAATTTGTAGAAATGAAATGGAATACACCTATGCTAATTACTGGAAATGGAAAAAAAACTTTGCTTGAAAATAAAAGACTTGGAAATTAAACCTAAAATCTGTGTTGCATACAGTAAAATAATCTAAATTCAACTTCATGAGATTTATACTCTTCTAAACTCCATCCTCAACATCCAGATATGTTATATTATGTTAAGGAAGCTAAGTGAATATTTTATTGCTAAAATGGATGAATAAAATGGGATGTTTGCAGGCTACTACATGATTCCCTATTTTTATATAGGAAAAACTGACAAGCTAGAAAAACTGTTGAAATGAAAATATAAGGTGAGAGAAGGAGGTAGGAATGATGGGAAATGATATTATTAAGTTGGTAAAAACATAGAACAACTAATTCTAAGATTCATCACTATGAAACCAAGTTCTCTTCATCCTCCGTAATCATAAGCTTGGATGCACAATAAAACATGAAAGTGCAGAAATTGTAACAAAAAATGAAATGAAATGGACAAAAGACTTTAAAAAGAAATGATAAGCAATAAAAGTGATCTTAGATGATGAAAAATTGTATAAATGAATTTCAAAGAAATTTAGCTCATAAAACCACCTACTTAATCAAGTATTAAACTAGAAAATGGTAATTTCTAGGTATGCTATTTCAAAAGCTAAACAAAGCAAATGAAAGAAATTAAAATAACAACAACGAAATACAAGAGGAATATAAAGCTCCTAGGGTGGGCCCAACCCAAAGATGCTTAAAGTCCTTCGAGGGGAAAAAAGCTAAAAGCTAGAATGAGGATCTTCTTCCATTAGCTTGAGATATGTCTTACATTAGCAAATACAATGTTATAAAATTTCTTAGGAATATTCAAATCCTAATCTCTTTCTAATATGTCTTCTTCCTATGCCCAAAGGAACTTGAATATATTAACATATAGATTAGGTGGGGGAGAAGTTTCCTTGAGAGGAGGGCTGCATTCTCCTCGATAATACTAAAAGGAAGGGATATTCCCCATATCTAACTCACAAAAATAGGAGGAATTAAATGCCATGAGCCATCCAATTTTGAGTCTTCTTGTAATAGGCATAAAGTCCCTAGAATATCTCTAATGATGGATTCTTTAGAATCTTTTCAATATATTTATAAATATTGAAAAATAAACATATTAAAGCACACATAAAGCATGAAAACCACATCAAATATTCTAGGAACTCATTAATCTAGGAAAATATACCATTAAGTACAAAATGTGGGTTCAAAACATTGTTTTATGTGCCTAGGAGTGGACTAATGCACCTTATGATTTACCTATTTTGGAGGCCCATCATACCCCTCTATTGGAACCATTGTTCATCCTTGAGAAATTAAACATTCCTCTCTTATGTGCTCATGTTCATTTAGTTCTTTGATTTCCTGATTGATATCCCTGACCGAAATGGTTGTGGCTTCCCCTACTGGATACAACCCTACATTCTCCACTATGTCCTTCAACACTTGGGATTCCTCTTCTTCACGTTGATAATCCTTTAGTTCTAGTAGTAGTGGTGGGTTATATTTGAGTCCAATCCATTGAATCCCAAACATTTGAATGATAATATTATATAGGGGAGTTATTGCTAATGTTTCTTAAAGTCTATTAGGAGAGTGGTACTTCCTCAATTTCATGATAAATGAAAAGCCTTGGAATCTCCTCTGGAGGGCTTGTGAACTCTCTTCTTCCAATAGCCTGAAGGTGTCCTCAAAGTGTAGGATGGATTCTATTTACCTTTGTTTCCAAATAGTCTCTATCTGAGGGTCTTGTGCCGAAATAGCATGGGCTTGAGCAAGCTTACGGTTCTGTTATGATCCATAATGGATCCTTTAACTCTCTCTCCATGGTTCTTTTCACTTCTTCTAATTTAATCTCCTCATTTCTCAACCAAGAGGCTAATTCCAAAAAAATTTCATTATCCAAGTAAGGATCGGGGTCCAAAATAGGCATATTAAAGAGGAAAAGGTCATACATATAAACTTCAACTCAATTTACTTTTTCCTCCATGCTTCATTATTGGCAATATTTTGTAAAGTATTTAGTCTCCTGCAACTACATGGTGCCTCTGAGAGCTATTTGATTAGTTTTGAATTTACACCATTGCTTCTTTAGGAAGAATGAATATGATTTGGATGGTTGCCTATAGTTGGAAGCCTTCAAGGAAATATGTGCCATGGTTCCTAATGATGTTTCTAATGTTGTAATCTGAGCATCTTTTTCTCTTAAAAAACGTTTTGTTTATTGCAATTAACTCATTAGGTATTTATTTTCTCACTCAAGGTGTTCCCTTATGTTGAGTTCTTCCATTTTTAGGAAGGCCATTTCCTCCCTTACCTTTTTGACTTCATCCTCCAATGCTAGCAAGATTTTCCACCCATTTGTCTATGGAAATGATTTTACACCTTTTGGTTTCTACTTTGGATTTCTCCACCTCAATCATTAGGTTGGGTACTAGATGTGAAAGCATCACTCTTCGTGATTTCCCCACATTAGTAGGATTAGTCATTATTGGCCAAGATAAAAAGGAAGGTGGTTTCCTTGGTGCTGGATGTTTTGTTACTTTTTCTTCCTAAGGTAACTTTGTGCATTTTTTTAGTATATGGGTAGACTATTCCTGTAATTGCTTTGTTTCATTTTGCAAGAATACTATTTTTCCTTATTGTACCTTCATTTTGGGTACCTGCATACCTTGTAGGCCCTATACTTCTTCTTTCTCCGGCTGTCATTTTTATTTAGGGCTAGGTGTTTCCTTAACTTCAATAGGAGTGTCAGAAGGATGTTGAGGCTTTCCACTAAATCTAATTCGTGAATTTTCTTCTTGCATATAAAATTTGTTGGACATGCTTTCTTACCTTGGGTTTGGTAAGGTTACTCCATCCTACCATCTCCTTTCCTTTCTTATCCAAGGCATATTCCTTTTTCTGTTTTGAGGGGTTGGTTAAGTCCTTCCCCTTCCTCTTTTTGGCTGTCATCTTTATAGACCTACTTAGCTAATTTTGTGCTTCTATAAAGGCCTGTCTATCCACGTCAACAAAATTTTCCCAAGAAACAAGATGTTGTAAGCCTTCTAGTGCATATAATTAGTTTAATCGGGCCATGATGGGCCAAATACTTATTATTTCCCTCCACTTTAGTGCTCATCTCTTTAAGATATTGTAGGAGAAAGAATGGGATGCTCATTAATTTAGAGGTTGGGAGGTGGGCTTGGAATCTTAGATGATATATCATCCTAAATTGGTAAGCATAGACTATGCTCAACCTGACCTAAAAAAATATGTACTTGAGGATGTGGTAGATTACCTCACCCCAGGGATTAGGAAATGTTTCCCTCCATACTCCTTTTTTATCCTCATTAAGCTTCTAATCTTGTAGGAAAAACCCCTTCTTGGTAGTGATAGCCTCTTGCCTCTCTTATTTATTCCATTGAAGTCCGCTAGGAATGTTTGTAATTATGCTCATAGAGTCCTCATTGATGTAAATTACTACACATCTCACTCCAATGGAAAACTCATCCACCTCATGGTTTTGAAAATTCATGGAAAATTATGTTGCCACTTCATCATCAAAGCCCTTGAGCTTTTCAAAGAGCCCCTAAACATTAGAAATTTTCAAATTTGATAAAAAATCTAGGGTGTTAGGAAATCCTATTGGTGTAATTGGATTCCCTTCCATCAAAACTACCCCCCATTTTGTAGGAAGAGAAGGAATATAAATGTCGCTTGCATGGTTCCCATAGTCGGATTTTGGAAGCTAACTACAAACCACACCTAGATATATTTCTTCTTATAACTGCTACAATATCAAATGAACTAAATGGGTTGTTTCTCTACGATTATAACAATTCT
Organism: Pinus albicaulis; assembly: GCA_034641835.2. NCBI lineage: Eukaryota > Viridiplantae > Streptophyta > Pinopsida > Pinales > Pinaceae > Pinus > Pinus albicaulis. Next base: position 644,219,488 of record CM076575.1, on the reverse strand, counting down.
GAGAGAATATGGTGTTATTATTCTATTAAAAGAAATAAGGTTTCCTGTTACATCACCTCTATGTTTTTTTAATAGGCGAAACTCTAAATAGAAACACAATTATGATCCTATACATTCAACAATTTTGGCATCAAATAAATAAAAAGACAAATGATGAACTGTCACTCACTGTTTGAAACAAAAAATATTTTTACCACTTTGACACATAACATATTATGCAGATTGTATAATTTTTTTGGGAAGAGGAATCTTATAAGAAATTCAAGATCTTTTGGAACTAAAATTTCAACATACAAAAAGTTTTTATTGCTCATTAAGGGAAATTCGGTAGTGTTTACATAGTCCTGTAGTGTAACATCCCTAGTGAAAATTATATGTAATAAAAGTTAAAAATAATAACCACAATTGATGGGACACTTATTCCAAGATTAATGTTGGGAAAAACATCCTGGGGGTGTGTTATGAACCTAATTCATAACTAAAGTAATAAATATAGTCATTAATAGAATAAATAGAATAAATATAATTACTAATTAATCAAATAGGGATTACGTAAAATAGTCATTAGGTTAATGAAAAAGCATGTCTAAAAGACATGCCTATTCGTGAAAAGGTACCTGCATATGTATAAAAGCAGGGCCTCATTGTACTCATTCAGTGGTCTTATATCATATTAATAAATATTTATTATTATAAATACCTCTTGTGTATTTTTTATAATTAAAGCTATTTTTCTATTAAGTCAACAAATCTACAACTTCCGCTGCTACAGTGGTACCAGCGCATGAAACTCCTGCTTCCCGAATCATGTGATCGCGGAGTCATCAGATTCCGTCCGTTGAGCTCTGCCACGTATTTACAATTGATCAAGCTGGTTTCTGCAATCAGCGTATTTGTGCCCCGGCAGTGTATCATACTGACATTTCGTCAAAAACATACCTCGGTCAACAGAAAAGAGGTATTTCGATTTGGTACACTGTTTAACAATAGCAATGCGATTATTGTCAGCCGCAGACAACAAGGAAACCCAATTCTTAAACATATACGAAATGTTCAGTGGACATTTGGAGACATTGTACCAGATTATTTTCTTGGGCAAAACACATGTGCGTTATATTTAAGTTTGCGGTGCCATTTACTTCATCCAGATTACATTTATTTTCGAATTCGAGAGTTACAAAGGAGCTTCAAGCTTCGAGTTGTTCTGTGTCATGTTGATTTGGAAGATGTAATAAAACACACTACATGATATGAGTGGGTTGCAGACAAGGCAAGCGTGGGAATGAACCAGCAATATAGGCTATTCGACAATAGATTGCGGTTGAAAGATTCTTAGAAGCTGAGCGACAACCGAGTAGATAATTTGTTTTTAATTCTTCAAAAATCGATACATAGCTAAACACCGTGAAAAGCTACCATGAAAAGCTATTGGACGTTGTGAATCTCAATAGAGTTAATTATAATATAATTAAAATTTTTATATAATTCATAAATTATATAATTTATAATTATATAAAATATATATAAAAATAAAAATAAAAAATTAATTAATTAATTAATTATTATTATTATTTAAGTAATAGTAATAATAATTATTTAGAAAAAAAAATGTAACAAGAACATGGAGTTCAAAGAGGATGTATTAGAGAGAATTCTACAAGGAAGATACCATTGAATGACATGCCTCGCAGATAATCCAAAGTGAAGAAAGCTGTCGAAAAGTTAAGCTTTGAGGACAAAGCTTTTCGAGAAGAAGGCAATGTTATGAACCTAATTCATAACTAAAGTAATAAATATAGTCATTAATAGAATAAATAGAATAAATATAATTACTAATTAATCAAGTAGGGATTATGTAAAATAGTCATTAGGTTAATGAAAAAGCATGTCTAAAAGACATGCATGTTCGTGAAAAGGTACCTGCATAGGTATAAAAGCAGGGCCTCATTGTAATCATTCAGTGGTCTTATATCATATCAATAAATATTTATTATTATAAATACCTCTTGTGTATTTTTTATAATTAAAGATATTTTTCTATTTAGTCAACAAATCTACAACTTTCGCTGCTACAGGGTGTTCATTTGGTTTATATTGACTAGGGAAATTGGAAAAGGTTATGGCTAAGGCATTAAAGAGGGAAAAAGTGTTTTTGGCACATTTATTTATGAAAATAATCGAAATTAGGAGAAAAGGGAGATGAAAGGTCACAGGTTGCATGTGAGGAGGAAAATGAAGAAAATAGAGGCCTCTTATATAAAAAGGATTTTGAGGATTAGTTGGTATCTTTTGTCAGTGCATTTTTTGGATCTCTCTCATTATTCTCTCTCTCTCTCTCTCTCTCTCTCTCTCTCTCACTCTTGGACATTTATAATTTTCTTGGAGAACTTGGGAATTGGAGAAAGAAAGGAAGAGCAAGATCAAGCATCTCAAGTGGGATTCCTTGCAAGTATCAATTTTCATATTTGGTTTCCTTGCTAGATATGTCATGCATGGTATTGCATGTGGTTTTTTGCTGTCTTGGCATGGGTTTTGCTAGGTATGGCAATGTTTTAAGCCTAGAATTTCCATTTATGTATATATTTGATGAGATAGGTTTCTCATACTTCGGTTGAGTTGGATTTCCAGATGGATTCGAAGCTAAGTGAGGTGGATATCTGGAATGAAAAAAACATGGCCTAGTGGTCCCTGAACCAGACTGTGGATTACAGTAAAGCAAATAGCCTAGTAACCCCTGAGACATATTGTGTGTTGCGGTAAAAACAAATTGTGTTCCTTGATAGGCCTAGGAATCCTTGCCGGTGAATGGTAGGATATACGATAAATCAAAGAGGTGTATTTCTCTTTGTTGCAAACAGTAGGCCCGAGATGGGATGTTTGGTAAAGCCTGGAGATATGGTCTCGGTGTAAGGCCTAGTTACCCCTAGATAAGACTATGGGTTACGGTAAAGCCTGAGAGACTAGGAGGCACTCAAATTCCTCACAGTGTAGGCAGAGAAATCTAGTATCATCCGTGCTTGTTTGGTTCCTTTTCGGTTAGTTATGGGTCCCAAATTCATGCTTGGAATATGGCATGGGGTTGACTGCATGAAGAGATATTTGGGTCAGGTAATCTACGGTTGGGTGGAACGTGGAAGTCCCATCCCCCGTTGGTTTTTACACTCATTAATGAAAAGCTCATTCCTTTGGCATTTGATGTATAATTGCATTGGTTATTATGTGGATTCTATTGCTATTCGATCCGTGGTATTTCTGTTGTTATTATGTTGGTTATAAGCTTGTATTTTATCACCAATGATGTATGGATCTAACCATGTTTTTACTTGTAAATGAATTCATAATGTATCTATGGTAATTTATATAGTATTGCATTTTATGATGTAAGGGATAAATGCTTCTTAGCGATTCTCAGATAAGTATGAGAACCCTATGTTAAATTTTATATTTACACCTGTAGATGGTATGTTTGTGACATGTTTAACGAAATGGATGTCATGGCTAGGAGGGGTCCATATGAGTTCTTGGTGATGTATGTTGGGTCATAAAGGTGACTGTTTAAAGGTAACCTCAATGCTTTTCATTAATTATCAACCTAGGGCAAGTCTTGTTATTTCAAGAGTGTAAGCACAATATATGCAAGTGACATCAGAGGTTGACTACTCTAAATTGTCATAAGGAAGATTGTCTAATTCTCGAAGTTCAATCAAATCAACTTGGAAGTGAATTATGAAATGCTTCTGGCTATTCAAGGGAGCTAAATTTGTTCTAAGCCTATGCATAAATAACTATTCAGGACTAAAAATAATAAACTGCAATTGAACAACATGCTTTGATGAATTTAACAACAACCGTAACGAATTGAAAAACAACTATAATAAATTGAACAACAAACAATTATTCTTAATTTTTCAATGGAATTCTCTTTTAATCAACTAATGACATCCTTCTGAATTAAAAATCAAACAAATACTCATAATGATGATGAAAATATCCAAATACTAACTCTATGCAGGTTTGAACAACAATCGTGTTGAACTTAATCTAACAATTGTAAAAGCATTGATTTCAGATAAGAAGCCATGAATGGTAAACTAGTCTAATGAAAATAAAGCTATAGCATCTCACGTTCACAATTAACCAATTAAACGAACTCTTATAAAACAAAATGGGTAACTGGAAACACAATTTTTGTAAATAAACGTATAACACAGAAGTAGCAGAAGAACCTCCAGGGTTGGGCCCAGAGACACTAGAAGCCTATTGCTAAGAAATACTCAGAGGTTGTATATTCCAAAAATTCCAAATTCTTTATTAATCTGCAGATCAATACATTAGTACAACTTGACGATTCTGTCCCAAAACGTCTATTACAGGAATATGTATTACAATCTATCTTTCTTGTTCATTCTTCGACCTTTTATTGCTTAAAGGAAAATTCAAAAGTAGTAACAGATCTTTCTCATTATGGGACCCTTCTGCTTTGTGGCTATCGATTGAGTATTCCAGGCATGGTCTAACCTCTTCGTCTTCTGCCGATTCGTGGGAGCCGATATGATTCTGTCACCCTTCCTTGTCTGTTGTCTTTCGGTCAGAAGGTTGGTAATTTTTCTTCCCTATCAATAAAGGTAGTGACAAATCAGTTTTTACGTTATCAAACACTCCTTTTATCACTAATCCATTCTGCCTCACTTTTGCATTATTTTCCTTTACTTTATTTCTAAGATGAAGGGAAAATATATAAGAGTGCATGACAAATCATGGTAAAGATGGGAATGAAACATACCTTTTTCTTGGCCCAACATACTCCCTTGTTTACCTTTTTGAAGGTCCTTGTGCAAACAAATGGTTGAGGTGTAGTTGGGTTAAATAATATGCAGGGTATACTTCTTCTTTGTAAAGTCAAAAGCCATGTCTCTATTTAATCTTTGCAAATGTTGTGTTTGTGTGCCCCTCTGCTAAATCATAATCATGATGATAGTCTTTAGGGGGGTATCAGATGAGGGAGCATCTATATCTGCATCTTATCCATGTAGAACCCATGTTCAAAATTAGGTTTCTGTACAGAAGGAACCTGGAAGCAACAACTTTGAAGTTCCTGTACCCAAATGGCTCTCTATTCTTCACATTATTTGTAGAGGCTAGCCATCTCTATTTAGCTGCTGCTCATGCTTCTTCCTAAATGTCTTGGAATTATGCCTACCTATTCTACACAATCTCTCTATGAATCAGTCCCAATTTGGATATCACTCCCTTCTGCTGCATGAATGTTGGGTAAATAGGTACAGGGGTTTAGTAGGTTCCCATCTGACCCATAGGTCTAGGCCATGCTCTCTTTTTTGAAAGGTTTTGTAGGCCCTAGCACACCGAGTTTGGTTCTTATCAAAATATAGGAAGGCCTGGAACTGAACAACCCCTATGAAGGGGCTGAGGTTATTGTCCCTGTCCTCCTCTAGAAATAAATTGAGTAAATATAATTCACACAAAAGATGTTGGACCTGCTCATCCTGCTCATTGAAACACTGGACAAATTCCTCAATGGTTTTAAAAGTGGTGGGCTTCCCTGCCCTGACAACCTTGACTTTCAACAATAAATACCATTCCACTAAGAACATAGCATAGTTATTGGCTGGTGCCCTGCAAGTCAATACATATGAGTAAAGAGAGAAAACCATACTGGTTTGCTCTTTATCTTGTTCCACTTACTCCTGTGCTTTCTTCACTTTTGTCCTTTCTTCCCTGAGTTGGGAAAAGGTTTCATCCTTAGTTGCAGAAATGTCCTTGGATTGATTCAGTAGTTCTTGATGTTCCTGTAAAGGTACTACTTCCTTTCTGCACTAGGCCAATTCATGTTGGACTTGAATTAATTCGTTGCGCAACTTCTGATTGGCAGCGTTTTCTACTACGAGGTGTAGGTAGGTGTCACCTCTATTTGAATCCCTTTATCTTCTGTAAGTTACAGATTAGTTTGCACAGAGGCTTAAGAAGTATGTATCAACTCTTTTTGTAAAAAGGTGTCAACCTCATTCATTAACTCAGTCTATACAGAAACTTCAGTGGTATCTATTAAATCAGTTTGTGCAGAGGCTTCAACATTGTATATTAAATCAACATGCACAGAAATTTCAGCAGTATCTACCATTTGGGTAACAAAATCTGTTTGGGTTCCCATGGTAGCCAATTCCTTCTCAGGATTCCGAGCCTTGTTTTCTTCTTTGAACTATTTCCTCAGATGTTTTATCATTTTTCTCAATCTCTTGCACTTCCTGCTCATTTTCCTGAACTTAATCTCAGCTGATTTTTCTTTTGGCAAAGTTTTGGTAGGAGAAGGAGGAGTAGTGGCTTCGGTTTCAGAAATGGTTGTGCTAGTTCTAAGGTTATCAAAAATGGTGTTTTATTTAGGCATCCAATAGTTTATTTCAACATTAACGTCTTGACTGGGTGAAATAGTATTTCCTTTAGGAATCAATGCTTGTATTTTTTTCTAATAGAATAGTGTCTCCTAACTGGTTTCTAGATTTAGATATTCCTTTTGTCTGGTCTTCCCTACTCATCCATTCATTATCAGAGGGATATAAAACCCTCGAAGCCTGCAATTCATCATGGTGAGGTAAGATTTTAGTGTGGCCAGAGCTACTGGCAGTGGCAGACTGGTCCAACAGGTCCCTCTACCCCTCAAATTGTTCAGACGGGATTCCAATTTCATGAGATGCTCTCATTTGCTCAAGAACTTGAACCATTTCTTCTTTTTAGTCTTGTAAGGACATATTTTGAGGGCTTGAAGGTGGTGTATGGGATGTTCTTGCCTCATTTGGAAATTCAGAGGTGTCTTACCGTAGTTGCAGCCTTTCGAACCGTCTTTATTTCCCTAGTTCTGAGGTTGGAACATGGCCCTCTTCCCTCTTTCTCTCCTGGGTATGGTTATTCTAGGGAGTTCAATCTCTGCTCTAACGGGGTTTTATTCAGGGGTAGGTAGAGCAGGATTAACAAAGTTGTCCCAAGTTATTTGGTTTTTTCTAGCTCATGAATGATGATCAATTATATCAAGCCATGGTGGCTGACAAATGCTAGGGGTTTTTTGGCTTTTCTAATTCGAACAGAAGTATTGTTTAATACAAAATTTAGAAAAAAAGGCAAGTTAGCTGAATTTTTTCTCTTGAGAAAAACTTAATAGTTTAAGTTGGTGGGACTTTACCATATCTTGGCATTCTGTGATATATATTTGAACGAACACTACCAATTCTTGCCAAGGTTGCTGCAAGGATGCAAGATTAATACCCTTCCCTTTTCGTTCTAATGGTTCACCTGGGTCCTACTACACTGAGATTGATTCTTATAAAAGGACATGTTTTTCGGTCCATCTTTATCCCTCCATTGGTAGTTCAGAGACCTCAACGATGGTTTCCTTGGTGACCGGTATGATTCTTCCTCTCATTGTGGCATGCCCTTCCCGCAGGTTTTGCAGGAAGTCAATTTCTATTTCTTTGTTAAACCCATGAAGTCTGTGTGGATATGGAATCCAACCAACTTGTTGGAGAATGGTGTGAGCTGTTTCTGAGACTTGGAAGGTTGTGGATTCATTTTGGAGAGAATTACCCCCCATGGTTAATGTGTTATCCGAACTAGTTTCTTCTTCTGTCTGCGTTTCTTTCGGCCCTATTGGTTAAAAAAAATATTGCATGTGTTTTTTTTTAATATATATTATAAAAATGCAACCTCATATCGTAAATGCAATGATCTCTTAGTCCCATCAGTGTATCCGAAGGGAGTTGCATGGGTAATTTGCATGCTTATTCATTATGGATATTTGTTACCCCTCCATCGAAAGAAGGGCGTCCACGACCTTAAGCTGAAGAGAAGGGGAAAGATTGCAACAATTGTTGAGCCTTAGAATTGCCTTCTCTTTTACAAACCTTCACTTCATTTCATCATTATTTTATCACTTCATAAGCCTAAAATCAATGAAGAATGATTAGGATTGCTTAAAGGTTACATGAAATTGATTAACATATTGTATGTTCATGATTTTTTCTATTTTAACAATTTTCTGCAAAATAGCTACAGAATACAGGCATTCCGTCGCTGATCGCGCATTCCGTAGCTGATCCCGTTTTCCGTAGTTGTTTTAGAGTTTAAGTGGGTTACATGTGTCGTCTCAAAGAAAGGCGCATATGGGCAAATTCCAAACTTCATCCACATCATTCCTTGCTCCCTACAAAGTCTGAGCACAATTCTACATGTGGTTATGCACATGGGAAACCAAAACCAAGAGGTAGAGTTCTACCGGGACACAAACTCTACAGCTGTCTGCAGCAAAGTACACAGCCTTCAATAAGAGTTTTAATTCGAATAGGAATGGGAAAGACAGTAATCCCTGCATTATCTCAAGTGTTGTTATGTAATTTCATTATAAATATGACTTGGGAAACCAAGCAACGCTAGTTAGTTTTTGGCTTTTTCTGCTAGATTTCAGAACTGTGAATACTCTGTTTTTTAGTCATTTTCTCCCTTTATGAAGAAGGCAGCATTGTTTTGAAAGCGTTGATTTAATTTGGAGTTTGATTCCGTCAGGTGGTAGAGGGCCCTTGCCTCTTGCACAGATTTATTAGCGTAATTTAGATAAGTATTCTAGCTGCCTTTACGTTTTTGAAGTTGAATTCGTAGTTGTTTTCATTAACTACTCTAGTTATACTCATTCTAACTCTTCCACAAGAAGAAGCTCTTCCAAAAGATTATAATGATGAATGGGAAATGGCTATAGTATTGTAGGATTAGAAGTTGAATTCATAGTTGTTTTTAATTAGCTACTGTAGTTATACTCATTCTAACTCTTCCACAAGAAGAAGCTCTTCCAAAAGATTATAATGACGAATGGGAAAATGACTATAGTATTGTAGGATTTAGTTGTATTTTTTGTTGTTCACTATCACAGTTATAATTTTTCTAATCACTCTTCCACAAGAAGAAACTCTTCCAATAAATTCTTAAGGAGTCCAAGACATGACCATGATAATGAATGATTTAGTTGTGTGTTTGCACTAAGTACCATCTCTGTTCTTGCTCTTAAACGCTTGTCCAAAATATCATAATGATGAGTGGGATATGGATATGATATCTTAGTTTTTCATTGCTTTTAGTCCTTTATGTTTGCATTTGCACTCAATTACACAGTCAGAATTGTTCTAACTCTTCCAAAATATCAACAATGATGGACAAACAGACTGTATAATTTCATAGGATAATGCATGATAGTATAGGATACTCCGGAGTTTCATTGCACTTAATTCATGTTCAGTTGTTCTGTTTTGGGTTTGATAATGCCTTGTAGTTTAACACTGTTTTAGGCTAGTGACATTTTAGGTTTGGTTGTAGCTCAACTCACTGCATTTGCACTCCATAATCAGTTGTCAGTCACTGCATACTAGATTAATTCAGTTCTTAAACTTAACAAAACAACCTTCATTATTCACAAATATCTTCTTGTTCTAAAATCCATAATTGACTCATCACTACATGAACAGAACACCATATCACTTTAAGGCCTGAAGTACTTCTGCAATTTCCTTATCATTTCATAAACAGAGTCCTCCCTCAAAAGATTACTTTGAAAAGAAATCAATAACTCTTGGGTAAGGTTTTGTGACATTCAATTAAATTGCAGAATAGAGTTAGAAAAATAGTCCTAGAATAGAAGATCTTATGATGATATCAATGTTTTATTCCAAACATACTTCAACAAATCTCTAATCAAGGATAAAATCCTGCATCATTATAAATTAGTTGTTTAAACTGTTTAGTTAGGAGGATTTGCATACTTAGTGATCATTTCTTAAGTTTAGTTTGTGTTTTGAATCATTTCCTTAGAAGTCATTATCAAGCCCTGTTTTTGCTTAGTCATAGTTTAGAATTGATTCTGCTTCAGTGTTTCCAATTGCATTTGTTATTTGTCATCCATCAATTAGGCTTAACTCTATTTTTAATAACTAGCTCCTTTCCATTAGCTTTCTAGTCATCTTTCTTGTGAACATAAAACCACCAAAAGACCAAAAACATCATAAATCATCACAAAAGACCAAAAAAATCACAAAACACTAGACACAACGAAGTAGGAAGAGGTTACTTAGGCACATATGGTGCACTTCACTTCAGCAGTTTACTGACCCTGGTTGACAATTAATGAACTCAATTTAGGAGACTAGGTTGAGCACAAACAACAATCATGAATGCATATGAGGGAATGGTCAGAAATTGGTCATCATCGCATATATACGAGAGAAGGGCGTCCATGGTCTTGGAGCTCAAGAAAAGAGGAGAGATTGCAACAATCATGAATGCATACGAGGCAAAGGTCAGAAATCAGTAATCATCACAACTGTACATCAGGTGGAAATAACCAAAGAAGGGGAGAAAAACGGGATAGAAATTATTATGAAAGGATGTCCTATTTTGATGGTGTAGCATGACGGAAGCATGACAAGTGACATATTATGATTGGTGTTTCCATCCCTTAATTTAAACATGAAAAGATAATTCATTCATAGTTAATTATGCAGGTACGTAGTGATAACACTTATCAAAGTAGTGCATTTATCTCGGAAATGGATTAATACGAAATAATGTATATAAAATTAATTGCCTATTGTTAGAAAAATACTTCCATACCACAAGCAGAGCCACTGCTGCCAGTAGGTGTTCATAGCCTCGACAGGGTTTCTATTTTAACCTGGAAATGAGCCAGAATATTCTATGTAAAAGTAGACATTTTTCTTATTTTATGGAGAGATCATTGTGCTGGTGTGGTGGGAAGATAGTCAAAGTGCCATTCACTGGGATTGTAACAGAGTGATTAGGCTGGCTCGTGATGAGACCTCCTGTCCTTCAAGTAGTTTAAGCTGTCGAGAAGGTCACTACCCTGGTGTGTTGGCCATTGTGGGAATGCCGCCAGTTAAACCCTTATGATCATGATAGGTTGGCTCGTGATGGGACCCCCTATTCTCTCTTAAAAATTTTCGTAAAGACATAATATTTTCTTTTTGAAAAGTAGGCATTTTTCTTGTTTTATGGAGAGACCTCTGTGCCGGTATGGTGGCCAAATAGTCATAGTGCGATTCACGGGGATTGTAACAGAGTGATTATGCCATCTTTTGATGAGACCTCTTGTCCTTCAAACAGTTTGAGCTATCAAGAAGGTCGCTTTCCTGGTGTGTTGGCCATTGTGGGAATGTCACTTTTTAAACCCTTATGATAATGGTAGGTTGGCTCGTGATGAGACCCCCTATTCTCTCTTTAAAAAATTGCACATAGGAATAATATTTTATTATCCTTTATACATAAATGGAGGCTCATTAACTTCTTAAGAGTTACAGATGGTGTGAGAAGTAAAAATAATGCCAATACAATTAATACTCTTTATGCTTATATCTTCATGTCAAGGAGAATTACTACTTGAAAGTGTAAAAAGATATATCAGCATAAGACTATGAAAACGAATTGTGTGATAATATGTTTGAACAAGAGATGTCTAGCCCTTCATTGCATAGATAATACCATGTCAGCTTTCGGAGTAGAGATTTCCATCAAAGTTTCAAAGGATCACCATATTAGTAATATCATTTCTTTTCTCCTCTTTAGGTTCCAATTCCCTTCCAAAGTTGAATTTTATGGCAAGGATGTGTAAAGGGGAGTGGATATTCGAAAAGAGATAATCACAAGTAAGAAAAAAAACATACTTAGTGTTGGCTCGAGGGGTCCTGACCAGGTTCGGTGTGCAAGGTTTGCCAACAAACCCCTATACTATTGGCCCTTTTGGCAGTGACCTGCTTGTGCAGGTCAAAGTCTCACCTGAAGTAGTATGGGTGGGTGTTGGAACTAGGTTTCGGCACCCTAAGAAAGGATAGGTATGGAAAGCAGAGCTGCGCTAAGCCCTATAATTCCCATATTACTTTTCTCTACGCAGGGTTAATTAGGTCTCTATTCACATCCACGTGTGCTAGATCTATAGTTATATGCCTTTATGACAGTAACACAACATTACATAAACAAAACAGAATAGAACATAACCAATCCAGATACCGAAAACACACTTACACAGATCTTTACAACTTAAACACAGAAAATACACAGTGCAACAATTACCAATAATTCGCACAAGAGTAATCACAAATTCAGTCCTCTATCGATCTTTCTTATTCATTCATTCATCAATTCTTCCTTACAATTCCCTTCCCAACCTGCACACATAGTAGCAAGGTCCACACACAACTGGACTTGGATCTCCGCGCACACAACCAGTAGGAGTCATTTCCCCAAAACCCAAACCAATAGCTTAAACCACAATTCACATCAATAGCTCATCATTCCTATCCCTTACAATACAAAATGTCCCTCTATTTATTGCAATCTAGCCTAGAATTTCCTATGGTCTGCAAACCGTGGTTTTCGGACCCCTGGTTTACCCTTTTACCCATTACAATGTTTTTGGGGCTTTGACCCACCCAAAAACCCTTGTGCTAGAATAAATATAATAAAAAATATTCAAAATGGACCAGTTTCGCAGCTTGTAGGAGACCCTATTCCAACAGTCCCCCAACACAATCTTGTGACTCGTCCCGAGTCACTGCAGTGGTGCGGCCATATTAGCCTAGCAAGGCTTGAGTTGACTACCATTGACAAAGCCACATAAGAGGTCACTGCGCAGGGTAGCTAGCTGGACCACTTCGCCATTCGTGATCTCCTTAACTATGTAGGGACCAAGCCAGTGCTGTCAGAATTTCCCTGGATGCTTTGCAAATTGGCTATCGTATAAAAGGGAGAGATCACCTTCGATGAATGTCTTTTGGCGAATATGTCGATCATCCCAGGCTTTATCACGAGCCTTCTGAACCTGTTGATGAAAATTAGCAATAAACCGATCCTCCTCCAAAGCCACTAGTTGCGCAAGATGCTCCTCTATAATTTCTGGGTCTGCCATATTTGTGAATGCTGCGATGCGTAGGCTAGGAAAAACGTATTCTATGGGCATAATGGCCTCCTTGCCATAGACCATTCGGAAGGGGGTCCTTCCTGTCAGCTTATTTTAGGTCGTTCGGTAGGCCCATAGGATAGAGGGGATGTGAACATCCCAGTCACTACGATCGACATTGAAAACCTTAGTTAATGTCTATTCCAAAATTTTATTAAAGGCTTCAACTGACCCATTTTCCTGAGGATGGTATGGTGTACTCTTCGCATGGTGGATCCGGAATTCCTCATTCAAGGCTTGAATCATTTGGTTAACAAAGTGTGTACCTCTGTCACTCATTAGGATCTTTGGGCAGCCAAACCTGGTCAAAATATGCTCAAAGATGAAGTGCGCAGCAGTATCCGCAGTACAATCATTCACCGCTTGTGCCTCAGCCCATCGAGTGACGTAGTCAGTGGCGGTGATAATGTAGCATGCACCTATTTTCTTACCTAGCGGATTGATGGGTCCTATAAAGTCAATGGCCCATTTTTCAAAAGCTTGTAGAGCCACTTGAGGTTGTAGTGGCATGTCTTCTTGGCGTGATGGTCGTCTTGTTCGCTGGCATGTATCACATGATCTACAGTAGGTGTAAGAATCCTGATGCAGGGTAGGCCACCATAATCCAACCCTCAAAATATTTTGCGTCATAGCTCGTCCTGCATAGTGACCTTCTGCAACTTCGTCGTGTGCTTCTGCTAAAACGGTAGGTCCTTCATGTTCCAAGACATATCTGCATAGTATTTCATCTATGCCTAGTTTTTATAACTGACTGATGATGATAGTAAAGTCCACTGCCTGAGTAACCAACTCCTTCTTCTGCTGCATCGAATATTTTGCAAGGGCCATGCCTGTAGTAAGGAAATCAATGATATTAGCAAAGTGAGCATCAACCACCTTAATGGTGAACAACTGCGCATTGGGTAAGCCCTCTTCCAAGTTAGTAGGCTTCTCCCCGGTTTTGATGCGAGACAGATGATCCGGGCCTGCATTCAACCTCCTGGGCTTAACGATGATCTCAAAATCATATTCCTGGAATAGCAACAGCCAAAGGCAAATCTTCCCCCCCAAAAAAGGCTTGTTGACCAGGTATTTCAATGCCAAGTGATCAGTGAACATCTTAAAGTGCCCACCCAGCAGATAGTGCCGATATTTCTGTAATGCATATACCATAGCCAAGCCGTCATGCTCAGTGGTAGAGTAGTTCTATTTTGCACCCGAGAGTTTTTGACTCGCAAAGGAAACCGGGTGATCAATATCTCCTTCTCCAGGTTGAGTGAGAACCACGCCCAAGGTGATGCCTGATGCGTCCACATGTACATGAAATTCCTTTGACCAGTCAAGAAATATTAGTATGGGTGTAGAGATCATGTTCTCCTTGGGTAGTTTGAAGCTCTTCTAAAATTCGTTATTCCAGAAAAAAGAGACATATTTTTTTAGTAGTTTTTCCATGGGTGCTGTGATTAGAGCGTACCCTTGAATTAATTTCATGTAATAGCCCGTGTGTCCGAGAATAGAACACAACTATTTTTCCATTGTGGGGACTGCACAGTTGATAATTACAGCTACCTTCGCAGGATCCACCACCAATCCTTGCCGACAGACTACGTTTCCAAGCAATATTCCGAATGGTACACAGAATATGCACTTCTTGATATTCAAGGAAATATGGTGCTTCCCGCAGGCATCCAACATTAATCATAGGTTAGAGACATGCTCCTTTACCAGGCCAAAAACCGTCCAGTCATCGAAGTAAACCTCCAAGAACTTATGCATAAACTCCTTGAATACAACAACCACGACCCTTGAAAAGATAGTAGGTGCATTCTTGAGACCAAAGGGCATGACCGTATACTAGAAGGACCCCCATTCAGTCGCAAAGGTGGTCTTACTGTGATATTTAGGTGCAATTATGATCTAGTGAAGGACCCCCCTCATGACCGCCCACGCTATCAAGGATTTCGTCGGAGAAGGGAGTAGGGAAGGGGTCATGGATGCAGGCATCATTTAACTTTCGTAGATCCATGCAAATGCATATTTTTCCTTTCATCTTCTTCTCCTGTATGACCATGGGACTTACCCAATTTGATTGTTCAACTGGTTCAATGATACATGCGGTAAGAATTTTGTCCAGTGCTTCTTTGACCTTTTTCTTATATTTAGGATTCAGCCAGTAAGGCTGCTGCTTGAAGGGACGTGCCTCGGGTTTCAGAGTGATGTGCATAATGCCTAGGTCCCCGGTGATTCCTTTGAGCTCAGAAAACTTTGTCAGAAATAAGTCCTGATACTCCGTAAGTAACTCTGCAATTTTGCTTATGGTTCCTTCATCCCAATAGTCCCCAATTTTAGCCAGCTTAGGGTGGTCTTCCATCCAAAAATTAACCTCGTGCATCTTGAGAGGTTGTGTTACATCAATATTCTAGAGAGAGGGTCCGATAACGGTACGTTCCCCTTCAGATTCCGGAACAGACATATTTCGCGGATTATCTTCTTCTTCGTCAATCACCAAGCTCTAGAAATCGACTATGTCATGCATTTGCACTTCCCAAGTCAAGGCCGTTGGTGTAGTGTGGTGATGAGACTTCTTAAATATAAATGCATCGATGTCCTGCAGAGCTTCATCGAGCATCTCCGTCCCCCAAATTAGTCCGAATGTTCCTATAAAGTCCTCTTTTAATATTTCCCAGTGGTAGGTACGTTGGTGCAACTCCGCATCTAAGTACCAAGCGGTAGGGATAGGGCCCACGGTATGCACAAAGAGATGGACCCATTCATCTGTAGTCCGGTCGGACCATTTGATCCTCTAGGCACGCAGATGTGCGCGAGGGTCCCCAGGTCCGAGGAATATCTTGGTGCGTATGTCAGCTAGAGGTGCGAACCGTAGAATCATCTTATCCTGACATGTTTCCCAGTCCAGATTTACTTTCTTGTGGGCATCCCACCATCATGCAGGTGTTCCACGCAAAGCCAGATTAAGGGCCCAGAGCCGTCGTTCCCTTGGCACCACATCTTCCAATATTTTTAGGAATTCCTGAACATTACTAGACCCATCAAAGTGGGGAAGGTCTCTTACCTCTGAAGTAATGCAGTAGAGGGTCCTTGTGGCCCGAGGGCATCGTAGTGCCGAGACATCATGTAACCGGTTTTTCCACATCTCTAGTTCTTCATCACGGTCAAAAAAGTATTCCCCGTTCTTCTCCCAACAGAGTATTTCATCTGTTGTATGGTTACCCCGGTCTTCGTCCTGCGCCGTCAATTTGTAAATGTGATCTAGTCCATCCTCTTCATATGTTGGTTTTGTATACCGCACACCCTCGAGGGGATCTAGTGGTACTATCACGCACGTATCGTTATTCTGAAACACCATGCTACGTTTCTTTAGATTGATGATGTCCCCTACGTCCATAGCCCAGTCCAGTCCTAGGAGTGCAGGGTAGGGATCCACATCCTCCACAATTTCTATTACTTCAAATTCATCTAGGACCTTTACTCCTGCGATATCTACCATGAATTTTGGCAACCTTCCCAGAGGGATGATCTTTTGTTGATTCGCCATGCGCAACTGGATGGTGGACCATTCTGACTTAGGCTTTCCCATTCGTTGCCATGTCTGCTTTGGTAAAGCGTTCGCATCTGACCCAAGATCGAGAATAACTTGATCTATCTCATAGTCGCCAATCTACGCAGTCAACTGCATTTCCCTTCTGGTGCATTTCTTATAGCTGTGTAGCTTGTGTACATCCATAGTCTCAAAAATTGTGTTGGGACGGGCTGCATAGTCATGCATTAATACTTGAAGATTTTCTACAGCTTGTGGATTACATAGTAGTTTCATGCATGCCTTCAGAAAGGGCTCAACCCCTTCCTCTTTCTTGAGGTACGTCGGCAGCTGCGCGGGGATTTTCAGTGACTCTTGTTCTTTGAAATTCATTCCTTCCTGAGAGGCAAGCTCCTCCTCTGCTCCTTGGGTTATCATCGCGCAGCGTGTCATGACTTTTACACTCAGCTCTGCAGTCCTTAGCTCGATTTTAACCCTCTGCACATTTTGCGTAGGGGTGGGCTGTTTTTCCTGCATTTTTGCTATCAAGATCATGCAGTCTTCGATCCCATGGTCCAGATGTCGGCAGTATTTGCAGGATTTCCTGGTGGGATTCGGGAAGTCGTTGGCGAATTTCTCTACCTCTCTACAGTTATAGCAGATCAACTAGCCTCGTCCTTGTTTTACACTTCTTCCCCGGCACCCCCTGCCCCTTGCGGGGGAGCAACCAAAGGTCGCGGGAGATCTCGACGACGTAGGATCTGATTATACCCTATAGAGGTTTCCTCGATCTACCAACAAGTCATATGTGCAACAATTCTTCTCATTGTGCCCTACCGATCGACAGAACCTACACCATTGTTGCTTCAGTTTGCCCATACTTAGTCGAGGGCACTGGGCCGTATCATGTAGTCCCGCTACCCGGTAGTCATCGCACCATAGCGCAGATCTGCCGGAGCCGGGGCATAGCGGACTAGGTCCCCCTGCCTGTAGGTATTCTGTCAATAGAGGACACTGGTCCTTGGCGTGGCCAGACACCTGACATCGTATGCACCAAAGGTTTGTGCTAACTCCTTTTCCCTATTTTGTCCGTAAGCTCTGTATTTCCATGTGCATGGCTCCGAGCTGTTCTTGAATTTGCTGCACTCCCCCCAACGTGTCATCCTTAGGTGTGGCTTCGAGTTTCATGGCAGCTTCCAAGGATTTTTCCTACGATTCGAAGGTCTGGTGGATCATTAGTACACGTAAGTGGGGTAGAAACATAGCGATGAACCATTCCGTGTGTTGTCTGTCTTCATACTTGAAACCTCCTTCCCTGATGCCTTCTTTAATCGTTGATCGGCCTCCCACACGGACTTAGCCGCACCTTGCTTGAAGTCTTTTACTTTTGCTACCAATTTAGAGTAAGATTTCGGCTTCCGGAATTGTTGTTTTAGGGCGTCCTTAACATTTTTAAGGGATGCGCTCCCGTTTTGAGACATATACCACATATACCAGTCCAGGGCCCTTTCTTTGAAGGATAAGGACAACTGCGCTCTTTTCATAGCATCGCTTACCACCCCCTACGCAGTCCACACCGAGTCAGCCACAAACCAAAACCACTCCATTTCCTCATCGGCCGCACCCTTAAAGGTAGGAAATTTCAAGTGTACCGCCATGTCTTCTCCTAGTTTGTTTTCTTGGGGGCCTGACGCTGGGGTAATTGGCGGATCCTGCATAGGCGATCTTCTCAGTGGGCTATGGGCAGAGTGATCCTCTTCTTGACTGGCTCGATAGTAATTTCTGCTCCGCATTGTGCTTTCATCCAGAGTAGCAGGAGTCCTTTCCCCAAAACCAAAACCATTAGCTTAAACCACAATTCGCATCAATAGCTCATCATTCCTATCCCTTACAATACAAAATGTCCCTCTATTTATAGAAATCTAGCCTAGAATTTCCTATGGTCCCCAAACCGTGGTTTTCGGACCCTTGGTTTACCGTTTTATCCATTACAATGCTTTCAGGTCTTTGACGCCCCCGCAAAACCCCTACGCTAGACTAAATCTAATAAAAAATATTCAAAATGGACCATTTTCGCAGCTTGTAGGAGACCTTGTTCCAACACTTAGAAAAGAAATCAGTTGTTCAATTTGATTGAACATTGGCTGTTCAATTGGATTGAACAACATCATAAACACACAAAACATGGCCGTTCAATTGAATTGAACAACATTTTTTCAATTCGATTGACCATTCAATTGAATTTAAAAATAGCTATTCAATTCAATTGAATAACAACTGTTCAATTGGATTGAACAGAAACCATTCAATTCTTTTGAACATCAAACAAAAACATAAGGATAAGAGAAAAAGAATGCAATTGTGAGCATGAAGAATAGATGTAATGTACAACAATAGAAAAAAATATAAATTGCAAGAGACATATATACAATATTTACAAGAGGAAATAACATATTTTCATGAACTTAAATCCGCGGGGCCATCACCCCCTGCAGCAAAATTTTTGATGGTGGGATCGTCACACACTTGCTAGCAGAAATAATCTTTTGTAAGTGGTTTATTATAAAGGCGCATCTAGTGTACATTGACTCGGAAGGTGGAGCCAAATCCATCTATGGTGGTTAAGGTAATGGTACCATTGCTGTGTACTTCCTAAATTTTGTATGGACCGAGCCACCTTGTAAGTTGTTTGTAACTCACCCGGGAAGTCTTGGAATCTGGAGTCGTAGAGAAGTGCCCAATATCCCTTATGGAATGTCTTCTTTTTTATGAGGTTTTCATGTCACTTAGCTCGTTGTTGTTGAATAATTGTAGTGCACTGCAGAGAAAGTAGCCATGTTTCATCCAATTCATTTATTTGTTGGAGTCGTCTAACCTGGGCCTATGTCAAATCCAACCCCACTTCCTGGGATTTTCTTAGTCTTTATCTCGAATTCGATAGGAAAACTTGGTTCCCTTCCAAATACCAAATGGTAAAGAGAATATCCAGTGGTGTTTCACCATGTTGTGCAGTAAGCCCACAAGGCCTCGGGTAGTTTAGTAGCCCAATCCCGGTGATGTGTTGAGACTGTTTTAGTGAGAATTTCCTCAAGGAATTTGTTTGTGCTTTCAACTTGCCCTTTTTCCTGTGGGTGGTAGGGAGAGGTGACTCTATGGATGACATGGTGGTTTTTAAGAGTGGCCGTAATTGTATTTCCCACAAACTGTGCCCCTCCATCAGTTATCACTTCCTGAGGTAAACCATATCGTACAAATAGCTCAAAGATAAAATTGATCACAGATTATTCTGTAGCTCTTGTTAAAGCCACTGTTTTTACCCACTTTTTCACATAATCTGTGGCAACCAGTATGTAGGTCTTATGATTTTATGGTGGGTTGAATGGTCCAAAGAAGTCCAGTGCCCACCGTTTGAAAGGTTCCACTACTAACTGTGGCTGTAATGGCATTTCATTAGCTTGGCTGGGGCGGACCATACTTTGGAAACTATCACAAGCTTGGACATATTTCTTGCCATCTTTAAAACTTGTAGGAAAATAATAGCCCATTTGCAATACTTTATGCATGTCCTGCGATCTACAAAATGGCCACCACATGGTTCATCATCACAGACCCGTAGGATGTCATAAATCTCGTCCTCTCAGATGAATTTTCATATATGCATATCAACTCTTGTATGAAAAATATATCCACAAATCCAGGAAAATATAGCACTGCGCTGAACAATCAGCTTTCGTTCCCTTGATGTCAATTGTCTTGGAAGCTTCCTACTTCCAGGTAATTCTCTACATATGTGTACCATGGTGTTTTTATTGCTACCACGAACAAATGCTTAACAGGGAACTGATTTTCCACCGCTAGTGGGTCATTTGACTTTGGAACTCTAGACAGGAAATTTGCAACCACGTTCTCCTTCCCTGGGTGGTCTTTGATAATTATTTCAAACTACTGTAAAAGTAACAACCAACGAGTCACTCTTCCATTTTTAATAGGTTTATTGGCTAAATATCTAATGGCAGAGTGATTGGTATACAATAATACTTGTTATCCAGTTATATAGTGTCTAAATTTATTAATAGCATAAATGACAACCAAGAACTCCTTTTCGGTCACTGTATAGTTTAATTCGGCAGGAGTGAGATTCTTGCTGATATAGTAAATAGGATAAGGCCTTTTATCTTCTTCCTGATAGAGAACTCCTCCTATCGTTGTGTCGGATGCATCTGAGGAAATGTGAAAGGGGAGATACCAATTGGGGTCGCATAAGATTGGTGCAGTTGAGACCAGTTTCTTTAAATCTGAAAAAAGTAGTGTCACATTTATCAGACCAATGGAATTCAACATTTCCAATTAATTCATATAAGGGCGCAACAATATGTGAGAAATTATTTATAAACCTACGATAGTACCCTGCATACCCAAGAAAACCACATACCTCCGTCTAAGTACAAGGTGTGGCTAACAAAAGGATTACCTCTATCTTTGTCAGATCTACCTGTATTCTAGCTGTAGAGATGTAGTGCCCTAGGATTACTCCTTCGGTCACCATCATGTGACATTTTTCATTTCTCAAACACAATCTGGTAGCAATAAATCATTCTAATAGTTTTTCTAGTGTTTTCAGTGCTTGATTGAAATCATCTCCATATGGAGTAAATTCGTCCATGTAAATTTTGATTCCTTCATTTATTAAATCAGAAAAAATGATGATTATGGATCTTTGAAACATTTTTGGGGCATTGAATAACTCGAATGGTAATACCCTATAGGAAAATTTACCCCATGTGCAAGTAAAGGTCATTTTATCCTGGTCTTCAGGTGCTATCTGGATTTGATAGTAACCACTGAACCCATCGAGGAAAGAGAAGAACTACTTCCCTACTAATGTATCAAGGACCTTATCAATAAAAGGGAGGGGGAAGTGGTCCTTTTGTGTTGCTTTATTCAGTTCTCTGTAATCCACACAGATTCTCCACTTCCCATTCTTCTTAGGAATGAATACTAAAGGAGAGACCCATTTGCTATCTGAAATAGGATAAATTAAGTTTACATTTAGTAGCTTTTGCAACTCATCTTTTAAAATGTCTTTCATATGTGGGTTTAACCTTCACTGAGGCTGCCAAATAGGCCGAGCATCCTTGTCAGTATAAATGTGATGTGTGCATAGTTCAGGATCTATACCCTTCATGTCTGGGTAGTCCCAAGCAAATTCTCCCTTATATTTATGTAAAACCTTAATGAGCTTTTGATGTTGGTTACTATCCAGACTACCATTGATATTTAAAAAATTTCTTGGCTCAATTTCAATAGGTATGCTGTTGCGAACAACAGTCGTGGGTATGTGTTGATTATCAATGTCTGCCAAGGGGTCTTCCTGTGCTTCATCATCAAGAATTGCCTTTAACATTTGGCATTTTAAATTTTCGGAAGCACATGGCTGATTCATGAAGTTATTGATTACATCATCTTTAGTTTGATATTTGAATTCGAGTGCTTTAACTATTGTCAGTGGTGAACGAATGTTTTGTTCCCAGTATGTATGTGGTTGTTTGTGAATATTTATAGTGGGAAGTCTTGGTTTGGCGGGTGGGTATATGACAATAATTTTTATGGCATCACATCTAGCAATGGTCATGCTGCCTATCCAACAACCTATGTAAGCATTGGTTGTTGCTAAACAAGGTCGACCCAATATCAGGGGGTGTTCATCTAACCTAATTTTTGGGTTAATAACTAAAAATTCTGCTGAATACTCCCATGATTCCACAAAAACCAGGATTTCCTGTAATATTCCTTCTGGTTTGATAATAGATTTGTCAGCAAGTTCCAGCAAGGTAGATGTGGGTACTAACGTTGTTATGCCTAACTTCTCGCAAGTTTCTGTAGTTAAGATGTTGATGGCCGCCCCTAAGTCAACTAATGTGTTCGAAAAGGAGTGACTAGATATTTGTACAGTAACTATGGGGTTCCCCAGATCCTCATATTTTACTGGTGTTTCTTTACCCAAGAGTAATTTTGACAGTGCTCCCACTACATGAACAGTTGGTACAATTTTTTCTTTCCTCACCTGTTTCTTTCCACACAACTCTTTAATTGTCTTGGCATAGATAGGAATGTCTTGTATAGTCTGCAGAAGAGGAATTTCAATGCAAAGGTTTTTTAATTCCCCTAGGAGATCAAAATATGAAGAGATTATTGGTGTAGGAAATGTTAATCTCTCAGGGAATGGAGGGGAGGAAATAATAAGGTTTTCAATGTCCTTTTGGTAAATCGTGTCCCTCCCCTGATTTACCTCTGTTTTTTGTCATAGTTGTTTATTTAGGTGTCGTCGGAATTTCAGACTCAAGTTGTGGTAGGGTCGTATCTTATTTAGGTGCAATCACATGTCCTAATCTCAGCCTAAGTTCATTGCATTGCTTTTGTTCGGTTTCAGGGTTTGGGTTTTCGACAATCTGGATTAGCTAAACCAGTCTGTTATTGGGATTAGGATTGGGTTGAGCTGCCAGTTGAGGACGCATGATAGGATGAGGATTGTGTTGGACTAGGTATGGAGATGGTAATGTAGGTTGATTCTGAGCCCCTGTCCCCATTGGTAGATTGGTCATTCCCAGGGGTTGTATACAGTTTTGAGACCAATTTTTATTCTGGAGGCAAGCCACTGGGACTGATATGGAGGCAAGCCACTAGGACTGATGTGGAGGCAAGCCACTAGGACTGATATGGATTGTTTTTCCAGTAAGGAGGAGAACAAGGAAAACTTAACCAATTATTACCTAAAGAGGGTTGTGTTTTCCAAGGAGGCATGGAAAATGATTGGGATGGATAGGCAGAAAAATTTAATTGGTTCTGCCATGCTTTTGCAGGGTTTTGTTGATTAAATTGGGGAGAAGAAAAGAACTGAGGCAAGTCTTGTGGCATACCTAGTTTTGTTTTCCACTATCGATGTTGATTCATTAGATAGATCATTTTTCTCTCTTCTTCTGCCTCTTTAAAAACCACTTTTAACCCTGGAAGTGAAGGGAAATGGTCAGTGGCGTGGTCCTTGGTACAAAAAGCGCATGTTTGGACCATGTCTAATGGAAATTCCCTTTGGTTGTGCTTCTTCTGACAGCGTGGAAAAAAATAGCCAAGTTTTGTTCTGCTATAGCTTGCTTTTGCTTGGCTTTTAGGACGTCTAGCTACGTTTTCAGGGTTCTCAAGATATCAGTTTTAAAATCTTCTGAAAAATTACCGAATTCTGCTCTGGTCACGTTGCCACCGGATTTTTTATAATTCCTTGTAGCTGAGTCTCGCCCGGTTGGCCTACTTCGCGTACTACCTCGAGAACACCTGATGCATAATGCAATAATGTCATCGTACTATTCTTGATAGATGTCCTCTTTTCCCATTATATTAAGTGTTTCGACCCATTCTTCTTGCATTCCCTTAATCATTGTTGCTTTT
Organism: Pinus albicaulis; assembly: GCA_034641835.2. Taxonomy (NCBI): domain Eukaryota; kingdom Viridiplantae; phylum Streptophyta; class Pinopsida; order Pinales; family Pinaceae; genus Pinus; species Pinus albicaulis. Next base: position 644,195,513 of record CM076575.1, on the reverse strand, counting down.
AAGATATCTTTAGACAGTGTAGTATATGGAGATATTTGCAAATTATATTGAAATATTTCAACGTATTCTTCAAATTTTTCATTGTCTCTTGCAGACATATTGAAGATTTCATCTTTTAGTTCTCGAGTCTGGCAGTAGTCTTGATATTTGTTAAGACAATATTATTTCATTTCATCCCAACTATTAATGGTTCTTCCACTGAGCCCCATAAACCAACGTAATCATGTTTCTTTCAAAGTAGAGGGAAACAGTTTCAGTTTCTGAGGGTCAGTGGTGTAGTCATATCCCCTACATAAGACATCAAATTCAAATAAGAATGCATCCGGATCTTCTAAGGTCAGCCCATGGAAGGTGGGGAATTTTTTTAATGGAATGGCTTTCATAGGGGCATTTTTGGTCGGATCAACAATGGGATACTCCAATCTCGATGTCTGCCTCTAGTTTTGGTTGTTTTCAATTTGATCGAAGATATTCTAGTAATCTTCAGGGATTTTTTTTTCTGGGGGAATAATTTGAGTGGAATTAGGGAGCGGATTTGGAGGAAGCCTTACAACACTTCCCTGATCTGGGATACTGGGTGTCTCTATCTCAACCACTCTCTCAGGGGATCCAGGCTTTGGGGTTTTTACTTGTACAACACTTTTGGTTTCTCCCTCTCCTTCCTGCAAATTGCAAGAATTTCCCTCTCTCGAAGGGTTGGGACTTACGTGTTCAGCAGTCTGAAGGCTTTGTTCAGACCCTTTGGTTTCACTATGAATATCGGTGTGGGTTGCAGATGGTGAGGTTGTTGCTTGAGGGAGTGTAGTAGGACTCTGAATAGGAATGGTTCTGAGTCCTACGGATGCCTGGAATTTAGCCTTCTTAATGATTTCGTCTATATATGTTGTTCTTCCAAGGACCACCGATCCTTTGGGTTTTGTGGATTTAAGTGGGGGTTTTTTATATATCTTTTTCTTCCTAGTCATAAAAATGGACACCTATCCTACTAACCTCTTCACAATTGCTGAGAAGCGGGCTAGAGAGCAAGCATTTTTCTTGCTGGTACGCAGGTTCTTACCTCTCGTTTTCAATACCCAATTCTTTCACAACAAGAGGAAAAGGAAATAAGGGACATCACTCTTAAACACTCTCCCCCGCAACAACGCTAAAAACGTTGAGTCATAAAGGTGACTGTTTAAAGGTAACCTTAATGCTTTTCATTAATTATCAACCCAGGGCAAGTCTTGTAATTTCAAGAGTGTAAGAAAAATATATGCAAGTGGCATCGGAGGTTAACTACTCTAAATTTCCATAAGGAATATTGTCTAATTCTCGAAGTTCAATCAGACCAAATTGGAAGGGAATTATGAAATGTTTCTGACTATTCAGGGGAGCTAACTTTGTTCTAAGCCTATGTAGAATAACTATTCAATACTTAAAATAATAAACTACAATTGAACAACACACTTTCATGAATTGAACAGCAACCTTAACAAATTGAACATCAATTCTAATAAATTGAACAGTAATCAGTTATTCTAGATTTTGCAATGGAATTCTCTTTTAATCAACTAATAACATCCTTCTCAATTAAACATCAACCAAATGCTCACAATGATGATGAAAAGATCCAACGTTAACTATATGCAGAAGTGACTAGCAATCGTGTTGAAACTAATCTAACAATTGTAAAAGCATTGATTTCGGATAAGAGAACATGAATGGTAAACTAGTCTAGTAAAAAGGAAGATATAACATCTCATGCTCGCAATTAACTAATTAAACGAGATATTATGAAACGCAATGGATAACTGGAAACACAATTTTGTAAATAAACGTATAGCACAAAAGTAGCAAAAGAACCCCCAGGGCTAGGCCCAAAGCCACTAGAAGCCTACTACTAAGGAATATTTAGAGATTGCCTATTCCAAAACGCCAAATTCTTCATTAATTTACCGAGTAAGACATTAGTACAAAACTTGACGATTATGTCTGAATACGTTTATTATAGAAATATTATATTACAGGAACTATATTTGCCTTATTCATTCTTCAGCCTTTTATAGCTTAAATGTGAATTCAAAATTAGTAACGAATTCTTCTCATTATGGTACCCTGTTGCTTCGTAGCTATCGATTGAGCACTCCAAGTGTGGTCGTACCTCTCCATATTTTTTCGATTCGTAGCAGCCGATATGATTCCGTCTGCCTTCCTTGATTGTTGTCTTTCAATCATCCGGTCAGAATTTTGGCTGTTTTTCTTCCCTATCAATAAAGACAGTGAAAAATCAGTTTTTACGTTATCAAACACTCTGTTTATCAGTAGTCCATTCTACCTCACTTTTGCATTATTTCTCTTTACTTTTTTGCTAAGATGAAGGGAAAATATATAAAAGTGCATGAAAAATTGTGGTAAATAGGGGGGTGAAACATACCTTTTTCTTGGCCCGACACTACAAGGAAAAGACCCTCTAGCGGATGTTTCTGAGGAACCCCTTATAAAAACACCCCAGACATCCGTTTCTAGCGGAGGTTTCTAGAGGAGTTTGGCGGCCGAAGGTGTTTGCAGATGTATTTCATCCGATGTGCTTATCACCATAAAACACACCGGTGCATTCAACACGAGAAAGCACCGGTGTGCACAAAACATTGGCACACCAAACACCGTGCGCTTCGTACACACCCGCCCAGTGCGTTTGCCCAACAGAAACGCTCTCCTTCAAAAATTCAAGATTCATCTCTCAAAGATGAATTAGTGTTGAGATGCTCTCCTTCAAAATTTATTGATGGACATTGTAACATATCTTTGATATGTGTGTGTTTTTTACTTATAAATGAATCATTTTTAATGACCATGTGTTTTTTTCAATTATATAGCAAGTGTGCTCCCACCATGTAAAGCACAACTTGGTGAACTTCACGTTTTTATAAAATTAAAATGTGAGGACTTCAACAAATTTTTGTTTAAATTGAGTTTCACACATCAATTAGTTCTTTGAAAGTTGTGTTTTACATAATTTGTGTACTAAATTACATTAATTTTTTGAAATCTTTTGAATTTATTTGAAATAGTAATTTTAAAATAGTTGTAAATGTCCACTATAGATATATCCATATATATCATGGAGGATGAAAGGAAAATATCAATAGAATCTCATGCCTCTACGAGAGAGGGGGATCATGGATCAAGGGATGTTCATGGTATTTAAATATAATCTTATCTCTATACATACATGTGTGTACATATGGAATTGATTTTTTTATCACTTTTCTGAGTTAAATTATTTTTTAATAAGTTTCATTTTTTATTTTTTAGGAGTTAGGAAGACAAGGGTGTCTACTCCATCAATTGAGCATGGCCATAGTTCACGCAATTTAATCAATAATATGTACATGTATTTATATGTATGAATGTATTTTTGAATTGATTATAAATTAATATTTTTTTATGAAGCTTCCCTCTTGTCACATGAGATTGGTAGTGGTACACATTCCCTTGGAGGCCCATCAATAGGTTGTGGCCAATTGCATGAGGGTGGTGATATGGATTCCCCCAGAGGCCAATCAATGAATATTCGTGTTGGTTCTCAACCAATCGGTGGTCATTATGGTTCTCAACAATCTAAGTCTGGGAAAGATGCTAGCCAACCATATCGAGGTGGCCATCAATCTGAATATTATTTTCATTCAATTTGTACAAATTTGTTTACTTGTTTTTTAATATACAAAATTTTATATAATTGATGCAGAGGGTGAAAATGTTGCTTCAAATTTTGCTCGAAAAAGATGTAGGATATAACGCGTTATTCAAGAAGAAGGTTGTACACCAACCATGACTTATCCATCTGACATTTCTGATATACCTTGGGAATCAAACATGCGGCAATGCACTTTAAAAAGGTATCAACATCTTCATTCAAAATTGAAGAGAGATCTCGTGCCTTTGAAACTCCCTGCTTAGAGTCGAGAAATCTTGGAAATAGTTACTCACACTTTAGGCGAACTAGTAGATGTGTACCTAAGGCTTGGGCCAACCATTGATACTTTTGTAGAAGTGATTAGAAAAAGAAAGGAAACATTGATGGGTCCTGATACATGGGAGGTTGTTAAACAAAGAGTTACAACAGAAATGGTCAAGTCTATGTTTAATTTTAAATAAGGGTTGAAAAGAAAGACGCTAAAGGTGAAATATTTCAAGCACCCTGGTATAGTTGGCCATTTGTATGATAGGCACCTTGCTATCTATGTAAGACTCCCATGGAACGACGAGGTTCTGCTTTATTTTGCAAAATTATTTTATGGAGAATTCTTTTTGGGAATGAAACCCAATTATAATGACCTTCCCTCTGAATTTTTTGGTCCTGGGAAGGGGTGCTAAGCATGATGTTGAGTTTCCTTGCCCTGAGCCACCATTGGTTAGTCGACCTCTTCGTGTAGAAACTTTGCGGTCAGAGATGGATTCCATTTCTCAAATTAGTCGAGAAGCAATGGATGCCATCATTGACAATGTTTAGAGTGGACTGGGTGGAGTTGATGTTTGTCTGAATCGATAAAGAGCACGAGAGAATGCACGTCACTGCAAGAAAAAAGCACATTGGTGAGGGTCATGCTTGTGACGGACCTTTAAGGTCCGTCACCAATGTCACATATGGTGACGGTCCTTAAAAAACCGTCACTATAAGTGTATATAGTGATGGTCCTTTATGGTCCATCACTAAAGACATTTTCAATGACACTTTTGGTGAGGGTCGTTAAAGGCCCATCACTAATTCTCTCTTTGGTGACACTTCTAGTGACGAACTTTTAATGACCCTCACCAATGCTCTTTTTGTTACTTTTAGTGACGTTCAAAAAATGTCTATCATCATTGATCATTAAAAAAACCGTCACTGTAAGTGTATATAGTGATGGTCCTTTATGGTCCATCACCAAAGAAATTTTCAATGACACTTTCGGTGATGGTCGTTAAAGGCCCATCACTAATTCTCTCTTTCATGACACTTCTAGTGACAAAATTTTAATGACCCTCACCAATACTCTTTTTATTACTTTTGGTGACGGTCAAAAAATGTCCGTCATCATTGATCATTCCAATGAGTTTTTCATGACGCTATGTGCCTGTTAATATATTTTTTATCAAAATATAACGATTTAATACCATTATTATGGAGTATTTTTTATAATATGTCCAAGGCCATAGTGGTTGGGGTCAGTCAATTTTTTAAGAAGAAATTAGTGTGTATCATTTCCCTCAAGTAATGACTAGTCGAATAGAGATTTCCTATGAGTCAACACATGATTCATATCTATTAAGTTTATTGTCTAGCAAATTCCCTTTAGATAAAGTTCCACTATTGTGTGTTGGAAATATATTATTTAATACATAATCAAGCTCTGACAATCCTATTAATGAGAAAGACGTAACAATCCTCAACAATCTGGGCACACCTTAAATTAATGCTTTGGCACACACTAACATTTCTTAGCACCCCACACGTCTTGGAACATCTTTGTACCTAGAACATCTTGTGATGACACCGACGTCCAAGAACATGGTGGCATGAACTAGCACAACATGGAACTCTCCTAGCATGTGTTGGCATGCTGCATATAGTCCCTAGCATGCCCTGGATCACCTTGGTTGAATGCATTGACATACATTAGCACTTAGCACACAATGCCACTTGGCATGTATTGGGACCTATTATTAGTGTGCCTAGCATGCTCCTTTTCAAAAAGATAAAGTCCCGACTTATTAACCCTCTTATTGGTTCTTCCTTTTGTTGCATTGACACATATCGACATACCTTGGCACCCTGTGCCACATCCTTAACACCTAGCATGTATTGGCATATCTTGGCACTATTAATTGGCACATGATATAATTAGCACACCCTGGAACTCCCAAGCACACTTTGGGAAATCTTGACATGCCTTGATATTCCCTAGCATGCCTTACCAATGCTTAGCATACCTTGTCACTCCCTCCTTGGCATGACAACTAACACTCATTAACACTAGTCTCTAGCAGTACACGTTCCTCATATTCATTAACTTCCATTAATTTTTACCTAGTGCTCCCTTAATGTTTTTTCCTAGTACTCTTTAACAAACATGAACATGCATTACCACTCTCTAGCACACCTTAGCACTCTTCAACATTCCCTTCCACTTTATAACATGCATAAAATTAGTCCCTGACACATATTGGCACTTGGCACGTGTTGGCGCTTGGAAAGTCTTAGCATGTGTGGAATACATTGAGATACCTTGGTATGATTTGGCATGGTTTAATATTAAATTTATTTTTCATGATCAAATGTTGGAAAGTAGATGAGAAGCAACAAAGGAATACTTGGCATCTATTGCCGCCTAGTGTTGTTGTGCCTAGAATGCCCCTCTTGGAAAAGGTAAATTGATGACTTATTAACCCTCTTATGTGTTCATTTCCTTGTATTTTATCTTTTTTCTCCATTTTTTTGTCTTGACAGTCCCTGACATGCATTGACACACCCTTGCACATCTTGGCATGCCTTATCACTTGGCACATCTTAGCATGTTTGACATGTATTCCCACTATCTGGCACATCAAGGGGGTGAAGAGAGATGTATTCCTAAAGTAGGTCGAGTACAAGGGCCGAGTAAGGGTTGTTAAAGGGAGGTCATGATCATCCTCCAAGAGCAAGACCATCATGTGAGGGTTCAAAAGAATGTTGCATGCCTTAATGGCCGATTTGCACTAGGAAGTAGGATGGCATATTGTTGCTTCTCTTTTGGTAGATCGAGCTTAAGAGAGGTTTCTCATGAGAATATAGACATGTGATTTCAATGGTGTCTTTGTGTGAAGGCTGCATAAAATTCTGAAATGTTGAAATTTGAAACAAGAAACAGTGAGATTGGAAACTAGAAAGGACAAGAAAAAATGCACCCACACTGGTGAGGAATTTTGATGCACCAGAAGTGAGGAATGTGGGGCGTCTAAATTAATTTTCCCTTAAATAAATTGGATAATAAATTGTAATTTCATCTCATAACAACTTGTGTCAGTTAATTAAGTCATGATGACTGAGTTAGCTCAAGAAATTTGAGTTGAGGGTCTAATATGAGGCATCTAGAGGGATTCTAATATTTTTGGGGTCCAGTTGAAGTTGATGAAATAGTGGGGTGCAAGTGTAATTAACTCAATTAAATGAGTTAAAATCAATTTAACTAGTTCTAACTGAGTGATGAGCTAGTGAGAGGTCGAGTGAATTAAATTAGATTTAATTCACAATGAGTGACCAATCAGATTACTGATAATTCACTATTAATAGTTGCATGCATGTCAGTTTCGAGGAATACCCAGTTGAGGCAGAGGTTAAAGGGAACATAACTATCAGTCGTATTCAGAGAAAAATTCCCATGTGCAGTTATAAAGTCATTGGGATGCCATGATGGATTGCGCAATCAAGGAAGACTGATTTTCCTAATTAATAAGGAGTTAATTCCCTAGGAATTGCATGATCAAGGCATGTTGAAGTAAGGATGAGAATTGGCTAAGTACTAGACCGAGTTTGCCTAGATCAATGGGAGACAATTGACAGAGTGCTAGAGAATCTCATGAGAGATTAAGCATTGTATTGTTTCATGATTCCTTGACTTAATAAACAATAGAGATAGATGGGTTTTGAGCATTTTCTTTCCCCGAATACATCATGTTGCTATGCGATTGATAATTTATTTCTCTTACTTATATGTGATTGTGTGATCATGTTTTGTTTCTGCAAATTGTAGGAAGGATTTAGTATCTTGTTTTAGTAGATTACAAGATCAAAATGAATCTCGTTGGTTAGATATTCTACATGGTATCGGAGTAGGAATTGTTTGGGCGGCGAGTCTGCAGAGAATATCTAAATATTTTGGTGTAAAATTTTCAAAAACAAATAGAATATTTGGATTCCTTGCAAAAATCTACCCAAATGAAAGAAAAAAAATCGGTCGAATCGGAGCTCAGATGAGGGAGATATCATCGATTTAAAATCAACTCTTTTTTAGAAACTTTTTGTAATGTCGGGACAATTACTCTGTGTGTGAGTCAAGAACCTATATGCACCTGAGTGTTCCTGACAGTGTGCATGAAATTGCAGTGCCTTCGGTGTTATGTATGAGATTACAGGGGGTCCCATGTTCTTTGAATTTCTAAATATTAATATTTTGAACATTTTAGAAATTGTAATTGCTTGAAGTCATTTTGGAATGAGAACAAGGGAGATATATTTATGAGTCAGCTGAGATTATCCGTTATTAAGCCAATTCAGACTGGAATGTTGCAGAGTCAGAACTGTCAGATAAATGTAACCTAAAGGTGTGTTAGAGGAGAACCAGAGAGGGACAAAAGAGAGGAAGAGAGACATAGAGAGGTAGAGAACCCTTCACAACGTAATAGAGGATAATGGCCATGAATCAATATCCGCCTTCGTCATGAAATTCAAGAATTATTTGAGATTTGTCACTCGTATATGTATGTATATAAATATACTCCGTTTATGAACAATTTCATGAGTTACATGTGTGACTTGTGTCTTCTCGTCGAATCGTAGGAGGAGATTAATTGTAATTGTGCATTTGTTGTTAAACTCGTGTGGGGAATACCTTGTGTGTTTGTGCATTTGTTTCTTATTCTCTCAGAATGTGATAGTAGATGAGTCTCTCAAGGCATGAAGCGGTGCGTAAAACCCCGTTGAGAAATCATGGTGGGGTTTTAACTGTTAATAATAATGTGTATTTTTCAGAGTAAGCGCTTTTCAAAGATAGTACCTCGATTATATGTGTGTTCTCGATGAGAGTAATTGAATCTATAATAATTAAGAATTTGGAGGATTGATCATATCTCACGGATCTATTGAAGTTATCATGGAAGTGTGATTAATTGTCCAAGGAGTTAATCAGTGTGGAAACATAGCCGCAAGGGTTATGTATGGGTGGAACTCGTGATTGGGTTAAATATGAAAATAACCTTTATATACAGAATCGTAATGGTTTTAACCTCGGGATGAGAAGGGAACTATGACCGATGAACAGAGAACGTATTTTGAGCCGGGCTGCGGCTCATCGCACCACCTTAATACGGTGAGCTCGTATTTGAGGAGCTGGGAGTACTCCATGGAGCTGCTAACACGTGTCCCCGAACGAAATCGGGAAAATCGCCATTTAAAGCACTCCACGCACGTTATCGTCGTACTCAGGATGCCGAGCACAGGCGTATATGCCGCTGGGATCCGGGAAAGAGCTATCGGATGCAGGTCGCTTGTCAGAGATGCGCGGGACGATAAACGAGGAAACGATAAAAAGGTAATGGTAATGCATTCTCGTGATCGTATGTGTGGGGCCCAATCAAACATGTATTAAGGCTTTACGAGTAATTAAAAGGTGTGTCGATTATTGTTGGACTTCGTTAATAATGATGGCGGCGTAATATATACATTGATATATTACGATAATGGTTAGTTGGCGCAATATGAAATATGAAATATGAACGGGGTCTAATACATGTACATGTAATGGATCGTCGGGCTATAGCTATGGAGGAATGTTGATTAATATCTCACTCGAATTGAGATATTAAAATAAATCCTCGCACTAGTTTGTTTGAATTTGCTGCCGTAGAATCGAGAAGTGTGAGATTGTCGGATTGGGAATATGATTGGACAGGAATGGACAGACCATACACACATATGATTTGACAAAGGTAAACTGTGGCTAAGGGTGGCCTCGTCATTAAGTGGTATCGTAGCTAGGAATTTAGTTAGCTCGCCGAAAAAAAGTTTTTTTTTTGGAAATGCGCATGTACCGAATGTGAAAGAAAAGTTGAAGTTTGTTTAACGAGGATCGCTATTTGAAGCCACATGCGCATATATGATAGAAGAACAGATTATGAGTGGGTGGAGGATGGGCATCATGATTCAGAGGTAATTAACTTTAATCCGATTTGAAATTATAGTCGCAGAATTATGGTTAGTTTAAAATCAAGACAGAGGTTGATAGTGAAGGTAGTGAGCTCGGTATTCGCCTAGAGGCCGGATAAAGAGGAAAATTGGCAGGTTATCTAGAGAAGTGAGCAGACAGACCCCCGTGTTGAAGGATTGTTTGCATCCGAGGCAGACAATTGATACATCTAGCAGCTGCAGGATCATAGCTTTGAGAGAAGGGTAGAAGAGTCAAACAAGGGACTCCCACATGAAAGTGTGCAGAACCTAGAAGATTCCCAACCGGAAAGGATGAGGAAAAAAGAGGTGTTCTTGAGAAAGCTGCAGTGAAGCCTAGAAGGTTCCTAAGCAGAGAAAGGACCAAGATTTCTGCCAAAAGTCGGAGTCAGAGAGCAGCTTATGAGTGTTGCAGCAAGAGAGTTTGTTGTTGCGTATGTTTAAAGGGCAACAGAAGAGCAGAACTTCTGATACATCCAAGAAATGGCCACTGGTTGAGTCATGAAAGAAGATGGATTGCAAGATCAAACAGAGAAATTCTGTAAAGTGATAAACCATATGGGGTGTTAAGGCCAATAGCTACCAATGTAAATTTGAATAGATAAATACAAAGTCACACCCACAAGAGAAGAATGCCACTGAAGAATTAATGATCAGAAGAGCTTAATGAATCAAGAGAAGGATAGAAGAAAGCCAGAGAGTTGGTTGGCTCATGAGGAAGAAGGTGAAATGGCAACCATTACAGAAGAGGCTGAGGCAAAAGAAGATTGCTCTCATGAGAGAAGAACTCGCTGTGAGTGTTCGAGTTGGAAGAATAATTTATGCTTTGTGAAGAATATACGTATGAAGGAGTGGAGATCTCGCAAGAGATTTGGTGAGACATAGTGAAGACTGAGGAAGAATATTAAGTCATTGAGAGAACAACAGAATATTGAGCATAATGTCCATGAGATGTGAGGGCTTGTGTTCTTGAAGTCCGGGAATAAAATGGCATGAAAACTCATGCAGAAGAAGAACTTATTTTGAGGCAAGATGGGAATGAAGATCTGGTGTGCACTATCTAGAAGAATGTTTTATGGAGCAGAAGATGAAAGGTATTATGGATTTGAAACTAAAAATTTGTGTGTGTGCTCGTTGTACACAAATGGAAGATGAAATCGTTTCAGAGTTTGTTGGTGAGAAGAAGACATTGAATCTGAAATTGTCGATCAATGCCGAGACAAGAAGGTTCCCGTGAGAGATGAAGAAAGAAGGATCAAAATGGAAGACATCCGGGTTAATGTTGAAGCAAAGGAGAGAAGGTCAACAGAGGATTGGTCAAGAATAGTTGTGATAGAGCAAAAGGTTGTGTAGTCCTCAAATCTACCCCTATTGAAGTTGTTGAGTTATATAGGAGGCTAGATTTTCAGAGAAGAGAATTGAAAAGTAGAGGACTCATGACCGGATGAGTTGTTGGGAAATCAAGGCAGTGAAGATCTTCATGGATGGGATTCATGGCTGAAGAAAAAGTGAGGCTAGCCGACAGTTTCCCGGAGGATGCATCAAGATGCCGAGGTGCCGATGTTGCAGGGTTTGAAAAGGGAGCTTTCCGCACAACATACCGATGTGTTGTCAGAAGAAGAGGAGCAGACATTGAAGCACCGGAATTTTTACTACTCGATGATTCACGTGTTAATCATACAGAAATAGGAGAAAACAAGCGTGAAAGTTGTCGATATATAGTGAATGAGAAGGAAGCTATGTTGATCGGAAAACATAGTGAAGGATCATCATTTGGGCATGGTGATTGGAGCAAGAGAGATGACTCACATACCTGAAGAAAAATATATGTAGAAGAATTCCCGAGCCTTGAACTGCATCGCAGAAAGGTCGAGAATAATTGGTGACGAAGAAGTTATCACTTGAGACCATTGGCCCTTATGGTTTTAACACCGATGTTTGTTTATGTGTGTATATATATATAATTCATCTTTTGAACTGTCTTGAGGGAAGAAAAAAAATAGCATATAGGGTGAGGATGAGACAACCATACCTATATAGTTGTGTGACTATCAATGTTATTGACAGAAAATATTGGTTAGTTGTAGGCCAGCCACCAAGAGCATTTAGAAGTATATTGAAGTAGGTATGGTTAGCATTCCAGCGCTAGCAAACGTAGGTTAAAGCCTGAGAACTTGATTGGATTTTATAGGCATTAGACAATAGCTACATAGAATATTTTATTCACATGTTGTAAGTTGGTATCCCGAGAACAAGAATTGTAACAACTAGGTGCCTACACTCTGCTCGATTATTTATTTAGAGTAGTTAAGACTTGTAGGAGTCGAATAGATTATTAGTCTAGCCGTCATGTTTCATTAATTGAATTATTGTAATCGTAATCGTTGATTTTTCCAAAACGGTCCTCTCGAGGAACCGAAGAGCCACATTGAAACATGTATAAATTGTAATCCCCTCGATGTAGGGAGTGAAGGGAATAGAAGAGGACATTTCGCAATATAACTTCACAGGTATTGTCAATTGCTTCCAATTGAATGAGTTTCAGTTTTTTTGATTGGCTAATTGTTCTGAAATGTAATTTGTGTGGGGATTCGTCGACTGCGAGGCCATTGTATATTGGAGATTTCGTCCTCTCGTCTGAGTCCCGACGTGTTGGGTAACTCATGGAATTATATTCCACCGCAGTGTGGTCTCGCGAAAAATCATGGTCATTTAACCTTTCTTTCTAGTGCACATGTTCTCGATTTGTTTAAAAAGAAATGCAATTTCTTGTTGACAATCTGGATTCCAAGTCGAGCTCAAACCCCGAGTTAAAGAGTCAAAAGGATAGTGCAACCCAGATTAACCTTTGTTCGAGCACCGTAGGAAACCACTAGCGGAATTACAACGGTGGATTGTTCTATTTCCGTAACTACCTCTAGGTGCGGAGGCGGTATTCCCCGGAGGGGGAGCCGATTCCATAGAGGAACCGACGCGGGCAATATTTGACCATGGAGAAACCGATTTTTCGTATTCATTTCGCTTTTCGCGTTAAAGATCGTGTTGGACGCTCTAGAGGAATGCACGTAGGCCGGCCGATCCGGTGCGGTGGAGCATCGGAGGGTGATCATTGAACGAATATGTGATACGAATCCCAAGGTATGATGCACATTGGGATTGGTCGCATATATAATGTGGGGTCCAAAAATCGAATTATTATAAATGGTTTGTTTGTAAATCGTTGGTTTTTAATGCAAAGCTTCCAGTTATAAGGACCGAAGGTCTAACATTGGGAATATATATATATATATATACATATATATATAGATATCGGGAATATAACATAACATCAAGCCGTGATCATATTCGTTTGTCAATTTCGTTGAAATTGAGAAATGAATAAAGGGATAAAACGAGAAGGGATTTCACTAAGGCTTCATCATAGGCTGACCAACACTCCAATGTGGGACGGACTTCTTCAGACTCGTTGCTGCCAGCCATTTGTGTACTCGAGCTGCCAGAGTTACGAAGTATGTCCAGGAAGAGGCCAGAAGAGACCTAGAATAACGCAGAGGTGCTGGGAATGCTGTGAGAATGAGTTTAACATTATTTAACTTGCATGTTCTGGAGATCTCACACATCAAATGAACTCCGAGACAGAAGAAGGTAAGAGAATGTTGAAATTCCTCCTAACATGAGGCCCTTAGACCGTTCCTTTCGGATCTCAGCTAGTTTCCGTAATCGAAGTGCCGAGTTGTTGGGTGGGATCAATCCATGTGAGCCGGTGGACTGATAAATGAACTCAACAAATTCTTCGGATTATGAAGAAATAATTGAAGATAAAAGGTTAATTTTAAGAGAATAAAGTTTATTATAATATGTTGCACTTTTATGGAGATGGAGTAAAGTAGAAGAGGAGAGTTGGTGCTAACCAAGATTGACTAATGATGGCTAAGTTGAAGGGTAAATTCCCCGCTAGACAGCTACCATTGTATGTATAAATGCCGCAATCTGGACATGTCAACAGCAAAGAAAGAGATAGAATTCTTTGGCCAGAGTACAGAAGAGCCTGGGACTCAAGACACCAGAGAAGATCAGCTTTGGGATATGTGAATGGTCTCATATTGGATATTCAAGATGAGATTTGGCTCCTCTGTCTCCCAAGACAAGAGAAGAGGCCTATCAGATGGCTCAGCAAGCAGAGGGGAGAAACTCCCGAGCAAACAAGCCCAAGAAGAGAGGCATTTTCCAGGGGAAGGAAGTCAGTAGAGGAAAGCACACCGCATTGAGCCGAAAGAGCTTCACCTCATAGCCATCGCCAAGATGATAAGTAGCAGAAAGAATTTACAGAGGAAGGGAAAGAGGAGGCAGGACAGAAGGGAGGTAGAATATAAAGATGACAAGATCAGGGGACACAAACAATGGTGAGCAACGTGAGAATGTGGGTACTGGGTCCAGAAATGCTGTTATTGCCCAGTTTGAGAAGAGGCAGAGATTGGAATAGCAAATTGCAGAGGGGAGAATCCTTTGCAAATAAGGTCCTATGAAGGCCAAAGAGGGCTACCCAGCTCACAGAAGAAGACTTTGTTTAGAGCATATGTGCAAGTCTAGAAATACAAGGCCTAGTCATTGATATGTAGTAATAGGACAACTGTTTCACCCAGGTAATAAAAGCAGTTAAAGACAAGGGAGTATCCAACTCACAGAAGTCCTGCCGCATAGGTAACTAAAATGGTTGTAAAAGAAACGAATGCAAAATAGAGCCGCAATGGAAGGAAAAGGCATGTTGTAGGATAATGCCCAGGGATGGGGGCCATATACCAGCCAGACTGGTGCTTTTGATAGAGCAGCAGTATGATGGTAAGAAGGAACACTTACAAGTTCTTCAAAGACGGGGTACACCACAGACAGATACCTATGGAAGAAGGAGAGCCATCCCCAGAAAGTGATTGATCCAAGACCTTGTTGCTGAGCGGGAAGGAGCATTCAGAGGCAGATAGAAGAGGAAGAGGTGCTTCTGGCTTTAGTTTGCAAGCCTGCATGGAATCCTTACTTCTACAAATACTTCGATTTAACAAGTGAGAAATACAGAGATGTTGTATCACCATCGTGACATCATAGATGATTTCCACCGAGAGCCGCCACCCGTGAGGAAGATCAACCATCGATATATTTTATCCCCGGTTCAAACATGCCAAATAAGGCAGCCTACGTAATGATTCCCAAAGAAAATGAGAACAGAAACAAGCATGTAAATTGCGGACAAAGGACCGACTGAAAGCTCGAGTCCATGTGCGCATCACAAGACTGAGCCCAAAGAAAGATGGAGGTACGAGGATGTGTAATTAGATTCCAGAGCAATCAATAAGATCACAACTGTGCACATTCCTTGCCTGAATTGGAAGATTGTCTTTACTATTTGAGGAAGCAATATTTCAAAGATAGATTTGTAAGAGTGGATACCAATGGACATTAGAACAGAGAGGGTGATGAGTAACCGCTAAAACAAACAAAGGACTATACAATGGATGGTAATGCCTTTTGGTTGCCAAATGTCCATAGTACTTTTATGAGATCATAATGAAGTATCATAACTACTCTGTAAATTCTAGATATATACCTAGATATTATATTACCCCAACAGAATTGTTAATAACATTTAAGGCATCTTAATCATGCTCAAGAAGCTAATCAAGAGAAATTACTAATAACTTTGGGAAGAAAGTGCTCATTCATGAAAGAAGAGTTGGTACATTTGGGTTTTGTTGTTTCACAGGGATTGAAGATAACTCTAAAGGTTACAATTGCAGAGTGGCCTCACCCAGAAATGTCTTGAGGTAAGAGCTTACATGACCTCTGTTAGATGACAAGAAAAGCTGAGAAGAAACTTATGAAGATTAATACCCATAATTATATCAATAAAGAAGATAGAAAACAAATTAATAAGTCAATTACCAAGCAGAAGAAGAAATCCTTAAAGTTTGAAGCAAAGATAAATGATAGTTCTGCTTAGATTCCTACCATTTGGTTAAACCATTTCGTTAAAATGATGCTAGGGAGAAGCCATTTGATTTGTTATCAAGATGATAGGTCAGAGGCCTATTTCAAAGAGAAGAAATGATATTTGACAGTTATCTTCCTTGCTGAGAATAATCATAATTGTCTGGTTAACTAAGAAGGGAGACATTATTGATGTCTAGGAGCTATTGTATTTCCAGAATTTATGCTATAGATATTGTACACACCAAGTTAAAACGATATAATGCTAAATAAATATATCTAAAAGTTTTAATTTATTTTGTTATAAGGGCTGTGTTTAACAAAGTAGTTGATGCTTATATATATTACTTTCTGTTCAAGAGAATTAATTTTGTGTTGCAGATTCTGACATTTTCTCAAAGAATTGTATAAAACAGAGCATCTGATTTAGCTGAAGTATTTGAAGTATGTAGTGGTCCTGTCAACATATAGAAGTCATGGCTTGGATTTTTTCTTACACATTTGTTATTCAGAAGAACTGAATCAAGAGACCAAAATGTTCCCACATACCTTGATCAAAGAAAAAGCATAGCAGGGACTCATCGGACACTTTTATCAATAAGACTTATGAGTAACAGTCACTTTTAGTTTTGGTCAAGATGAGAACAAAAAGTAGATAAGTTTTTGAAGAACAAAGATCCCACAAGAGGCTAAAGAAGGGTTTTACGTATTTCTGTACACCCTTACCTATTCCGTAGAGGCCTTGGGATGTGGTGAGAAGTGGATTTTCTCTAAGATTGCCCAAGACTGTGAGAGGGAATGATGCAAATTTTGTTGTGGTGGATAGATTCTCCAAATGGCACATTTTATTACATGTTATAAAACTAGTGATGCCACCAAACTCTGTTGCTAACTTGTTTTTCAAAGAAGTTGTTAGATTGCATGGGCTTTTCGTCTTCAGAGATTGTTTTCAGACAGAGACACTAGATTTGTGGTCACTTTGGGATGACAAAGGTGGAAGAAAATTGGCACCAACCGAGTTTCAATAAATTTGTCATCCTCAGAATTCATGGAAAAACTATAGTAATAGAGTCTGGAAATTTGTTGATAAATTTGCAGAGAGTGACCCATGGGATTCATTAAGCCTGTAGTAATATGGCTATAATGATTCATCAAATAAGTTAAAGGTAGATTCATCACATTGTTTATGTGGAATGCACCTGGAGAACACTTGTTAAGAACTGTAAGAGCAGAGCTATGAGTGCATATGCAGAGAATTGCTCTGGAGACCCAAACAGTACATGGAACAAGGAAGTTAAAAACTACAAGGCAAAGAAAGATCAAATATAAAACAGAGCACTTGATAAAAAAGAAGTTCACTTTGAAGTAGAGATCCTAAGGGCACACTTGAGAAAGGGAGAGATCTCAAAGAAACAATGATAATTGAAGTTCAAAAAGATTGGGCCTGCAAGATATTTAAGAAGTTTTCGCTTAATGCTATAGATTGAATTGCTAATCTAATGTTGGAATATAATTCATTTTTAATGTTTGTGATTAAAAGGCATGAGGATGATATGAAGACATCAACAAAGACAAGGAACTAGATTGAGTGGAGGGAACACATCTGTTGACAACACAACCAGAGAAGATATTGGATAAAGACATCTGTATAGATCAGAGATGAGTAATGAAGATTGACTGTTAAGATGGGGCTGAGAAGATACCTGGATGACTCACAAACAAGCAGAAGAAAGGCAGATTCATAAAGAGCCATGATAGATCACAGGCAGTGGCCCCCCTGGAGTCCTGAGGTGAAAATATACTGTTTGTTAGGAGGTTTATCTACATGTTGTGGCTAGGAGGGTCCGTAACATTGAATCATAAATAATAGGTGGGTCAATAATTTCAAATTCGATTGTTTCTAGAGCAGTTAAGATTTGTAGGAGCTGAATAGATGAAGGTCTAGCCATCATGTTTCTGCTTAATGAATATTGTAATTAGATCAAGATTTCAAATGTCCTCTCAGAAACCCTGTTTCACATTGAACATGTATAAATTGTGAATCCTCTATGTAGGAGGAAGGGAACTATGAGACATTTCACATAACTGTACTGCTTTAATATTCAATGAATGAGTTTCGCTAAGATTGGCTAATTATCTAAATGTAATTTGAAAGGGGATCGCTTGATTGCTGGTACACATATTAAGAGATTCCATCCGTGGAACTCGACTGCTGGATAACCCAGAATTATTCAACGTAGTGGCGCCTCACAAAAATCGCGGGTTCATTTAACCTTTTCCGGCAATAGCTACCTCGCTAATGGAAAAGAAATGTAATTTTATTGATAATCGGGATTCCTGTTTGTTTCAAACTCAGCGGAAGAGTCAAAAGAAAACTCTGATTAATCCTTAATATAATCAGGAAACCAATGAATAATTGCAATCACTGACGGCTTCTCCCATTTCCGCATCACACTTAGGCACGAGGCTATTATTCCTGAGGGGGAGCGACCATATAATCAATGCCATAAATATTTGACCAGGGAGCAGTCGCTATTCATTTCGCATAAATATTTTGCAGCACGCCGAAAGGTAATGCACCAGTCGCTTTATCCCAGGCAGATATTGATAATCGCTGGTTCAAGATGCAGACATTTTAATCCAGGCACAATACATAATACTGGCCTGACATATATGTAATGTGGTAGAAGCACAATTATTATAAAATCGCTTGTTCATAAAAATGCTGGTTTTTTGAATGCAAACCCTGAGTTATAATAATCGAAGGTTTTAACATTGGGAATATAGACATATATTCAGAACATAACATAAGTATCGGTCGCGCCATCGATATTGCCGAGTTTAACGTGCCAACGCGAGAATAACAAAATAAAACTCAGGGAAGGGATTTACCACAGCGCACGTCATAGTTTACCCACAACACCCATTGGACTTCAACCTGCAACTGCCGGTCGCTTACCATATTTCCAGGAATCCATCAAGAGATGAGGCGTTGTTGAAGATTTTCTCAAGAAGAAGAAATAAGCCAGCCTGAATTTGATGTTGAAGATATAAAACAAACAGACCATTTGGTTGTTTACCAGAGAATTTTAAAGGTAGAAAGGGACTATGGCGGGACCTGGAGCAAGATGCCCAGGTCGTAGGCATAACAGGCGATACCAGATTGCGACCCACTCGCTTATTAGCATACCATATACGTTTCCACCGCTGGGAAATAAATATGGATTATTGCCAATTAACGGTGTGATGATGAATCAAAAGAAAGAAGCAGGAAGACCGGTGATATTCAGCATACAAAGGCAACATTGGCAACATATCAATTCATGGTGGTAGCAGATGTACCATGGAGGATGAAACTCAAGAAGAAATAAAACATGTTAATAAAGATGTGATATGCTAAGAGCAAAGAATATGTAGCAGAGATTGGAAGAGGGTGAGGTGTGGATAGTTTCTATTAAGATAAATGATAGAGATTATACAGTATCAAGACCATGATGAGAGTGACTCTATACAGAAAGCAATAAATAAAGCAAGGAGTTTCATACAGATAGATGAACAAGACAGAAGGGACAATAAAGGGATTACAGAACAAAGTTCAGTCTAGATAAAGGCTAGTTGGGGGAATATGCAATGGACAAGGTAAAACCAAGGGGATCCTGAGGTACATATATATGAACAATATTAGGTGAGACCACAGTACTTTTAAGTTTTGAGTCTACGTGTGTATTAGGCTTCAAAAGTTTTTTGTAAATATAAGTAGATATAGGGTCCCATGTTTTTAATTTTCATAAATATTAATATTTCTGAACATTTGGCATAAATTGTAATTTTTTCAAGTCATTTTATAATGATGAGAAATCATTGGGTGGATATAGACACAAGGCCGCTTAGATTAACTATTTTTAAGCCTAGACCTCTAATTTAACACAATAGCCGCTTAAACGTTTATATATAAATGCAACTTATGTTAGATATAACCAGAGAGAGACAGAGAGAAAGAGACAGAGAGAGGCAGGAGAACCCCTCTATAAATGTATAGAAAGATAATGGCCACGAACCCCAATATCTACCATCATGAATGAAGAATTAGTTAGAGATTTGCTCAATTAGTGTACATATGCAACATGCGCATGTATACACTGTTATGAGTTACATGTGACTTGTGTCTTCTGTCAAATCATAGGAGGACACTGTTCAATTGTGCATTATCACCACAAACTGTGTAATACCTACATGTTCATGGTTTGTTTTTATTTCCATTGTGTATAATAGCCCCTGCAATGCAGGAAGTTAAAAGTAAACTGCTGGAGAAAACTGTGGTTTTAACTCTGTTATTCTAATAATGGTAAGCTATTGGAGTATGCTGCACGTGACAGTCTTTGATTATATGTGTTTCTATGAGACACTGAACTTAGCAATTAATAATCATGATGATCACATCCATCTTGACTCATCAAGCCACCAGGAAGTGTGATTAATGTCTCATGAGCATCACAAACAGAATGTGAAGTGTTGTAAAGTGACCCTCTCATGTCAAATGGTGAGATGAAAATAACCTTTATACAGAAGTGGTTTGTTAATTCCCAGTGAGAAGGGAACTGCTGACCTGAGAACAAGAATGTGGCTTGGAGTCATAAGGGAGCCACCCACCACCTTTATACTGGTGGAGCGTATTTGGGAGTTAGAGAGATCTCATGGGAGCCACACACGCTCATGGAGTTTGCTTACCCACCACGCGATCGCCTGCACTGTGACGTTTTAGCCAGAGCATGATATGCTGGATTCCAGGAGCCATTTTACCGTGGTCGTGTTGTTTAGATGCAGCGTGGATTGATAAACGAGGCAAACAATTGTTAAAGAGGCAGCATACATTCTACATTGTATGTGGAGCCCAATCAAACATGTATTAATGATGAAATAATAAAGGCAAGTCATTATGTTAACGTTAATAATAGATAAGTCAGAATATATATGGATATATTACCTATAATACATAAATAACATAAAAGATAAATATGAATTGCCCAATACATGTAATATAAATGGACCTGTCAGTTATAATAAGAGAATGTTTGGATTAACATTCAAATTCTCCAATTGAGATATTGTAAAATAACTGTATCAGTTTGTTTTAATTTCATGTCAGAGAATCAGAGAAGGTAGATTTCCTGATTAAATAATTTATTGCTGAAATTTGATACATTTACACACACACATTGAGATTAGACAAGGTAAACCAAGCATGGTACTCGCCTATAAATATGCATGTAAAGCTAAGGAGAAAGGTAAGAGACTGAAGGTTTAGAGGGATACACCATCTTCATCACGGTCCTCAAAGACAAGGAGTTCCTGCAGGTCAGGGAGCAGCTGGTCATAATTGGATTAAGAGAGAGGAGACTGGAGGGAAGTATCCACTGCTCAGAGACCCTGCATGAGGGAAATTTTGTTTGCTGTAAGAGGGAGCAACCATACCTGAGGTAAGGTGGTGATGTAGACATGGAATCAAGATAAGAATTTGGGCAGGTCCAGGCTGAGATGACATGTTCCCCATGGACTCGAACTCCAAGCACGAGGAGGCCATGATAGCGTAGTAGAAGGATCGCTAGATTGATATTGATGTCAAGAAGATATAAATTAGAGTACAATGCCAAACACTGAGCAATAAACTAGCAGCAATGCCAGCTCAAAGGCATGGATGTATGTCACAGAGTTGTAGAACTCACATTTTAATAATAAGAATTAGGTAGTAGTCGAAGACCTATGATAGATTCATTATATTGATTCAAATGTTCTGGTGCCTCATTCAAGCCATATTTAGAAAACAAATAATTTATAAGTGTATATGCAGAAGATCAAAGTAAATGGATAGAGATTAAATTCTTTTGTTGAGAGGGAGTGTTAAATTTACAACAAGAAATGAAGGAATTCATATAACTAGAAAGGACCAAAAAATGCACTACAATCGTGATAATGACAACAAGAGTGAGAATTGTGGAGGGCCTGACTTATTTTTTTCCTAACAATGTTATTTTTCTCAGAACAACTGAAGGCTAACTAAGTCATGACATTGAGTTAGTCAAGAACATTTAAGGTGATCGAGGTGGATATTGGTGCAGCCACCCGCCATTCCACTTGGTCCCCTCACCATTGTCTCTCTTTTTCATTTTTTCGCTTCCCGAATTATTGCACACGACTATTTTTACATTTTTCGGGTCCTAAACTTCCTGAGCTATTTTTGAGGCCCCCAAAAACGTTTTTTGGGCATGAGAGCCTAGCTTTATTTCAATGAAATCGTATTATTATTTTAGTCATTGAGATCTTCTAAATAAAGGTATCATGTGCATAACCAAGACTATATGACTCAAGTTACTACCCCTGGGAAGTTGGTTGCCTAAATTAACCTTAATAAATTCAGTGAACTTTGGTGTTAGTATCCTGATAGGTTTTGTTTTTTAGGGTTTATCTTATTTTAAATAATAAAAGACCTGACTCTACTGTAACACAGCCTCAGAGAAACATAATTAATGTAGCTTGTGTTTATAGAAATTTCTATATGTAATTATAAAACATTGGATAAGGATTACAATCAAGTATGTTGATTTTAATGATATAATAATTCCATAGGAATTGTAATGGAGTATGTAGGCTAAATAGAAGTACTAGAATTGGCTAAGTACTGATCATTTTCAGTTTAGGATCACAGAGACAATTACAGAGGCTGTGAGAATTTTAAGAGATACATGTATTGTTTCACATTCCTTGACTTACATGTACGAGATAGAGGATTTTGATGTTTGCTTCATATCTGTGTTTCTGGTGGATTGATAACTTGTTTCTTACTTTATATGTGATTGTGAGATCGTATTGTTTCCAAAATTCAGAGAAGCATCTGGTTCTGTTTTAGTACATTACAAGATCATATTGAATCCCGTTGGTTGTGGATTTTCACATGAAATAGAAGAGAGTGGTTGATACCATCTTGCCCAGGTAAAGTTAGTAGGTCACAAGGTCTCAGATAAATACCAACATAAATGAGTGAGGGCTGTATCTTCACTTATTATAAAAGCTTTCTACTGTAGGCATAATATTGACTATAAACTCTAGTTTGAGGATCAACATTGAGATATGAATTTCATGTCAATATTCAAATAAGAAATGCCTGTGAATTTATAGATCCACTGAGTTAGGCCCAGTTTCATGGAGGCAAGAATGTTTTTTCATGTGTGGATAGGGTTTGTCTTGCCCAATTAAAGTACAGCATAATGCCATAGTTAGGAAGCCTCTTTGCATGTTTATTCATAGACTCAGATACCTTATGGAACAATGGAAGGACCCTTAGACGTATGTTTATTTTTGTATAAAGACCACACATCATGAAGATGGCTTGTGGCCTGGAAGAGGGGAGACAATAGATCCAAAGGAGGTGGAACCCAGTGCAGATTGAGCATGCATAAGAAATAAATAGCATGAAGCACGGATTGAAATGGTAGAGGAGTTGATTTGTAATTTCATAGATTTTGGACAAAGACCTGGAAGAAACTATAAAAATAAAGTAGTCGTTAGTACTAGATTATGACCTCAGTTCTACCATTCACATTAGAAGTATGATAAGAGGAGTAGTTCATATTTAATCAGATTGGACAAAGATCAATTTTTGATATACAAGAACAATGATTCTGAGATAATTCTCAAACTATCATAGGCATTTGTTGTTCAGATAAGACAGAATATTGTAAACTTACATCAAAGAAATAATTGGCTTGCTGGGTGATTGATGGTGAATCAAGTGGCAATGGAGGTTATTAGGTTATCACAAGCATAGGAGTCCACTGTTTTGGTGAAGGACAAAATGAACAGAAGGTGTGCATAGGCCCAAGGACAAAGTAATTTTCTACACTGGTATAACAATGAGTAAATAACCAACTAGCAATTAGTTCATCATATTTCAGAGGATTGATCACAGAAGAAGGGCATGCCTTCCATAGTCTTTGACTTCTCATCTTGGAGCTAGACAGAAAGTAAGATACTTCAAAGAGTTGTCCAAAAATGGAATCAGGAAACAACCTGAGCCACCCACCTAAGAGGGACCCAAGAAAGTGTTCCTAAGAGGGCAACTACTTATATCAAGAAACCCATGAGGCTTGATCCCATTATCACTGACAAGCATGTTCTTTGTTTTCCACTTTTGACCACCCAGATGGTGAGTCCAGAATAGAAGTCACTTGTAGAGCAGGAATGTTTAATAGTAAGACCCTCTCAAACCCTTCCTAATGAGGCAGAAAGAGTGGGGCCGTTTTCCTTTTAAGCAATAGAATTTATCTTCAGGGAGAGGAGGGGACTCAAGGTCAGGGAGAAGAATACATCTATAATAAAGTTCAACCTCAAAATCCTTTGGGAACTGGATTCCCAAATGGTCCTCAAGGAAATGCCTGCACCAAATAACAACACGTGTCAGTGGACCCAAATGTATCTGGGACAATTTAGCAACCAATGATGTTCTATCTGACAAGGTGATGGGAAGACAAAAAAGAGAGTTTTAATTTCCATAGGCCTGGGAGACTGATCCTACTAGGCTCTAGACCCTGGGAACACCTCAGAAAAAACTGATCTGAGAGTTAGGGCTGAGACCTGAGATTTCACTCATTGAATACCTGCTTAGAGGGAGAGTGAGGGCAACCCAGTCAACACAATCACTTTCTAGAGATAGAAATTTTCCTCTAGCTAGATTCTAGAAATTGTTGGCACTAGGTGACCCATCAAGCACCTAGGAATGTAGTACTTTTAATCTAAGAAAACCTCATCATAAGATTCAGATTAATTTCTCCCACTAATTAAGTCACAAGAATGTATAAATATTAAATAATGTTTTGTTAAACAGTAAATAATAACTAGAACCCCACATTTACATCAACACTAAATAAATATGCTTGCTAAGGCACACACTTATTTTCTCAAATATCCGTCTCTGAAAACTGAATGCTATAAACCCAAAGGGCTATTTTGGAGGTTTTCATTATTATGCCTGGCACAACTTAAATTAAATCAAGTTCACCCAACAGAAGAAATAAAATGGCAGCAGATACAGCCTGGACCTCTAATGTCACTTCAATGGCTTGGTACATGGCCTGTATGTCATTGCAGGGTCAAGATTGCACAGGGAAGGGGTTAAGATTGCCTTTGTGTTACCCTAATCTGGGTCACAAGCCAGCCCCCATGGCCTGCTATCTTCATCAGACTCATTGGTTTTAGTTAGATCGCGTGGGTTTTACCGCCTGCTTCTGTCATTGAATAAGAAAAATATAGGTAAGAAAGAATACTAGCCAAAGGTAAAGCACATAAATGAAGTTAGAAAATTGAAGGAAACCAATGAAATGAGATCAATGTCCACAAGAAGAGTTGAAATAACCATGAATGAGATAAAAGCTGGATAACACATAGTGCTTATAAAGATCAGCTCAAGAGAAGAGATAGAGACTAGGTTCATGAGGTTAAATGTTATAACTATAAAGAAGAAAACTTTATAATTGTTAGATAAATTAGGCTAAGCAAGAAGGGTGATTACTTATTCTATTTCTATTTCACTCTAAAGGCCTTGATATCAACCAAAGGCTTATGACAACCTTATTGTGGTTGCAGGATGGAAAAATTTTCACACTATATTGAAGAAAAAACCTACCAAATAAGGATGAAATTTCAAATGGGGCAAGAAAATAGAGAGATAGACATCGAAAAGTTAAAAATTCTGTGGGCAACAAGAAAGAAACTAGGCAGCATGGTAGAAAGTACAACAAAGAAAATTAAAAAAATGGAAAACACTACAAATTAACACCCATCCAAACATCACCACATTTTTTTCTTTAACTCTAAATCTCCAAATCCATCAAATTATATCTTGTATTCAAACATGACTCTTCCACAGCCATTCTCAAGATAAGAGAATTACTACAAAACCATCACCTACATGTAGTGATCTTTATTTCAGGACTGCATAAATCCCATTTTTACAAGACACTAAAGTAAACACTCGCCAAGATTTTCCATACTGTGCCTGTGTTGAGCAATGAAATATACATCACCAATTTTTTCTTCAAAGTTTGTAACTTAGAAGAGCTTCTTCTGACCACCTCCCAGTTTCTCCCAGAGTCACCTGCCAAAGCCCTCCTCAAGATCACTTCCTTCTCCGTAGTACCCACTAGATGCACTAGCCATCAAAGTTTTCGATCATGAAGGTATTTCAAATATATTTCCAATAAACATAAAACTTTCATGTTAAACAATCGAGTCAAAGACTTTAGACTATGATGCAAAAAATACAAAGAAACCTCACTAACATTCAAAGGAAAACAAATCAAACCTCTACAAAGTATAAATAGATATCTAATAAACTTCATTCCACCACAAAATGTGCTTAACTAAAGAAAATTTGTGTTTAATGCTTTCAAGACAAATTCTTCATGTCATAAAGGATGCTATAAACATACCCTTCACAACTCGTGAACAATCAATGCAGTAAGAGACCATCAGAAGCCTAGACATTTTAAACATCATTATATCATTTACAATATTTTTATTAAACTACTGGCATACAAATAATTGCATTCAGCTCATTAAATAAAATATATGGCAGCTAGTATACTTACAGAAGGATTAGATTTTCAAATGATTGTAGAGTCAACTAATCACAGTGAAGCCCTACATATTCTTTGTGAGAAAACTAAAGTTAGACTAAGCCTATGCAGGATAGGGTTTGTCTTAAAGAAATAGAAAATGGTAATTCTAGTTACTTATTTCTAGCATGTTTAATTCATATGTATGCCCTAAGACTATGGAAAATAGTAATAGAAGAAGAGGGGTTGACCTTTGAGGACAAGTATTCCCTGTAAATATAAACCACAGATTCAGTATACATAATCATTTGTAATAAAAATCAAAGAGTCAACCTATAAGGCAGAATTTGTCACACCGTCTTACCATTCTGCCTTAATAATGGAGGACACCCATTATAGTGACCTAGAGCACCCACAAGGCCTTTGGAAACATCATCATATCCCTTCAGCAGAGCTTCATTTCCTATATATCTCCTTACAAACTCATGAAAAACAGTCTTTTGCATTGTTGTAGACAGTCAAGGCGCGCCAGACCAGAAATCTCAGAAGAGGTCATGCTACTGGCTCATTAAGAGAGGAGGACCGCGCCAACCATTTTAGGGACCTAAGTAACAGGATAAGTAGTGAGTCAAACAAACTCAAACCATTGCTCATCTTGAGTTGGGAGGTTTGTCATGGAGTCTATGAAGGAAGAGCTGGCCACCTATGTGGAACTCTGTTGACAGGCTAATCCCACGAATAGGGATCCCAACTCTCCTTCCTCATTCATAAAGCTGCCTGACCATGGCATGAATTTGGCACAAGTTTGTATCTCTGTCTTGCATGAAAGGGGAAGACCCTTCTTTCCAGTCATCTCACAGGGGAGACCATTGTTACGCATTCCTGAGAGGTTTCCCTCTTCTTGGCGAGCTTTGTTAGACGTGGGACAACCGAGACCCGTCTGCCACAGGGGTCAAGGACACGTAATCCCTCGGTTGTAACTTCTATTCGCTTATCACTTTAATAGATGACTATGATTATGGTTCCACTCCCTTTTCTTCTATCATGCTAATGCGAGTAATATCTTTTTCTGACTGATGGGTTTAGTTACGTAGGTTGTTCCTATGGTTATCTCTGTTTCGTTCTTCTCGTGTGTCTGGTCCAATCTGAGATCGTAAGACTAGATCTGCCATGTCAAGGACACGGGGAGACTTTCTTCTGATTTGGTGTTGGAACTGTGTGGCCTTTATTCTAAGTCTTTCTCATTCAGAATTCAGAGCTTTGTACAGTATCGTTGTTTGTTATGGGACTCTGCCAGTTGGGTAGGGACGCCTGTCTCAGAGGGGATTTACCTCCTTCACTAAATTAAGGACGACTGGGATCGTCCAAGCCTTTGGTCCATTGGTGATTAGTTCGCTTATTGTTTTCCTTAGCTGAAGTGAACTTTCCAAGGCATCTTTTCATATTTTAGTCTTTGGTTTGCTTAGCTGTATTGTCTTACTTAGAATAGTTTGTTTTTAATTTTATTGAAGAATCTCACTGCGTTGGTTGACCAATAGGCTGCACACTGGCGTTTGTTGCATTTAGAACGTGTTGCCACCGTATTCTGCTAGTTTGCTGTCAGCTTCTGCGCCACCGTAGGATGTGCTTTTTGTTTTCTTCATTTTTTGGCTTTTCAGCTTGACCACATTTTCTGATTTCCATTTTCTGAGTGTGTTGGAGTCTGTTTGACTAGAATTGTACCGCCATTCTGGTTGTTGTCTTTTCTAATGTATTTCACTTATCATCTTGTAGTAATTTATGGGTATAGTGGACCCAGCCTCCTTTGGGAGTTTTTGCGTCTTTGATTATCCTGTCAACTTGTTGATTGATTCTTCACACTTTCAGTCACTTTGGTTGTTGGTTGCCTTTTGAGTGATTGTTCATTCTTTCATCTGCATCTGTTGGTCTTCTGCTTTGGACTCAGATCACACGTCCATTGGGTGTTTTCAGTCTTTCTTTGTTTGATATAATTTTGGGTCTAGTCTAGATTTGTTGCTTTGCCTGTTGAGCATCATATTACTGCCTTTAGATATCATTTTCAAATTGTCCTTTATTTTAAAGAAGACATTAAGAACATTTTGAAATCAAAAAAATAATCTTTCGCTTTGTTGTAATTAGAAAAAATTATTCTTTCCATATTGCTAGTGATTAGTGTCTGATGAAAAAGGCAATTGCATTATTAGCTGTATTAGAGATATCTTTGTTTGTATTCTGCTCATTTCGCTTAGTATAAAAGCTCTTAACTCATTTAATCATTTTCATCTAACTAAATGTATCGTAGCATATAGTTTGTAATAGAGACACCATATGCCTATAGGTCCGAAATTGAAACTTATCGAAGAGATCATAAAATTTATTCAATTAATCATATGCAACATTGAACCTGAACGTAACATATTTAGAAGGTCTGAAATAGAGATTGTTCCGCGTCATAAAACTCAGGTACGGAATGCTCGTCATATTTTAGATAAAGACTAGTATCGACTGTGTGCCTCATCGTCGCAAGATATAAAGTGACATCCCTGTTTTCAATCCTTATCCAACAGTAGTTTCCAGCCCGCTACCATACCGCGGATGATAACCAACATGTTATCTGGGACTACCCGCACGACGAAACCTGTAGACGTTTTGTTTTTGAAAACCCACAAAGGCATTGTACCACTATATTTAACACCTTTGCGCGCTTCAGTTTTTCCAGCAAATATTTTGTATTTTTCCACCCCTAAAACTTTGTAAAAGACCGCTGCTGCCAACTTTTCACGCTTGTATCAACTGAAGAGATAGAGTCATCTTTATCGCTTCACCTAAAACACAAAACTTTGAGAATCGCTATTTTCCAATGGTAAAATCAATCTCCACCATAACAATAACTTTCCGCGATATCGCTGACCGTTGTCGCATCAACCTGCCAGCCCGTAGGCAGGCTCTTTCATCTTTGTCGTCGCTAAGGAACCCTGGCTTTATCCACCTGTAGTCCCACGACTTACTCTTCAGAGGCTTCAATCTTCTGCTGAACCACAGCATTTTGTTGTTTCCTGAAATTTCAGACGGGACCGTCTCTACCAGCAACCTCTTGAGAGCCAGCTTGAGTTCCGACCGCCCTTTAATCTGCTTCCACCAGAGACGGTTTCATTTTCTCTACCTGTCTGCATCGTTATTGCTGCCAGCGCCTTCCGGCCCCGTACGCCTTTCATGATTTAGCCAGCGAGATCAACCACATATCTTCCAGGAGGAAATTCCCGTCCATGACTATCAAAGGCATCCCTTCAGATTGTTCAGGATTTTTCCAGTTCAGCTGCTACCACATCGCCGGGCTTTATCTCATTACTGCGATATGGGATTTCCGGTCGTATTATTTCGCCATCTTCGCCTTCGGCGGAATAATTATCTCCTGGCTGGCGTCAGGCCGCCACTACACCTCGGTGTCTCCTTCGACACCCGCTTACTTCGTTCCCGTGGCGACTCCATCATGCTTGTGTGGTCGCCTCTTCGTCGTTGCTCAAAGATTCGGCTACTCAGATTCAAATAACCTGCAGGACATTTATCTAGCATCAGTATACCGAGAGAATATCTCTCCGTGAGGAGTATCGGCTGTTTTTGCAACAGCCTAACGCCTGAGGCCGGGATGCCTCCCCCAAGATCCCCCCACTGATTTTCAATTGCATGGCGTTGACGGGCACCGTGTATGGTTTTCCAAGCAAATTAATTGGCCATGGGGACATTTTGCGTCTCCTTGCTCCTGAGGCCTATCTTTATGTTCAAGGTTTACCGTACAACCAGGCTCAGAACTTGCAGGCACAACCTTTCCAAGGTCAACCTGCAGGACAACCTGGCTATCAGTACGACCCACAGGGACAGCCCATTCAAGGCTACTCTGCGGGCCAGCAAGGGCCATTCTATAATCCGCAAGGACCATATTATAACCCTGTTGGTCCATTTAATGTTTCAGGTAGGAATTTATCCAACGGGGCAGGCCCTATGGACTTTGAGGGCAAATCCGGCCTTCTTTACGATGCAATAGCAATATCTGTTGTCTCTAACGTTGCGTATCGACGAGGACCACTTTATGGTTGCCAGATCAGCGGTTTCCGACAAGCACCTAGTCTGTTGCACCACGAATCCAGCTTGGTCATCGGTACAACACAGTGTCCCGCCTCCGGAGCTGGCAAACTATTCGGTGCAACTGGGGCTCACCTGACCGAGTCGGCTGCGCAGCAGTAGCCTTTGTCTGCTGGAGCCTTTGTTCATTCGGGGCCGCCCCCTCATCGAACCAACTTTGTTCATCCGGGGCCGCCCCCTCCTCGGGTCGGCTTTGTTCATTGGAGAGTGACCCTCTCATTAGTTCACTTGCTTAGCGGCCTGCTCACCTGATACGCGAGCCAAATCAACAGCTGCGCCCTACGTACCAGGCTCCGCAGGGTTCCACTTATCAGCAGTCTACTCATCCTCAGAGTGGTTATTATCCTCATGGTCAATCTCAACCGAACTATAACCACTCTGGAGGCTCTCAGTATCATCCTCCTCCACCCGGTTCTAACTATGCTCAGCAGCCAAATCCAAACGCTGCTTATACGGGGCAGACGCCTAATCAGGGCCCGAACCCTAGTTATCAAGCCCCACACAATGGTTACCAGCAACCAAATCAGTCTGGCTATATGAATTATGCCCCTCACGGTCAGAATCCTACGGGACAGAACCCATGGGGGCAGGGATATTCACAACCATCGTGGAGCATGGGTACCGGACCTTATTCTGGGACTGGCATGGGAATTAACCCTCCATTGCCATTCCTGGCTGCCTTGGATCTACCGGACGTTTCGAAGTTGACCAATGATCCGATTGCTCATAATCCATATTGGCCCCCGGTTCCGACCAAGATACCAGGAGACTGTCCCAAGTTTGAGGGCAAATCTGGAGAAGACCCCCAAGCGCATGTGATGACGTATCACCTCTGGTGCTCGTCTAACTCTTGGACTGACGATTCGGTTCGTTTGCGTCTTTTCCAGCGTACGTTAACAGGAGCTGCTGCTAAGTGGTACATAGAGCTATCCCGTGGTATTTTTCAGGATTTCAACTCGTTAGCCATGGCTTTCCTCACGCATTTCCAGTTACCAGTCCTGTATGAGACTGGGACGCACCTCCTGTCTTCCCTGAAGCAGGACTCGGCCACTCACATCTCGGATCACATCCATGAGTGGCGGCGCCGTCGTCGACTGATCAAGTTTCACATACCTGATCAGATTTTGACTCACTGGTTCACCACCTCCTTTGTGAACAAAATCGCTCGGGATATCGCAATGGGAGCGTGTGTGACGGAGGAACAAGCTATCGCGCGTGCCCAGTACTTGGATCTTGTTTATTCACAATCTGGCACGCTTTATGACATCCTGCCTGATGCACCACGACCCGGAGCCAAAAAGGCCCCGCCCACCCCTACGGTGGATGGTGTCATTGGTTCCGTTTCTCAAAATTCGAAGAAGTCTTCGAATGGGAAGCAGAAGGCTAATTCTTCCAATAATACCTCTGCTAATCCCGCCTCATCCGATTCTGGTAAAACCGCGGAGGTAAATGATGTTCAGGCTAATCCTGCAGACAAATCCTCCAAGGGGAAGAAGAAGGGCAAAGGAAAATCAAAATCTGATGCCCCAAAACCGGAATCTAAATCTCGGTTTGAGGATGGCTCACAACGTAAGCCGAAATTTCCTTGCCTCATCTGTGAAGGTGACCATTACACTAAGGATTGTCCAAGACGATCCGAAGTCAGTCAACTTCTTAAAGGCTCAAAGGGAACTCCGGCTGTTTTAAAAGATCCATTTCCATCTCAGCAGACCCAGATGGTCGAACAAGGTTCATCATCTGTACCGTTTGGGTCTCAAGTTTTCATGATGAAGACTAATGCACCTATCACTATCGCTACGAGGTCCAAGGATTACAATAATCGACAGCAGGCACCCGGGAAGGCAGTGGCGGATGGACCGCCTCCCGCATCTGCTTCTGGTTCATTGGAAATTGAGAAGCCGACTCTCGAACCCGTTGTGAAGCCACCTCCCAAGGGTGTTCTTCGGAGATCCTCTTATAATCCAAACGCTCGTGCCGCTCAACATTATAGCATCGTTGAGGATCTGGCACAGGCGCCATGTGCCATGTCTGCACTTGAGGTTCTTCAGAGTTGTCCTTCACAACGGAAGGCTTTATTGTCTGCCATCGGTGGTATTGACCCCGCCGATTCGAGCCTTCTCACCTTTGATCTGGAGAATTTTACTCCCCGGCTTCCACATCAAATCGCTTTGGTTATTCAAGTCGGGATTAACGATCTGAACGTTCACAGAGCCGTCGTAGATGAGGGTGCATCTACTTGTGTTATGTCCTCCGCTTGTTGGAAGGCCATCGGCTCTCCAACCTTATCGTCATCTCCCAATGCCCTTGAGGCATTTGATGGTCGGGAATCTAAACCCCTAGGAGTTCTCGAGAGTCTTGCGATCACATTACAGGGAAAAACTGTCAACGTGGAAGTAGAAGTGGTTGACGCTAAACTCAACTACAATATACTTCTTGGCCGCAGCTGGACCCATGCCATGCTCTGCGAGCCGTCTACTGTCTTTCGATTCATCAAGTTCCCTCACGAGGGCAAGATTGTCACGGTAGACCAGTTGTCATTTTTTACCTCTAGCTCCGAGAACAACGTGCCATATGTGGATCAAATTCCGAATCCCCCAGACAGCATAGGACCTGGTCTTTTCAAAGACCCGGTCCTCATGGGTATTTTCCCTGCGCCGCCACCGAATACCGCTCAAGTCAACATGTTGTCCAGGACTGATGACCCCTGGCTGATTCCTACACCTGAGCAGGTATATGAGTTTGGAGAGTCCATGCCTCTAACGCCAGTAGAGATCAGCTACTGTGAGATTGTTGCTGCATCGGACCCTCCACCTCCTCAGCATGCTCCGATGAGCATGGCTCTTGACGTCTACTCACAATCCCCCTGGCTTGGTCAGGCTAATTCGCCTGATCCTCTTAGAGAGATTTTTCCCTCAGATGAGGCTATCATTGAAACTATGTCTCTGGAGGAGCTACCCTGGGGTGATGGGCATCATCGTTCCTCGTTTATGCCTAACTTGGGGGCAATGACTGACTGTCTAGAGCGCTATGCTACTCAGGTTCCTTCCCCTCCTCTTCAAACACCGATCTTGACGCATGAGGTCTTTTCGGAAGGCAATCTGAGTAACATTACTCAAACGGTTCCTATCAACATCTCTATTAAACCAGGGATTGTTGAGAACATTCATGTGGGTGTGACCTGTTCTCCCGAAGAGATCCAGGTCTATACGGAACTTTTCAAAGAGTTCAGAGATGTTTTTGCATGGTCCTACGAGGAAATGCCGGGAATTGATCCTAGTATTGTCGTACACGAGATTCCAACCTATCCGGGTGCGAAGCCCGTGCGCCAACGCTTGCGTCCCATGCATCCTCGGAAAGTCGCCGCTATCAAGGCAGAGGTTGAAAAACTTCTGAACGCGGGGTTTATTTATCCTATCCCCCTTACAGAATGGGTGTCCAATATCGTCCCTGTCGATAAAAAGCAGGGTACCATTCGATTCTGTGTGGATTATCGCGATATAAATCGCGCCTGTCCTAAGGATAATTATCCCACTCCGTTTATCGATCGGATTATCGACGATTGCGCCGGGAGTGAGATCTACTCCTTAATGGACGGTTTCTCAGGTTACAACCAGATTAACATTGCACCTGAGGATCAACATAAGACCACATTCATCTGTCCGTGGGGCACTTTTGCATATAAAAAACTCTCGTTCGGCTTAAAGAACGCTGGCGCCACGTTTCAACGTGCCATGTCATATGCTTTTCATGATATTCGCCATATTGTCCGGCCTTATCTGGACGACTTGCCTGCCCATTCGGGTAAGCGAGAGGATCATCCGGAACATCTTCGCCAGATATTTCTTCGTTGCAGACGCTACAATATTAGGCTGAATCCTCATAAGTGCGTCTTCTGCGTCGACTCTGGCCGTCTTTTAGGCTTTATAGTCTCGAAAGACGGAATTCACCTCGACCCTCTGAAGGTTGAGGCCATTATAAATCTCCGTCACCCTCCTCCCTTTATCAGTTGCAGAGTCTGCAAGGGAAAGCGAATTTTCTTAGGCGCTTCATCCCGAATTACGCCGAGGTGGCCAAAGGATTCACTCGTTTGTTAAAGCAGAATGTTCCCTTTCATTGGGACGAAATCGCTCAAGAATCCTTTGAGAAGCTGAAGACATTGCTCGTCAATGCTCCGTTGCTTCGTCCTCCGGACTACCACCGTGACTTTACTTTGTATCTAGCCGCCGCATTAAGCACCATCGCCATGGTCTTGGTGCAGGATGACGAGAACGGTGATGAACATGTTGTTTATTACCTATCTCGGAACCTTCTCGACCCGGAAACGCGTTACGCACATGTTGAGAAGTTGGCCTTAGCAGCCGTACACGCTGTACAACGCTTTCGCCATTACATCCTTTTGCGCACGATAACAGTGGTTTCAGACTGCAACCCCATGACATATATTCTTTCTAGACAATTGCTGGGGGGCAAGTACTCAAAATGGATCGTCATCCTGCAGGAGTTTGATTTGGAGTTCACCACTGCCAAGTCAACTAAATCACTGGTCTTCGCGGATTTGATATGTTCTCTCCCTACAGACTCTCTTCCTGAACATTCTGAAGATCATATACCGGACGAAACGTTGTTTCTTATTGATACTCGTGATCCTTGGTACGGTGACATCATAGTGTATCTTCAGACCGCGACTTTCCGGTCTGAGTTGGATAAAGCTGCACGTCGTCGGATTCGGCACCAGTCCCAACCCTACCGCATAGTAGGAGATACCCTATATCGTATTGGAGTAGATTCGGTGCTCCGACGATGCCTTACCTTGGACGAGGCTGAGAAAGTCTTGAATGACTGCGACAGTGGCGCCTGTGGTGGACACATGTCCGGATATGCCACTGCCCAAAAGATTCTGAGGGCAGGTTATTTCTGGCCTTCTATATTCAAGGATTGTATCACTGCAATCCGAAAATGCCATCCGTGCCAGATTTTTCAGCGCAAGATGCGCGCGCCGCCGTTGCCTTTGCATCCCGTTATTACCGTCGGCCCTTTCGCGAAATGGGGCGTAGATTTTATGACGTGTAACCCTCACTCGACCGGGGGGCATGCGTATATCATTGTCGTCGTCGACTACTTCACTAAGTGGGCCGAGGCGATGCCTACACTTGCTGCTGACGGAAGAACGGCTGCTTCATTTTTATTCAACCATGTTATTGCACGATTCGGGGTTCCTCAAGCTATCGTCACTGATCACGGTACTCATTTCCGCGATTACATGATGGCGGAGCTGACAGCTGCGTTGGGCCTGCGTCACGACAGCTCAACGCCATACTACCCTCAAGCGAACGGTCGGGTTGAAGCAGTGAACAAGGTTTTGGTCACCATGCTTCAACGAACAGTTGGGATTCATAAGTCCAGTTGGCATCTCCAACTGTTCTCAGCTCTCTGGGCGTACCGAACATCTGCTAAAAGTGCAACCGGATTCACACCATTCCAACTGGTGTACGGTCTGGAAGCCACTTTGCCGGTTGAATGCGAAATTCCTTCGCTTAAGTTAGCTGTGGAGCTCTTACCGGATACTTCTCCTGAGGAAGAGCGTCTTATGTATCTCGAACGGTTGGATGAAACCCGTCGTCTAGCTGCTTTGATCATCGAAGCACAAAAGAAGAGGGTCAAATCTCATTTTGATCAATTTGTTTCTCCCCGTTCTTTCATTGAAGGAGACCTAGTCCTCTTGTACGATCAGGCACATGATAAGCTTGGTGCCGGTAAACTCCAGCCCATGTGGCACGGCCCCTATATAGTAAAACGTGTTTTGAAAAATGGGGCCTACGAGCTTATAGACTACGAAGGAGTTCCATTGGCGCAGCCCAGAAATGGGCTGTACCTTAAGAAGTACTACGCCTGAAATGATTTCTTGGTGTGAGGTGTGTACATAGGTGTGTGATTGTCATTTGTGTGCATGGTGTGGTGTGCTTTGTAAACATCTTTCTGCTGATCGGGTCTTCCTGGTTGTGCAGATGTCTATTCATCCATTTGTTGGTTTCGCGGACGGTGCCTCCCGCAGTACCAGGAATCTGTCTTCTGCAGCCTGGGTAATCTACGATCCTGCTGGTGAGTTGATCGACTTGCAAGGTGTTTGTTTAGGACGTACCACGAACAATATCGCGGAATATAGCGCCGTGTTGGAATTATTAACCGAGGCAGTAAACCTTGGTATCCGTGAATTGCTCGTGTACCTAGATTCACAGCTTGTAGTGTTGCAGCTGAACGGACACTATTCGGTAAGAAACCCGTCCATTTTACGATTGTATTTGCGTATTCGATTACTGGAAAGGAATTTTGAATATATTACATATCATCATATACCCAGGCATTTGAATACATTAACAGATGCAGTAGAAAATTTGGTGTTAGATAGACATTTGCGCAATTTATAAACCATCATCACGTGTAAAGAAGACTCATCCAGAAATAGATATGCATATATATAGATATCGAAATGTTTACATAGAAGTGTGTCACATAAAACTCAAAAAATATACATAAGTGTCTTAATACATCCGGAGACACTGTGTCTCTCAAAACATAGGTGTGGCTAAATCCTAGAGACTAATCAGCATGGTGCTCATGATAGCACGTCACTGCACGCACTAGCCGCCTCAGGATTCGGTGGAGCCGGTTTGGAACTCCCACCGTATGGCGCTGGTACTCAATCGGTACATCTGACAGTCGGGCATAGTCTGGGATCCCATGGACGATCCCCTCGAGGTTCTGAACCAGTGCCTCTCCTCCGGTGCCTTCCCCCTGGACCTCAGGGGCGAGTTGTGTCCTCCGGGAGATAGGAGACATCCCGGCTGGTCTCTCAGGTCCTACATCTACATGCATATATAATTGTGTTAAGACAAGTGTGTATTAACAAAAAAAACATATAAACATAAAATCAAAAATATGAGGTCTTACCCAGCTCTTCATCCCAGTGGTCTCCTTCTGGTAGCGGGAGATCTGGGTCCCCTGTAAAGTCAGTTCCCGCATATGGCCAATCTTCCACAACGATCAGTTGGCGCCGTAACCACCTGAAGAACTCGGGCTTCCAGGACATCTGTTGCCCGCCTCCAGATCTGGGCATTAGTGCTGCCCAGCGAGCCATTCTCGGCTCTCGTGGTACTGGACTCGCCACAGGGGCCTCTTGGCCCTGGAAGGTTGGTATGCGTTCCAGAATAAACGATACCAAGATGGAACCATACCCAAACTGCTTCAGTTTGCCCTTTTTGCACTTTGTGAGCTGCCTTTTCATGTTGATGGTGACAGCTGTTGCCCAGTCATACAGTCGGGGACCCATGCACTCTGAGGCCAGTAAGAGTTGAGTCTTTGTAGCCTCGTGCGGTGCCTGCGATCCAGCAGCCCGCGTAATGGTGTGGAGTACAACTCTCAGTGCTAGGTCGGGGATGGTTGAGATGTATACCTTCTTACTCCCTGTTCCTGTTTGTGCCCCACGGCACACCCGCGCCATTACTTCTTCCATCTTCTCCCCTGATGGTCTGCTCCCAGTCAGCACAGGGATTGGACCCCTGCGGGATAATCCAGTAACGAAATAAATGTCAGCGACCTCCAATTCCAACACCTGGTCTCGTATTCTGAATACTTGGTCATTTTCATCCCAGAGGTTGATCAGATATTGGAGGAGCTCGGGCTGAGCTCGTAAGCATGGCGTGAGGAAGAACTTTTTTAAGCCACAGTCTCTCAGAGCATTCATACATGCTTGGCTTTGCATGGCCTCTTCGTCCTCATCTCCGTGTTCTCGTTCCTTCCATTCAATTGCCATTCTGACTGTTTATCTGCATTCACATGGTTCAAAGCCCTTAATTAGATCTTCTGTGAGCCTCAAAATTCAAGAAATTTGGCATAAGTAGTAGGATTTTAGGCGAAAATTTGGGTTCCGCCGCTGGCGCGACTGTTTTTCTGACAGTCGCGCCATGTGGCGCGGGCCCTTTGGTAAAAAGAGCTCAGTGGCGCGGGTCCGTGCCCGATACCCGCGCCACTTAGCCCGGCCCTAAAATTTCAAAGGTGCCCTTACAGAGCTGATTTCTAAGGGGAAATCATTAAAAAATGCATGGAAAGAAAGAGAAAAGGAGCGCCTCTTACCTGTCACAGACGAGACGCTGAATGGTTGCCTGGATTGGTCGCAATCGCCGTCAGAAGATTCTGCTGCAAATGGACCACTGTTGCTCTCCACAAGGTAAATAGTAAAAAGTAATTTCATTTTTTACCATTGGACATATTTATAACTTTTCGACGTTAAAATGAGTTTTAAAAGTTATTTCTTGTCAAATATTTGCATGCATTATGTCGAAAGTGGATTTTACGCTTGTTAGGTATGTGCAGTGACAGGTTTTTGCGACTTAAAAGGTGGAAACGAGTTGTATTTTATACTTTTTCGGACTCGGTAAAAACACGAAAAAGTCACTCTGGAGTCATCTTTCAGCTCTTTTCTGACTCTCTAAATATGAAAAGATCGCCGAGGCCCTTGTCGTTTCGATCTCGTTAAAATAGACACGAATCGACATTCACCCAGTATAAGTTTAACCCTTTTTCGGGCTGGGCTGGATCGATTACGAAAAAGGAATACCCTAGCCTATCGCGACTAGGAGGTTTTTCCGGATATTGTTTTCTACCTTTTCGGATCTGGGGAACTATTTACGAAAAGGGACCTGTGGAGTTTTCTTTTCTGTTGTCTTTTCAAACTCTCTAAACATGAAAAGACGCCGAGTTCTTCCTTTGTCAGACTCGTTAAACCCTGATGACATTGGATTCCGTCGAAATGACGTTCTCCGAGTTTCTCCTTCCTAGGACTCGTTAAATGCACTAGGATGGATTCGCCCGAAAGGCGGACTTATATCACAAGCATATGCTATCCCCTTCAAGCTTGTTATCAAAAATAATTGGGGTACTCGCCAGAAATGGTGGGGGAAAAATGGAACCATTGTCGTTGTCGTCGGCGGTATGTCGCTCTTGAACATGGCACTTGTCTGCATTCGTGTCGGGTTGGGGACATCTCATCTCGTTGTTTCACTTTGCTTCCATGGGTTTGGGTAATCTCTTTTGACCTCTCATCTGGTCACTGCCTCGTCGCCATGACCTTTGATCTGTTGATGTCAAATACTGCCAAGTCCATTGTCGTGCCGTTTATATGTTCAAGAGAAGTTGACCTCTGCGAATATCAACCTTCCTCTGTTTCTCATATGATCCTGATTCACAAAAAAACATTATGTTCCTCTGTCTCGTGTCGATGATGTGGGAATCATTATGGCCCACCTTCGATCAAGGTCACTTCCTGTCGACTTCAACTCATTATCCAGGAAGTTGGTCTAGAGACTCCTGATGGTACCTTGGAGCCTGCATGCCTTAATGGCGGGTTCGTCGCATTCGACGTGAGGTTTTCATCATTGGCCTCCGATCGGATGATTCTACGGGTGTTCGACGTCAGCTCATTTATTCACACGCTGTAGATTGTACCTGTAGTACCTTGAGGACCATCGTCATTATTGGTGGTTTCTCTCGCGTCTGTTAACAGCTTTCATCATTGGCTGGTAATCAGACGATGTTCTTGCATGTTCGACATCGG
Source organism: Pinus albicaulis (assembly GCA_034641835.2). Classification (NCBI taxonomy): domain Eukaryota; kingdom Viridiplantae; phylum Streptophyta; class Pinopsida; order Pinales; family Pinaceae; genus Pinus; species Pinus albicaulis. The sequence continues at coordinate 644,155,237 of CM076575.1, read as the reverse complement.
CTCACACATTCGCATGCTAGAACTTGTACTTGTTTGGGTCGAGATGGAGCGCAAGACCCTGGATTGTGTCTGTTGTAATCCAGGCTGCGATTGTGGATTATTGTCATTATGTACATGACTCAATGATTGGATGGTTGCGACCATACCCGAGTCTATTTGTTTGATCTTAGTTGGATGGCTGCGCCCATACCCTGGATCCGGATTATAGCATACTCTGTTCGGATGGCTGCGTCCATACCATATATATACATCATGTACTTGAGATATCAGTTGTATCTTTCTGTGCAGGTTTTCCGACGGCGGGCCTTCGGTTGGACATGTTCTCGTAAAGCATTTCACCCCTCTCTCTCTCGGGCCTCATGCTTTAGGGGGCATCTGTTACACAGTAATTTGTCACCGTCCCTACCATTCCCCGTCCCGCACAATGGAGGACCCATAATGTGACCTGTGAACACTGTCATGCACTGAAAACATCATCATTGCATCCCTCCGAGTATGAGCTTCATTTCCCCTTGAGACATCTCCTTGCAAAATCCATGAAAAACAGCTCTTTTTGCATTGGCGCGGGTAGACAGTTCAGTACTCGCGCCACTCAGGGAAATCCTGTAAAGAGGTCGCGCCACTTGGCGCTCTGTCATAGAGCAGCAATCGCGCCACCCATTTTAAGGACTGTTTTTTATATATGGATGGCGGAAGTTGAGTTCAAACAAACTCACAACCACTGCCTATCTTGAGTTGGGAGGTTTGGCTACGGGAGTTCTATGGAAGGGAAGTAGTTTTGCCACCTTCTATGGAACCTTCCTTGTTGATAGGGCCAATCCCATAATAATAGGGATCCCAACTCCCTCCTTCCCCATCTATAAAAGCTTGCTGAGATCCATGGCAAGCTAGTCTTGAAGTGCTGAAGCTTTGCATCTCCCTATTCCCAAGTGCCTTTGTGCTGTAAAGAATCCCTTCTTTCCCTTAAGGCCCATTTAAGCGAGGAGACCATTGTTACGAGACTCTGGAGAGGTTTCCCTTTCCTTGGCGAGCTTTGCGAGACGTGGACGACCGGAGACCCGTTCGAAGGAAGCTGCGACGTCGGAACTTGGTTGTAACTTCTATTCGTTTATCACTTTAATAGATGACTATGATTATGGTTCCACTCCTTTTTCTATCATGTTAATGCGAGTAATATCTTTTCTGACCGATGTTTAGTTACGTATGCTGGTTCCTATGCATGTATCTGTTCGTTTCTTCTGTGTGCAGGTGTTCATCCATGGAGATTGTGGAAGGATTGTGATCTGCCAGGGCTGAAGGACGGGGACATCTTCTTCTTCAGATCTAGCGTTGGAATCCAGGTAGGCTCTTATCCCAAGTCTTTCATTAGTAACTAGGAGCTTGCGTCTTACTCATCTACAAGCAAAGCATACAAATGTTACAATAAAAGGCTTCGAAAGATTGTTGAATGTATTGATGTTGTTATTGATGAGTCTCCTGCAGCTCCTAAAGAAGAAAAACAAACAAAAGAAGATGATGGTGACTTATGGCCTTCTACATCAAATAGAAATGATATAAATAGTGGATCCAATGAAGAACCTGAAAATGATCTATCTGAAAAAGCTCCATCCAGATATGTTCAAAAGAATCATCCTGAATCTCAAATTTTGGGAGACAAGGAATCAGGTGTACGAACAAGGAGAACTCTTGTGGGATCTTCCAGTCATCTGGCACTTCTATCCACAATTGAACCACACAATGTCAATGAAGCTAGCAAATATGAATGTTGGAATCATGCCATGGATGAAGAGCTTGATCAAATTGAAAAAAATGACACTTGGGAATTGGTACCAAGACCACATGATAAAAATGTCATTGAAACTAAATGGATTTTCAAGAACAAGTTAAATGAGAATGGGGATGTTGTAAGAAACAAAGCTAGACTGGTTTGCAAAGGGTATACTCAACAAGAAGGTATAGACTTTGAAGAGACTTTTGCTCCTGTAGCTAGACTTGAAGCCATCAGAATGTTTCTTGCTTTTTCAAGTTATCAACAAATCAAAGTTTATCAAATGGATGTTAAATCTGCTTTTCTTAATGGTGATCTAGAAGAAGAAATATATATAGAACAACCGGAAGGATTCATTTTGGGAAATGATGCAAATCTTGTTTGTAGACTTAAAAAGGCTCTATATGGTCTCAAACAAGCTCCAAGGGCTTGGTATTATCGTCTTGACAAATATCTTCATCAACAAGGATTTTCAAAGGGGTCTGCTGATAGCAACTTATACACAAAGTTGAAAATGATAAACTATTGATTGTGGTTGTATATGTTGATGATATCATTTTTGGGAGTAACGAAGAATCTATGAGTCAAAAATTTGCTTCTGTCATGCAGCAAGAATTTGAAATGTCCTTACTTGGGGAACTAACATTCTTTCTTAGCTTGCAAGTGCATCAAACTGCAGATGGTATATTCCTATCACAAGAAAAATATCTTAAGCAAATTCTGAAGAAGTATGGCATGGAAGAATGCAAACCTGTAAGTACACCTATGATAATCGGATGCAATCTCAGTTCTCATGATGATTCTCCCCCGGTGAATCAACCAGAATACAGATCAATGATAGGAAGTCTACTTTATCTCACTGGGACTAGACCAGACATTATGCATGCAGTTGGGATTGTTGGACGATTCCAAGCTAATCCAAAAGAGTCTCACCTTCAGGCTGTTAAAATAATATTCAAATATCTACAAGGAACTCAAGACTTTGGTCTATGGTATCCAAATAATGTTGATCTTACTCTTCATGCTTACACTGATGCAGATTGGGCTGGAAGTGTTGATGATCGGAAAAGCACTAGTGGTGGTGCATTCTATATGGGACCCCGGTTAGTATCTTGGTTCAGCAAAAAGCAAAATTCTATTGCCTTATCTACAGCAGAAGCAGAATATGTGGCTGCCGCATCTTGTTGCACTCAACTCCTTTGGATGATGCAAACCTTACAAGATTTTCAAATCAAATGTTCACCTCCTGTCCCCATTAAGTGTGACAATACAAGTGCCATCAGTATTTCAAAGAATCTTGTTATGCATTTGAAGACCAAGCACATTCCCATCAAGTATCACTTCTTACGTGAACAAGTGCTTGAGCAAAAGGTGAAGTTGGAGTATGTTCCCTCCAAAGAACAAGTTGCTGATATCTTTACCAAACCTCTGCCCAGGGAAGCGTTCGAGTATCTAAGACAAAAGCTGGGAGTGTTCTCTGCCAGTCAAAAGAACAAATCTACATAAATTTAGAAGATGGCATTGGATACGCGGATTTCCTGAAACACAGTCGCGTATATACACGAGTTCATGTACAGAAAACCATGTATGTCTGATTGCTGACAAAATCTGTTTGGAGTCAGCTCTCTTTAGCATAGCTACAGTGCTGTTTGGTATCTCGGATACTGTTTGGTATCTCTGGTGGTGTTCCAGTTCTCATAATTTTATTTCCAATGTTTTGATAAAAATGCCTTGATGATTTGTTGGTGAAAGTGTTGAGGATGCACAAACTAAGGGGGAGCCTTAGTCTTATGTAAAGGATGCTTGGATGCACAGATTCAGGGGGAGCATTAGCATTGCTGAGAAAAATGCGTTGTTGGCATTATGTTGATTCTGAAAAATGTTCTCTTTCTTGAGGACTTTCTAGGTGTTGGTTTTAAATGGTTATTTTTTGTAATTTGGTGAAAAGGTCTTCTTGAGACCCATGATATAAAATTGTAATATTCAGTCATGTAAAGGACTTGTCAAATTTGTAAACCCACTTGGTTGGGTAGCTGAGTTGAAATTTGTAAACCCACTTGGTTGGGTACTTGAGTCTCATATGTAAATTCACTTGGATGGATCTTTGATGTAAGTATGAGTCACTAGTGATAGGAACGTCATAGAGTCATGTACTTCATTGGAAAATATGTTTTGAAGATTCAGCATGAACTCAGGGGGAGCTTGGTCATGGTATCATCAGATCTGCAGAACGTTTCTTCTACATGAGGAGAATAAGGGGAGAGTGTGTTGGTTTTGATCCGCCCTTTGCCCTTGATGTCAAAGGGGGAGAGTAACATGGTGTTTGAATGAAGAGAAAGAATGGGTGTCAAAAATGAAGAGAGTGACATGGTGTCATTGTATTCTTAATGTACCTATCTGTTGTGGTAACCAAACACCATCGTGGTTGCCATCAAGTCCAAAGGGGGAGATTGTTGGCAATATGATGCAGAGTGTTGTCCTTGATGGCAACCCACTGAATGAAGATGAAGACATGAGAATGTTGGCATGTGTTGTCCTTGATGGCAATCCATCTGATGAAGTGATTCGTGACTTAATGGACCTATTAAATGATGTAAATCTGATATATCTACAGAGAGTACGGAAGACAATGAGGAAAGGAATTCAGCATGTGCTAAATCTATGGTGAAAAGAGTATGTCTCAAGGAATACGCGGATCTGTCTAGGATAAGTCGCGTATGTACGCGGGAAACAACGTGCCAAGTCGTGTATGGGCAAAAAGCGCTCATAAAGTGCAAAACCAGGGGTAACCACCATGGTATTGACCCATTGTATTGGGTAATGATTCGTCTAAATGACCCCGTCCAGGAATACCATCGGAAGTAATGTGGTTTTGGGCTCATGGTATTGAAAAAGGATAAACCTATATAAGGATAATAAATTCATTGTGCAAAGGGTGTGGGTGAGAGCAAGACGTCTGAGCTTGAATGAATACTTCTCTCTGAAGTATATCTATATGGAAAGGGTTACAGTTGAATGATAGATCTGATTACATGATGCACCAAGAAGGGTATCTAGATCTGAAATGCACTTGCATTTGCTAGATCTGTTTAGGGGATGATTAGATCTGAGAAGAGGCAAACATCTGTCTGAAGTAAAAGGTAAAATCTGAGTAATGTATCTGCTTTGAAGAATTGCAATGCCCTAAATGTCTGAAGAACCATACGCTAGTTCGCCGCAGAAGAAGCGCGTATATACGCGGCTTTGCTGAAGAAAAGGCGCGTATGCGCAGTGAAATCAGCTCTGTAATTTGTACAGAAGTATACGCGGGTTGATGTGATTGGAAGCGCGTATATACGCGGTATCAGTGAAAGGAAAGCGCGTATTCAAACTAGGGTTTGCTGAAGCAAGGGGTATGAAATGTCTGATCTGTTCTGCTGTGTTACTGCTATCTGTGAATGATGTATTCTACAGTTCTGGGTTGTCTGAATTGATAAGTTTCAGTTTGATGTATGATTGAGCGTAAATGTATGGAGTGGGTCCAGTCTGAAAATATGATGAAATGTGGCCTGCAAGTGGTGTCCTAAAGGAAGCTTTGGATCCAGTGTGAAAATTGATGAAACGTGGTCAGAGTCTTGGGAGGTTGTAGTCTTCAGTCAGGGGGTTGTAGCTCCCTTCCAGGTGAGGCTGGTAAACGAGATCAGGGGGTCGTAGCTCCCTTCCAGGAGAGGCTGGTAAACGAGTCATGGGGTTGGAGCTCCCTTCCAGGAGAGGCTGGTAAACGAGCGCAGGTGGGTGCCTGCGTGCTGGTCAAGTCTGCGCCAGCACATATGTTGTAAGATGTTTTTCTCTATAATAAAATATTGAAGGCTGAGCAACTGCAGCGGTGGTTTTCTCCCGATTTGGGTTTCCACCTAAAAATCCTGGTGTTCATGTGTGATGCTTTGTGTGATGGTTTATTCTGTTCTTACTGCACATGTTTACTATTTATTAAACATCTGATGAATGAATGATGGAATGATATAAGTGAAGAATTAATGACATAATTAGATCTCTGTGTATACATGAGTTTCATAAAGGGTATCCGCGTATATACGCGAGTCTGTATCAGGAAAGTAGCGTATGGGTTTTAGAAGCAAGAAAAAGTAAAAGTTTTGAATAAGCAGTAAATACTGATTCACCCCCCCTCTCAGTATTTTTCCCAACACAGTCTAACCAAATAGAAAATGAAAAACAAAAGTCTAAAATTGAACCTATCTGGAGCATGAGTTTTGATGGTTCTTGTGGAAAAATTGGATCAGGGGCAGGTGTTTGGGTACACAACACTAAGAATAACCACGCAGAGGGTCACTCCTATAAACTGAACTTTCAATGTACAAATAATATAGTAGAATATGAGGCACTCCTTCTAGGGCTACAATTACTGAAGAAATTAGAAGCCAAAAGGATCTCTATCCATGGGGATTCTGAGCTAGTCATTAGTCAAATTAAAGGAGAATATTCATCTAGACACCTTAGACTAAGAGCATACAGAAATGTTGTCCTTTACCTCCTAAAAAAATTCAAAGAATATGATCTTGCCTTTGTCCCAAGAAATCAAAATATCATTGCCAACAATCTAGCCTTTGCAACCAGTACTTTTCAACAACCTCATCATGACAAAAATTATACAGTAAAGGTTAAATATAGACCAGCAATCCCTGATAATATAAGATATTAGCAATTTTTTGAAGATGAAAAATAGATTGAAGATTTCCTGCAGTCTAGAGATGAGTTTGAAATGCCAAATTTAGACTTAGATCATGAAGAGGACTGCCCTACTGAGAAACAAACAGGCAACGAAGAGGCCACTAATAATTCTGATATAAATCTATTAGCAAAGAAAGATCCATAGAAGACATAAATGTGTGAAGATCTAGAAAAAGAAGAGGTTGAAGTGCTGCAGTCCAAAGATAATACCTTGCCCAGAGGACTTGTCCCTCTAGAAAAACTTTTTGATTTCAATGATGTTGCTAGAAAACCAAAGATGGAATCTACTAAAGTAGAGGTAGAAGAATGCAATATAGGCAGTGAGAAAGAACCCAAAATGGTAAAATTGTCAAAGACACTACCAACACATATAAAACAGAAATACATTGAGTTATTCAAATAATTTATTGATGTGTTTTCTTGGAGCTATGAATACTTGAAGTCCTATGATACTCATATCATCCAGCCCAAAATCCCACTCAAAGAAAGCCATAAGCCCTTTAAGCAGAACCTATGCAAAATAAATCCTGTCCAAATGCCACTAGTTGAGAAAGAAGTAAAGAAAATATATGATGCTTGGATAATAGTTCCAGTCAGATACTCAGAATTGGTTTCAAATCTTGTATCTATGAGGAAGAAGACAGGAGAAATTAGGCTCTGCATAGACTTCAAAATTTTAAATAAAGCATCCCTGAAGGACAACTACCCTTTTCCAAAGATGGATCACATATTACAAAGGGTAGTAGGCTCCAAAAGGATATCTCCGTTGGATGAATTTTCAGGGTACAATCAGGTGTTGGTACATTGATATGATCAACACAAGAGAGCTTTCACTACACCTTGGGGCACCTTCATGTATGTTAAAATGCCTTTTGGGGTAATGAATGTTGGAGCCACTTTTCAAAGAGAAATGGATATTTCTTTTTTAGAAGAAATAGGTTACTTCATTGTGATATATATTGATGACATCACGGTCTATTCAAAAACTGATGAAGAACATCTAGCTCTTTTGAGAAAGGTATTTGAGAAATGCAGAAAGTATGGCCTGTCTTTGAACCCCAAGAAATCCTTATTTGGACTTAAATAAGGAAAAATTCTAGGCCACTTCATATCTGAAGAAGGGATCAATATTGACCCAAATAGGATTGAAGGAATATTGCAAAACATCCCTCCAATGAATATCAAAGAGCTGCAATCTTTCATTGGAAAGATAAATTTCTTAAGAACGTTCATACCAAACCTTGCAGAACTCTTGAGGAACATCACCAACATGCTCAAAAGAGACTCAAGAGTCAAGTGGACCAAAGAATCAAAGCAGTCCTTTGGCTCATTGAAGCAAGCACTTACACAAGCACCTGTTCTGATCAGCCCTGACTTCACCAAAGATTTCTTTATATTTTCCTTTGCATCAGAACACATAGTTGTTGTTGTACTACTGTAGAAAAATACAAAAGGACAAGTGTAGCCAATATCTTTCTTTAGCCAAAATTTAAGACATGCACCTTTGAAATATAATATCATGGAAAATCAGGCTTTTGCCTTGGTCAAAGCACTAAAATTTTTCAAAGTCTACATTATGCACTCACACATCATTGCATTTGTGCCTCATACAGTGGTTAAATACATACTTACATAAGATCCTGATGGAAAAAGAAGTAAGTGGATTGTCGTTATCTTGGAATATGATCTAGAAATCAAACCCACCAAGCTAATCAAAGGACAAGGACTAGCTAAACTAATGGCTAAAACAAATTTTCAAGCACTAGACATCAACATGATTCACTCATTGGATGAACAAGAGGAGTTGGCGACTCCACCTATTGAGGAAGAATTCCTAAACTCTCCCTGGTATGCTGACATAATATATGCGCTTTTTCATTTAAATTTTCCTCCTGGTTTGTCCAAAATAAAGGCCAAATTCTTGAAGTTAAAGGTTGTACATTTCTACATTCTGGAAAATGTTTTATATTGGAAAAAATCTCGTGGTGTATTGCTTAAATGTTTACCTGAAGAAGATGCAGATAATATTATGCATGAATTCCATGAAGGGGAGTGTGGAGGCCATATATATTGGAAAAAAATTGTCAATAAAATCCTTAGGGTTGGTTTCTATTGGCCTACCCTTTTCTAAGACATCCACAAAATGGTAATTTCCCATCATAAATGCCAAATCTTTGAGGGTAAGAGAAAGTTTCTCCCTTTTCCATTACATCATATCTCTATTGAAGCCCCTTTTCAACAATGGGGTCTAGATTTCATCAGAGAAATCCACCCTACCTCCTCTTCCCAGCACAAATGGATCCTTACTGCAACTGACTATTTTACTAAGTGGATAGAAGCCATTCCTTCAAGGATTGCCATAGACTCAGTACTTATCAGATTTCTTGAAACCAACATTCTGTCTAGGTTTGGATGTACTAGGAAAATCATTACTGACAATGTTATTGCCTTAAAAATCCAATAAAATGGTGGACTTTTGCCACAGATTTCATATTAGTTTTGGGCACTCTACAGCTTATTATCCTCAAGGTAATGGGCTGGCTGAATCCCAAAATAAAATCTTGGTGAACATCATTAAAAATTTGTTGGAAGAAAACAAGAAATAATGGCACAGCAAATTGGTACATGCACTATGGGAAGGCATGCTAACAAATAATAAATCAATTGGTATGTCACCCTATCAGCTAGTCTATGGAACAGATGTAGTCTTCCCAATAGCCTTGGGAGCGCCAGTAATGAATCTCATTCAAGAGGTGCAGTCTAAATGTCATGTTACTAAATTAGCTTCAGCTAATAGGAACATTAATGTTTCCTTGTTTATTTTTTCATTTCATATATTGATGAATAAATTGTAAAGGAGGACATGTAAAACTCCTGAAAATCAAGAATAAATCAATGCCTATGCGAAAAGAGACATATCTGGGCTATGTAAATAAACTCTTGCAGGTGTGAAAGGGTCTAAATCACAAGAATGGATCATGTTTGACCAAGTCAACAGCGCAGTCTAGATGCATTGAACCTCCTTGAGGGACAGCACAGTTCTAGAAGGAGAATATAAATGTGAAAGGAGCTAACTAATGAAGTGGTTTAGGGTTTTTCCAAGACTCCAATATTATAAAAGGAGGAGGAGAGCAACAAGGAAAGGGTTGTTGAATATTATTTTTGAAGGTCTATCTACTTAGACATCCCTTGTTGGGATTTCCTGTTCGGGAATCCCACCTCCCTCCTTGAGCAGCTCTTGGAGGAGAATTGTGCTAAACTTGTCCACTATCAGGCTTGGGCCAAGCTTCACCTTACATTACAGTGCTACTCATGTTGAGGGTTGAGCTGTCTTGTGAGCTGCAGCAAGTGGAAGACTAGATCTTCTTAGATCTAGATGAAATCAGTGGCTCTTCTTAGTGAGTGTGTATTTTAACCTCTTGGAAGAGTTAATTTGCTGATTATACTTCAGATCCACATCTTGGCATCAGGAAAAATCATCTTCAAAAGCTACAGTACTATCTCTCTCCCTAAGACAGTGTTATTTACAGATCTACAACTGCAGGGTGCTTTGCTTGCATTTTGGAGGAGATATCTCCAGTGTTGGGATTCTTCCTTCACTGTGGTGATCCATAGATTGGCCAACCAATATATGATCTGTTTCAAATCTGATCTGTTATGTACTTTTATTATTCATAATTTCTGAATCATTCTGCAGATCTGAAGTTTTAGATCTCAGATCTACTTCCGGTGCTTCATGTTTTGAGAAAAACCCCAAGGGGAATGTATAGATCAGCTCTTCTTGTACATGGGTCTATATTGGATCTATATTTTTATGTACAAATCTAATCTAGATCTGAAGAATCAATAAACTGTTGCTTCAGCCCTAAAAATAACACTGTCACTGTTATGCAGTCTTTTTACATGGTTGTAGCACCTCTTTCCTGAGGATTTCTTCTATATTCTTTCATTATTCTTCTGTAAAGTGTATGATTTATGACCCTGATATTATTTGTCAATATTCAAACCTTATTTCATTCATACCCTTCTGAAAATCACGCTCACATGCTTCAGTAAATTTCTGCATAATTCTAGTCTTGGGAAATCAGGGTTTTCTAGCCTAGTTAGGAAAGGAGGAACTGTTTAACTTAGTAAAACTTATTTTTTTTCTTAAATTTGACATGGGAGTCCCTAATAACTCTAGCTATCATATCCAACCACTTTCCCATCTTATTGTTACGCATATCTTTGAATACACACGTTTTAGGGCCTAAATCCTCACTTTTCCCCATCTTTTGCTTTATAAAACGCTGTATAAGGGTGCTGATACATAATTTATTGAAGGTTAAGTGATTTTGTGTCTATATATTTCATATTTCTGTAGCTCCACATTGATAATAACTCAGATTATTCCCAATCTGTAGCTGTTCCTGAAAAAGGGATATTACAGTGGTATCAAAGCAAGATCTTTGGCTCAGCCTATGGCTTCAAGCCAAAGTGTTGAATCCCTGAAGGAGGAATATTTCAAGCTCTATAGAAATATTTTTCAGATGGCTAGGTAGCCTCTAGATCTCATCATTTTTTTCAAAGGTGACATATCTAGTAAATGCCCCTGCAGTCAATCTCTAGAATAGAATTTTGATATTCCTGAAAAGGGAAATTTACAGTGGTATTCCAGCAAGGAGAAAGGTCAGAATGATGAATAATATGGTTTTATTCTCATCAACTTTCAGATCGAAGAATAACCTCTCCAAGGAGGTTGAACAAGAAGAAGAAAAAAGAAGCAGTGAAACTCCTAGAAAGTTTCAAGAGAAGAAAGATCTTCTGATCAGATCTACAAGATCTATACATGAGGAATATTCTGAATCCTCATCTCATGGATATGTGCACTCAACCATATCACCAAATATTCAGTGTTCTATCTGTGATTTATTCATGAAGAGGAAGAAAGGAGGTGTGCCTAAGAAGGAGACTCTTAGAGAGTATTTGGAGGAGTATGAAGCTCAGTCCAAGGAGTTCAAAGATAACTTGAACTTCCAAGGATTCTGCAAGATCAAGGAGGGCAAAGCCACAAAGGAGGAGCAGAATGGTAAGGGTATATTTTATCTATCTATCTTTGATGGATGACCTAAATGTCTAGTCAGGGTTTGGGTGAAGGAGCTAGATGACTTTGTGCAACAACATCAAGTTTCAGAGATTGAAGCCATCAAAGGAGCAGCGCTGTATTTTGAAGGTAAAGCATATGCTTGGTGGTTGTTTGAATATTTTTCCTTGAAGAATGAAAATACACCTACTTATGCAAGGTTTATTGAAATATTGATAGAAAGGATTGATGAAGCTCCATGTGTATCATCTTCTGTTGATACTATCAAACCACATCATATGAATCTTTTGCATGAGTTGGAAGGGTCTATGAATCCAACTCCATTTCTGAATACCATGGAAGAAGGTGTAAGTTTGTTTAATTCTTTTCCAAGGGCAAGATCTCCATTAAGTGGAGGATCCTATTCTCAAGAGGAAATCATGAAGGTTCTCCTTCATTAGATGACCAAGATCTAATGTCTCTCACTAATGACCGGACAATTTCAGTTATTGAAGAGGAGGAGAAGGCAGGAGATGATAACACAGTCAAAGAAAAGGCACCTCAAACACCTCATGAAGATGAAGTTGGAGCACTTGCTCCAAGAGAAGAAACTCTTGCACTCTTGCAAGGAGTTACACAAGATCTCACACATAGAGCTCTTGAGCAGCATATACCATCATTGTCAAATGAGGAGATCTTGATGATGGAAGAAGAAGAGAGGAGGAAGGGCATCACAAGAAGAAGAGCATGGATCCTTCTCTTTTTTAAAGCCTTGAAACACAAAGAAGGCAAGAGGACTTATGTATTAAAGGTAGGGGCAAATCTATCTGCCTACATCCTCATTCTACTCTATGCCTTGACACCTCTTTGCAAGGAGGTAATGTACCAGGAGCACCTCTTGATAGGAGGAAATATAAAGTGTTCTCTCAAATATGGGCAGAATATACATACTTGGCTAAGGAGGGAGCCTTGGGAGAAGCTAGCACAATGCAGAGAATCTCTCAAGAGTTCAGGAGAGAGATGAGCAGTTTCTTGAAAGGGGCATTTCTAACTCCCACTCAGAAATCTGCGTTTAGAAAGGAGAAATCAAAGATCTATGATGGCATGAGCATGAGGGCACATGGAAAATCCATATATTTGGGATATCCCATGATCTTTTCATTCACAAATGATATTTATGAAGATGGCAAGGGGATCTTAACCCTCTTGTATACATGGGCCAAAAGGAGGAGGTTTTGGAAAACAAGGACTTTCCGAGGGGAATTTGATTTCCATGTGCTCCAATCTTGTCTTATGCAAGATTAGCTGAAAATGGGGCAGCAAATGGAAGATTATGATGCTCCAACATGTGATTTTGATATCAAGGATGTCAAATATGGGAGCCACGAGAAGACAAGGCCTGCATTTCAGACCTCTACAACGCTGCCATTCTTGGAGAGCTTGGATCGTTCTTGGGATTCCCAACTCAAGATGGAATATCCCAAGGACATTTTCACATGGGGGGTTCTTGAAGGGGAGTTAAAGGATGAGAGGTTCAAGGTGGTGGATAGATTTATCTATTTCTATAATCTTATTCTTTTGGTTAGTGACTCCAAAATCAAGGAGGGACTATTTGATGCCACTATGAAATCCTGCATTCCAAACCCACTGGCTTTGTCAAAGCATATCATACTCTCTTGGGTGGTTTCATATGGGAAGGTTTCAAGGAAGAGGTGCACTCTCATATGAAGATGTGCATGGACTACTTGGTAGAGGAGGAGGATCATAGCTCTTGGGAAGAGCCATCATTCACATCTCCTTACCCATTGAGTGTGAGAGGGAACTCATCCATGAGTTATCCCACTAATGTCAAACAAGTATATAAAGAGGCTCATCCTCTTGAGCATTATCATGTATCTCCTATATGCTTATATTTTTCTAACACTCATTTGCAGGACATAGCTCCAAAAAGTGGCACCATTTATGATGGATTTCATGGGCTACTCAAATCCATGAACTATGTTAATGCAGGACAATCCTTGGAGAGCCTTGGAAAGCTATTTTATTCCTCATGGTGTGATTCTTCTACACCAACCATGATGTACATTCTCCCAGAATTCCCAAGGCATGAGGCAGCAAACAAGTGTTGGGGAAGGCACTTGTCATATCTTATTCTATGGCAGTTAAGAATAAAACTGCGTTGGTTTCACATGAGGGAACCTCTTCCTTCTCATTTATCACACATGGTAGCTAGCATGATTCTAATCATGATCCCACAAGTTGAAGATCTCCTTATCTTTGTTGGATGCATAGTTGGAGGAAAGGCACACTTGTTGAATGTGCCCTTGGGGGAAGGAGTTCCCCATTCTTTTTGCATTGCATGCTTCAATGGGAGCATGAGATTTTTTATGGCCACTATGATAGATCACTTGTCTCTTTGTAAAGTGAGCCATATGTTTGTTGGTAACATGCCTCTCATATGTTTTGGGGAGGATTTCTTCTATGGATTGCCAAGCTGGGAGGTGATCCACTTCATTTGGATGATAGCATGGAGATGGGAGTATTTCATGGATCATGAAAATCCCCATGATTTTCATCACTTATATCTTGAGGAGGCCATGGATCAGCAAGAAGGTTTCCACAACAACCTTCCATTTCTTCATGATGAGAGCCATTGGGTTTATTCACCAAAGGAAAACTTGCATATTGAGGAAGGACCATTGGGAGGCAAAATTATTACAAAAAATTCAGAACAATGGAGGAGAATATTTGATGAGGAGGCCACAAGAGAAGAAGGGGATATTTTGCAGCACCTTGCAGTTGCTTGAGGACAAGCAACATTTGGGAGGGGGAGACTGTAATGTTCCTAAATTATCTTCAGCTAATAGGAACATTAATGTTTCCTTGTTTATTTTTTAATTTCATGTATTGATGAATAAATTGTAAAGGAGGACATGTAAAACTCCTGAAAATCAAGAATAAATAAATGCTTATGTGAATAGAGACATATCTGGGCTATGCAAATAAACTCTTGCAGGTGTGAAAGGGTATAAATCACAAGAATGGATCCTATTTGACCAAGTCAATAGCGCAGTCTAGATGAATTGAACCTCCTTGAGGGACAGCACAGTTCTAGAAGGAGAATATAAATGTGAAAGGAGCTAAACTAATGAAGTGGTTTAGGGTTTTTCCAAGACTCCAATATTATAAAAGGAGGAGGAGAGCAACAAGAAAGGGTTGTTGAAGATTATTTATGAAGGTCTATCTGCTTATACATCCCTTGTTGGGACTTCCTGTTCAGGAATCCCACCTCCCTCCTTGAGCAACTCTTGGAGGATAATTGTGCTAAAATTGTCCAAAATCAGGCTTGGGCCAAGCTTCACCTTACATTACAGCACTGTTCATGTTGAGGGTTGAGCTGTCTTATGAGCTGCAGCAAGTGGAAGACTAGACCTGCTTATATCTTTTAACCTCTTGGAAGAGTTCATTTGCTGATTATACTTTAGATCCACATCTTGGCATCAGGCCAAATCATCTTCAGAAGCTACAGTGTTGTCTCTCTCCCTAAGACAGTGTTATTTGCAGATCTACAGCTGTAAGGTGCTTTGCTTGCATTTTGGAGGAGAGATCTCTGGTGTTGGGATTCTTCCTTCACTGTGGTAATCCATAGATTGTCCAACCAATATATGTTTTTTTTCAGATATAATATGCTATGTACTTATATTATTCAGAATTTCTGAATCATTCTGCAGATCTGAAGTTTTAGATCTCAGATCTACTTCCGGTGCTTCATTTTTTGAGCAAAACCCCAAGGGGAATGTATAGATCAGCTCTTCTTGGACATGGGTCTGTATTGGATCTATATTTTTATGTACAGATCTGATATAGATCTGAAGAATCAATAAACTATTGTTGCAGCCCTAAAAATAACGCTATCGCTATTATGCAGTCTTTTTACATGGTTGTAGCGCCTCTTTCTTAAGGATTTCTTCTGTATTCTTTCATTCTTCTTTTTTAAAGTGTATGAGTTATGCCCCTGATATTATTTTTCAATATTCAGACCTTATTTCATTCATACCCTTCAGAAAATCACGCTCACATGCTTCAGTAAATTTTTGTATAATTCTAGTCTTTGGAAATCAGGGTTTTCTAGCCTAGTTAGGAAAGGAGGAACTGTTTAACTTAGTAAAACTTATTTCTTTCACTGAAATTCGACATGGGAGTCCCTCATAACCCTATATATCATATCCAACCACTTTCCCATCTTATATTTATGCATATCTCTGAATACACACGTTTTAGGGCCTAAATCCTCACTTTTCCCATATTTTGCTTTATAAAATGCTGTATAAGGGTGCTGCTACATAATTTATAGAATTTTAAGTGATTTTTTGTCTATATATGTCATATTTCTGTAGTTCCACATTGGTAATAACTCATATTATTCCCAATCTATAGTTGTTCCTGAAAAAGGGATATTACACTGGAGAGAATAATATATAAAGAAGAATAAACCAAACTATTCAGCTACAGAAAACCAGAGAAGGAGCGTACAACAGAACATAAATGTTACAGGAAAACATCAAGAAACTCTTTTACAAGAGGACCAAAGCAAATGATTTCAACGTTGGAGACAAAGTGCTAAAATGGGATTCAATAAGAGAGGACAAAGGAAAGCATGGAAATTTTGATAACCTGTGGAAAGGTCCATACACCATTCATTATGCAAGAGGTAATAATGCATTTTTATTACAAGAAATGGATGGAACAGAGTTTTTTGGAGGTCCTGTCAATGGTAGGATGCTGAAACATTATTTCAGTTAAGAATCTCAGTTTAAGTTTTCTTCATTATATATAACATTGCTTAAACAAAAAATCTCAGAAAAATTGATACAAAAAGAAAAGAAGAAAAGAGGGTAGATAAAAAGAAAAGGTAAGCCCCATACCAACAAAATAAATTTGTCTGAAAGTGTTGCACATTTAAATTCCACTGCTTTAGTTTAGTTTACTTTCTTGCAAATAATATTGTGTGTAGCTTGTTCAAAATATGCCACAATTCACGATGATCAAACTGCTTAATCTTGATTCATTCATGTCTTTGAATTTTTGCTGAAAAGTTAGAAATAAATATTTTCCAAAATGTTTAAACTTGGCTTATCATTAGCTAGGTAGAAAATGACATTGGTTCAAAATCTTAATCTAAACCAGTAGGAGAAAAAAGGATAGGTGGTAAGTTAGAGATTCAATAGAAGAAATGATGTCAAGGTTTACAAGTCTAAATGCACCTTAAAGGGAACAAAATCATTTTAATCATAGGATGGGTAGGTAGATATGTAGAATAATCCTTAACACTTGAGAATATTTGAAATTTTCAAATTTCAGGTTGTTCATTCAAGCTCAAGAAAATTTATATTTCAGACCTTAGCTTGCTGCAAACATGGATTTCAGTTTTAAAGGTCACTGTCATAAAAATGCAGCAAATCAGGAATGATAATGGATAAGGCACTGATTTATGAAAGCCAAAGAACTGATATCCTTGACACCTCCTAAAGGAGCTACCCTCCCGAGCTGGAGCCATTGTTAATCTCCTGTATTCTACAATATCACTAGATGACTGTGTATTTTCTATAGTCTGCTGAAAATAATATTCCTTGACTATCATTTATTTTCAGAAATCTCACTGCCTTCATTATCTTCATTTAACCCATTCATTGTCTCTCATTTTACTTTTTCCAAGCACTCTCATGCTCTGAAATCCCATGTTTGAACCTTAAAATCCCCTCATTTAGCCTTGTCCCCTTCTTAAAACCCCTTTCCCTATGCTAAAAACCCCATTTTCCTCACTAAAATCCCTTCCCCTTCACTCATTCCCCTCTATCCATTTAAAACAATGTAAAAACCCATTTTTACATTGTTTTGAAATAAATATGAACTCGAGTCCCACCTGAATAAATTTTGTTTATTTGAAACTCCCTACCCCATTATATTCAAAACCTCGACTCCCCATTATGATAAAGCTTATGTTTTAAACCTTTACCTCTCCACTTTTATATTTTCCCCGAGCCCCGCATCATTATTTTTATGCATCGTTTCATTAAAAACTCTAGCCCCACATGTCAAATCAATCCGCGGCTGGTCCATCATCTGACAACCATTCGATCTCTGCCACCAAATCTGATGTCCTGCGCGCCTTTTCGCAACTCTAACCACCTGAGGTTTAAAACCTTGGAGGGCTTGTGAAATAGGCGGTTTTGCACCCCTCCCCTCCACCACATGTCGCCACCTCGTCTCATCGCATACCCCCAAACCAAAATCAAAATTGCTTGTGCCTCGTGCAATTAACCAGAAACCACCCCCTGCGTATGAATGAAAACCGTCCTTTGTTTACGATTCAAGCCACCTACCCACCGCGCCTATATGATAATCTCCTTGACTCTGCACCATTACGATAAGCCTCGAACCTCTGTGATAACCCCTACATCATATTTAACAAACCTGGAAGGCCATAGCCAAATGCAGAAAACCAAAAATCCTTCATTATCCGGACTTTGTCCACAGACTTCCCAAGATCCTCAAAGCCTTATTTCCTCCCTGCAAAGCTCACATTTATATTAATAATTGTTTTTAGTTTTTCAGGTGATAAATGTATCAAAAAAACACAGTAATAAAAATACGTTTCTAAAAATCCAAGAATTATGTAAACTAGGTTCTCTGGGTGACAATCCAGAAACCAAATTCATCAAAGGGATTAAGAACGCAAGAATAATTGAAGGCAGCAATGGATCATGATCAATAAAGATCATATAAATACTCCGAAGATAGTGAGGTTTATCCAAATGATAGAGTACTGTAAAAGGAGAGTTTCACAATGATTGCATGGGAAAATATGAAAACAAGTAAATAAGATAGTTAAATAACAGTGACAGTTAAAAGACTCACCATGACAGTGAAAATTAAAGGAATAAAAAGATCAGTTAAAGGTTAAAGTTAAAGGAACAAAATTAAGGATAAATACAACAGTTAAAGGTAAAAGAGGTAAACCCAGCTGACAGAGGTAAAAAGAAATAAGATAAAAAAGTAAAAGGAGAAAAGGACAGTGACACCAAAGGAAGTAAAGAGAAAACACAGAGAAACACAAATCATAGTTAAAGGAAAAAATCAGAGAAACGAATCAACGAGGAAGAAAAACATGACAAAATCACTTCAACAGTTAACTTTTTCCCAATCACTTTGGCCACCTACAGCCAGATTTTGATTTAATATAAGCTATTTACAGTTAATATTATAGTCATAGATATTATAGCAGCTCAGTAGTTATTTTAAAAGTAATGTTTGAAGGCAATTAGTCAAAAGGATATTTTAAAGTTAGCTCAGGAGTAAATTAGAAAGTTATTACTACAGTAGGTCAGTCAGAGATATTTTGGCATTGGACCTTGCATGGTCTCAATTATAAAACATCATTTACTCTGTAGTAAATACAAATATGTTACCCTATATTAGGGAAACCTCCTCATCTGCAGTTATATACTGCATGTATTGTTCATTATTATTGTTGGTTGGTTTCTAGGTTGGATTTTGATCAGACTCTGAGTTGCAAAGATTATTGCATTGGAGCATTGTAACTTTTTTGATTTGGACATCAGTAATACAAGCACGTTCACAGGATTCTTGAGCTATGTTAATGGTGATTTTATCCCTCTTTTTTAACTGTTTCTCCTTTGTTTTCCATATTGTACATCAATTTATCTGATAATAGAACAAAAATTTTAGGTTGAGATATGTTGTTTGAGCACCTTAACTCTGTCTGTCATTATTGTCTTTATTTTTTCCACTAAAATTATTATTAAAGAATTCTTAACTGCTCTTTAGTTTTACCAAACTGTTATCTAACAGGCTTTATTTGAAGTCTAGTTAAATAATTCTTAACTGCTCTCTAATTTCACTGAAAATTTATCTTAAATGTTTTCTCTATCTGAAAGTATTATTAAAGAATTATTAACTTCTCTTTAGTATTACTGGATTGTTGCCTTAAGGCTTTCTTAGTAAATTTTAACTAAAGAATTCAGAGGTGTTCTGCTCCTTATTTTCTCTTGAAACTGTTATCTTGAAGGCTCTTCTTGTTGAAGTATTCTTAATTGTCCTTTAGTTTTACTAAATTCACAACTTTCTGTCATATCATTTTCACCTTACCTAAGAAAATCCATTTGATATAGTTAGCTTGCCCTATGAAAACCCTTGAATAATTGATGTACAATTTAAACCTTTTATGACTCCCTAGCCCAATGGATTTAAGCTTCCCACACTATGTCTGATAAACCTAAAAATCAACCAAACAAAACAAACAACCCCAAACTTCATAACTAGCCTAAAATCATAATAACATAATCATAAAGCTAAATCATTTTCATCCTAAACACAGAGAAATCCCTCTCTGAGCCTAGGAAGGCTACGTCCTGGACTCCAAAGTGGTTGGATGTGGTTCCCTGCTACTTGTTCTTTCCAATATTGCAAATTAGAGGGGGCCAGCATGAGGGATAATTCCATGAATGGTGAGGGAAACAAGCCATCGGCTACAAAATTAATAGTACTATCCTAAAAAGGGGGGGGTTGGGTAAAGAGAAAGACTTGTTGAGTACTTGCATGTTAGTCCACATCATAGACCACAATCATTAAATCATAATAGAATTCATTCAATAACATCCATAACTAAGAAATGAAGTAGTTCATTAACCTAGCATGTAAATAAAGAAACATATATCGTACACATAACCATAATATTCCAACTATATATATAATACATGAATGAAGGAATGTTGGTTCATTGATCTTCTGATTATATGTGTAATATCCCAAGAACACTATTACATGAGTGAAACATTGTATCCAATAGTGGAATACAAAGCCACACTTTGCTTCCCCAAATAGTAATCTATCCTATATAGTACAATAGAAGCCAAGGCTAGGCCTCGAAAATCCCCACAAAAATCCCCTTGTTTGAGTTATGAGCTATTATAACAAACACAATGACTGTTAAGCTTCCTCATTACTCTTTGACTTCTATGACTATTCATGTTCTAATATGACTCATTACATTCCAATGTGTGGCTTTTCATATTCCACATGTGTTCCTTGGACTTCATTACATGACATTTATTACATAAGACAATTTACACATGAGACAGTGGCCTAATAAGACAAAACTAAAAAAGTACAAAACTCACCAAATGGATAGATCATGTGCTTCTTCATGGAGTTCATTTATGATGGAAGTGTCCCATGCTCTGGACTCCTTTGCAATGGCTTAGATATGATATATCAAGTCTCATTTTTAGCGCACCTTCACCTCCAATGATTCTGACAGTATGTTCTTGAATCTCGACTGGACATTATTCCACAGCTATGAAAGATTCATGTGCACTTTGACTACTTCAAAGGAATATTGTTGAATAACATCTTTGGTCACCTCCAAGCCTTCCTATTCTATTACCTACTTGATTTGTTAAATATAATCCCTGATATCCTGAAATATGGTCTCCCTACCTCTAATTTATTCAAAAGATCTGATGGTGGGCATCCCGTGCTTCTGTGTTAGAGACTCAAACCCATTATGCAGTCAGGGTAATCAGCCATAATGTTAACTGACTGTGCTCTAAGATGTGAGTGGTTTTGCAAGTGGAGTCTCAACTGCACTCTGTCAATCTCTGTGGAAATCTTAGCCTTCTTTTCAAGTGTTTCAGAGCATCTGGATATTTGGAAATCCACTCCTATATCTGGTCAACTGCTTTGGTTTCTATCTTCAGGAGTGTGTTCTTCTGAATGAAAATCAGAGGGGCCATGACCTATTGTATAAGTTTCATCTCATCATATAGTCATGCCATGGTATCCTCCATTAGTCACATCTCCTCTAGCATCGTGGACTTCCATTCTGTTGTACTGAAGTTCTATGATAATAGTCATTGGTTCTCTATTGCAAGATGCTCTACATATTGCTTCATCACAGATAATTCTCTTCTCAACATGGAGTTCTCATTCAGCAATTACTTAGAGGTATCCTATGTCATTGTATAAAACGCAACATTTTTTGCCATAACTACCCTTAGATTTATTCCAGTGTTGGAGGTGAACACCTTTTATGTCGCTACTAAGACTTGGTTTTGAGGATCCTGCGAGAAATATCTGTCTTTTCTACATGATCCTCTTCATAAAATCATCAAATGTTACATTTCATACATCCATGACTCAATATACTGGAGGAGGAGTAATCCACATCTCGCCAAATGGAATATATCCTCCTATGAGTGGTTATTCTCCCGAATGACTAGGCTCATCATTCATTGGATGGATGGTATCCTCTTCCTCTAAGTACTCCTCCAGTTCTTGATTCAAACATTCTTCTTACAGCCTTCATGTTGCTTCCTCTTGACACTTCCTTTATTATTCTTCCTTTATTTTTCTCTTCTCTTCTTCTTTTACTAGTTGCTTCTCAAGCAACTCATCCTGCTTCCTTCTCTCCTCTTCTTCTTTTTCCTCTTATTATTCTACTTCTCCTTCTCTCATTTTTGGCTATGTTTGTGTATCTCTTTTTTTTAAAGGATCTTCCTTCCATTTCATACTTCTCTCGCCTTATGAGTACCTGACCCTTTTCCTAGGAGCTAACTTCTTTACTTGAGGTGTTGTTTCCTCCTCTTCCTCTTCCTGCTCCTACAATTCCTAAGATGGTGGATCGTAAGGTGAACAAAGTGGCAATATGTGTCTTCATTCTGAAATTGTACCAGTTCTTTATCTTTCCATATTCTACTCAAAATATTGAGAAATACCTTGTAGTATGTTTTATCCTTTCACACTGTTGCCTAGCAATTCGCCTGGGATCATATGCATGAAATCTTTGGTGGCGAAGTGTAGGCGAATCAGATCTCAGCTTCAGCTGCTAATTCCTTTTAACTCTTCAATTCATATAATTCAATCCTTACTGAAAATATAGGCAAATGGGATTTCTTACTCCTATGAATGGTTCCCGATAGTCCCTTTTCCATTATATTTTCCACCTCCTACATGACCACCTTTTTTGTCACATATTGCAGCATAAGATGAGGGGTTGTTTGACATCTAAAGAATTTGATGCATGTTCCCTCGAGAGCTGTAAAATATTCTGTAATATCTTGAAGTGACTCCTTCACTTGAACTGTCATGCATGGCATATCAATCTTGAATATCAAGTGAAATATGGTTGTAAAGAAGTGTTCAACTAGCCTATCATCTGTGCCTCTAAAGCTTCATTCTGATAACACCCTGCAATAGACATAAAATAGGAACTTTTCTTTAGGAGTCTAGATCCAATATATTTTTGGGAATTCATATCGTGCATAGATCCCACACAAGAGATATGCAGACATGTAAAATTCTGAAGCTTGATTTTCTTGCAAATATGCTTTGGCCTGCCCCACATGTTGCTGCAAATCATATGATAATATATCTGCCCAATTAAAAAAAATTCCACGATTCACCACCATACTAAGCATATATATCCAATTATCTTGGAACACTTCAGAATTATTGCGCCCAAACATCCGACAATGCATAGTTATCAAACACTGATATATGTCTCTTAAGATATTCTTCAGATAAAATATTTATGGACGATGGTGAAACTTAGTAGGTTCTCGACACCATTTCTTGATGAGATTGCCCATGTGGAGGTTATCCCATCTTGTGTAAAATGCATCATTTTCATATTCATTATACTTGCGTATATTATAATACGTCTACATATCCTCGCCATAATAGGTGGCTAGGTGAGCTCCACTCTCACTGCATAGCACAAGGTGTGAGTCATCCATCTGTGTAATTATTCATTCAATAGCTTTGGCACATGGCATGACTGGATATTTTCACGTTGTATTGTGTATCTTGTACTTCTTGATGTTTATATATGCATGCACATCTTATAAGTCCTTAAGATATGTTTCCTACATGAAAGTGTTGTATATCTTTCTCTAGGTGAATTTTGTAGACTTGTCAATAAAACATTGAGTGTCCACATATATAGGGATGTTGAGCTTTGAAAATTCAATCGGCTCATCAATTCTTACTTCTGAAAAAATATTAGAGGCTACTCTATGTGGCGGTATGTCTCCAACAGATGGCGACAAAGTGTTAACACTTGTAGCATGGACACTTGTTTGTGGAATCACACTCATACTGACAAGATCATCTTAAAACAACTAATTTTGAAGCAATACTTGTAATTCACGTTCAAAGAATCATTACATATGATAGAGCATGAAAAAATATGAACAAAAACCAAAAATAACTTCCATGCATGAAAAAACACACATGAAAGCTCGGATGGAACACTCTTAAAGCACCAAGGGAAATGCATGGTCATTTGAGGCTTCTTAGTGCACTAATGCACTCAAGAAAGTGGAAAAATCAGCTAGGGCATACTGTAGCACCCAGAAGGGTTGAAGGAATGGGAAAAAGTAGCTTCATATATTCCTTATGTTCCCATGTGCCGTAGGAAACAATGAGGGTGCACTATCACACTCTGAAAGGAAAAAGGAGGAAGAAAATGGAGCTTCGGGTCAACAAAGTGCGTATATGCGCTCAAGGAAAATGATGCCTCATTGTCTCATATTGAAGGTATAAATGATGCCGCTTCATGCCTTCTTGATGCGCCCATGCACCCTAAGGAAAATTGGGTGCATTGTAGCACTCCGAAGGGCTAAAGGGAAAAGTTGTGTTCCTTCATGATGCGACCATGCGCTCAATAAGAAAACTAGATCAAACAAGGCATAATTTTCAAGGGTAAAGGAGCTTTAAGCTCAAGAAGTGTGGCATGCTTGTAGAAAGCTCAGAATTAGTATAAAAAAAGTAGAATTCAATGATAAAATAAGGAGAAGAATTATCTGAAAGGATTTATAGTTGTTATCGCATGCATGGTGGAAGATAGAAGTTTTGAGGAATGTGAAAGGTTAAGGAGTTAAGGTGGTTCTTATTTTCTAAGAGTGTTTCTGCATGCAACAAGTTGGGTCATGCATGAAATTGGATAGGATGCAAGTCTTCGTCATGGAGTGCGCCCAGGTAAGGCACACTTGCTCAGCTTGAAGGACTGCACTCAAGTAGGGTGCATTCCTTTGGCCTGAAGAAGTGTGCTTTCTTCAAGTGCAAGCCTTTGTCAACTTTAAGTGCGATTTTATCTTTTGTGATATATTTATGTACTTTTGTTTGATTTTTCTTTCTTTTTCTTGCTTTTGCTTTATTTTTCCCACTTTTGTGCACTTTTTGAGTGTGTTCATTACTACAAGGCAAGTTTCTAAGTCTAAAAAATATTATGAGTTCACCTAACCACAACTTAATAACTCAAACACTTCTAATGATTAGGTGACGACACTTTAGAAACATTTACTTAGGAGGATGCGATATTAGGAGAAAATGCACACATATAAAATCACACCACATGACGACACATGGGGGCTTGAAACAATGATTAACATGATCTATAAAATTGACATAGGGAAATATTTTGGAGGCTTGTTGGTGTAGTGACAATATTGGTGACACACTAGGAGAAACCCAAATCTTTAAAATGGTTTCGTTGTAAGTGAAAAGTCTCGTTTCTCCATAAAGTATTGATTTGATAAACGAGTTATCTTCAGCTTCCCATTCTACCCATTTAAAGATATAATATTCCTTGTTCCACTAATTGGCGTAACACAAATATTAAATAAGCCATATCAATATCCTGTTGACATAAGTAAGGGTGATATAGTGGATCGAAATTTTTTAAAAAAATCATAGTGTGATTTTTACATCTTTGGTGTTGCTCCAGTACCAGCTGGCTTGGACAGTACCTCGAGAGAGTCACTTCAGGAACAAAAAAATTGCTTCGCTTCCAGTGAGCCTAGACAGTACCTTGATGCTTGCTTCACCTCCCTACGCAGGAAGAATTTATCTTCTTTTACCCTTTTATATTTTTCTTTTTTATTTCATAGGACTATGCATAGGTACTTATTACTTTTTCAACGAGAAGAAGAGGGATCCCAACTTATTAAGAGAAAGAAATTTTATTCCTTCAGAGATGGTTTTTAGATTTTTGATGTTTTAATCGCTAAAAGTTCTCCCCTTATCTTATTCTACACCTATAGATGGGTAGGAACACACAATTTATAACAGGACCTAGTGTGGGAATGAGAATCCTAAATAGATATAGGTTTCATGGTTTGCTTACGATTTCCCAATTGAAGGATGATATTTTCCATCGAAATCCATTGACTTGAAGGATGTAAACCAGCTTAAGGAAGTGGTTGAAACATAATCCAATGGTTGCGAGTTGTTGCAAATTTCCTTTCAAAAAATATTATCTAAGTGATCTCAAAGCTCAAAATCGATTTATTCAAATACTAATTAAACCGAAAGAGTAAAACCATGACATGAAAGACGAAAGAATAGTGCAATGCATCTAACTACATGCAACCTAGTCTAGGGTAAACTAAAAAAATTCAAGGTCGGATCATGTAAATTGGAACTTCTAATGCAACCATAGGAGTTTCTTTTGACCTTATAACCTCATGGTATGATCATGTAAAGCCAACGTAATAAGTGGTGAAATGAAAAAAATAAATTGTGCTAACATCTACACTGACTGATGAAAACAAGAAGTGTAACCATAGTCATGTATTACACTTAAATTCTCTATTAAATGGGGGGTTTCACCATAGAAATAATCACTGGGCCTAGGACCATATATAACTCGATGAATCATATGCAAGCACATCCCATGAGACATGGGCCCAAACTGAAAATATTTTTCTAATGAATCAGCAACATGATCGTGGATGCAACCTTTAGGGAATGACATACAAGAAAGACTACACAAGGACAAATACATGTCATAAGCGGTATGGTCAGGTTTTCCACAATCTAGGCTATTGTGTGTTAAGAATCTTCGATGGATGGTATGATAGATTCATTAAGATTATTCTTTATGTCTATACTATAAATTTGATATTTGGTTGACAAAGGATGAAATAGTAGAATATTGATAAATAAATTAAATTTCCTTCATTGAGGGTTGAAAAAATTAGGTGAATAAAAGAAGAATCCCTCAGGAAGGAATCATCATCCCATGTGCTGACATTAACAAAAAATCTATGCGGAAAAATAAAAAACTGACTAAGATCACAAATATTGCCACACTGAAAGGGACCTGACATAACCATCAGCCTTAGTTTAAGTGCCCAACTCACCTGAATTAATTTTGAATCCTGAGACAACATGGTTGGTATTTGGTCAAAATAGGGTTCAACATTTAATTAATGAAATTCAACTGAAGATAAATGTTCAATATGAGTGATTTGGGATGAAGTGATTAAAGGTAAAAGATACAAACTAGATGGGCTCATCTTGTCATCTGAAGCTCCTTCTAGCGCCATAAATATTAACGGTGTTGGATTACGCCAACATTTCAAGGGGATATCCCCAATGTAAAGTCCCAATTAAACCTCAAATATTTTGGTATAGGAGTCCCATCTGGTCATATGACCTGGACACCATTGGAATGATAAGGAATTCCTTGGTTACAATTGGGCATAAGAGAAAATTATGCCTCTTTGGGTCAGCAATAATGTGAGCTTTCTCGATGTAAGGTGTACAAGGGATACTTCCATGGATGGTGAGGGAAACAAGCCACCAATTAGAAAAGTGATAGTATTATCCTAAAGGGGGAATCGGGGTGAGGAAAAAGACTTTTTGATTACCTGAAGATTAGTCCACATCATAGATGTAAGGTCCCACCTTACCCACCATCAAAAATATAGAGAAGTAGAGTTCACATTAATCACTAATACTCATTTGCACAAAATCCTAAAGAATTAGTCACTATAAAATTGTTTCCAACAACAAGCCATTTTTTATGAAATCTTTAGATAATACAAGAAACAAATGTCTTATTCTCTATTCATACTTCAAAAAATTATTAAATTCACTTTCACATTCATACGAAAAACTTGCAGACATAGGAACCTACACCCATTAAATAGTTTATTTATAATTTATAGTAACATAGAAAAACAATATTAACTAAGACTTTAACACTAACAATTTATATGCACAAAAGCTACAGCCATTCAATACTTTTGACAAACACTTTGCAGACATGCACTCTACACTCATTGAGCCCTTATGACAAACACTTTGCAAGCATGCAATTAAAATTCATTGAGGCATTTTTTCAAACACTTGACAACAATGAATTTAAGATTATTCTTCAACATATTTATCTCATAAAATTCAGAAATTGAAACTTTAAATGTTGCCATCTTAAAACAAGGACTAAATAATCTTAGTCTTTCATCAAAGACACAACAACAGGCGCACATAACTCACAGCAGCAATCTACAAAATCGCCCATATTTCTGATTTAGGTTCTGAAAAGTATCTTTTTTGGAGTGAAATCAGGGGTTACATTTCCATTAGGAATGGATACCCCCTGATGTTGAGCTGAATCGAATTAAAAACGTCCAAGAATGCAATTCGTGAAAACAACAAAAATTTATAGCCTAAATGTTTCATTTATGACTTTTTTCAAACATATGGAATGAAAACTTACAACTACAGCACTACATCAGGAAAAACAACCCAGAGTTATGCTACTAAGATATGCTCATTGAATTCACACATTTCTAAATCCACCATATGAGTTCTTGAAACATTTTACCACCCACAAACTAATTCATTTGACATGATTTGATAAGATTTTTGCACCAATTGCTACAATTTGACAAACACATGGCAGCCCTAAATGCTATAGCCATTAAGGCTTTCTATCAAAATTCTAATAGTACTATTACAACAACTTAAATAACAAAACATTGAATTATTGATAAGAATATGAAACATAAGCCATAAACTGAAATTTATCTCCAACTTACCTCAAGCATTTGATCTTCCAAATCATATTTTAGTTTCCATTAATTTTGCATTTTCTTTTAAAGGTTGATTATGTAATTCCTCCAGGTATATTTTGGGTACATGTCCATTTTGTTACTTCTGATGTAAGCTGCAAGTTAGCACTTATTCATGCATAAATAAATTGATAACATTACTCATTCACAAAAAATTTCAAACACTTTGCAAACTATCCTAAAAACATTTCTAAAACATGCATCTAATTACTTGAAACAAAACCATAAATCGTGAAATACTTAACCAAGTCCTTTGGAATTTATTTATTGCAATTACCTTCAACAATATTTGGCTTTCCTTTCTCAAATGCTACAATACCAAGATTAATACCATAAACTACACCAACAATAACTCCAATATTGAGATATAAACATCCATACATATAGATTGATCTAGTCTTCATTTTTAACTAATCAATAATATTCTAGATAACATAAGCCTAAACCAAAATTAGATGCTTACAACAATTTAAATGTCTACTTTTTATTTTATGCTAAAGCTATACTATAATTTTAGGACAATGGAAATTATACCTGAAGAGATATTCAACTCCAATAATTGAGAATATGATCCACCTTTGATCCCTTAACCAACTCAGTTGAACCATCTGGTTTTCCACCCAACCATATCCGGGGAGAACTCCTCCCCCTGGAACCCACAAGTTGTAAAAGCTCACAAACAGTACCAAAATATAGCAGTAGAGAGAAAGCCAAGGCAAGTTGAGGAAGATAAGTTTCAATTCCTCCAAATACCACTCAAGGTCAGCTGCACCATGTATAAATACTTAGTAATTTAGTTTAGGGATTTCAAATTCATTTCAAAAGAAATTGGCTACTCTCCAAGTCCCTCCCTCTCATAATTTTTTTTCAAATCTCTCCAACTATTGGTATCACCATGCACCCCCCCAAGTGAGAATACATGAGACACATATATAGGAGGAGCAACAAATTCTTGTCGTAAAGGAGGAGTAATATGCATGCCTTTTATTCCATTTAGATGAGTGTAACTCATGCCATTAAGGAGAGGTATGCATGCCTTAATTAAGGAGAGTGTAACATATGCATTAAAGAGAGTGTAAGAGGAATATTTTATGACATGTATTTAATGAGTGTAAGAGGAATATGACATTCTTTGATGAGCGCATAAAAGAGAGTGTAATGTATTATTAAAAGAGAGAGAGAGAGTTATATAGAGCCATGAGAATCATCAAGGAGAGAGGTGTGAAGTGATTGAGGAGATATAATTCCCTTTTAATAATAATATCATAGTCTCATAAAATATAATATTAATATTAATAATATTGAGGATTAAGTCGAGATTGAACTATTATGATTGATTAATCATAAGTTAAGTGATTTTCCTTAAAGTATACTTGTTTACCGATTGATTGGAGGTGATTTACTATTTTTGGAAAGTCATACTTAAAATGGTAGACATGACTTTATATTTTTAGAAAGTCACTCCAAAATTGTTAGGAATGAGATTTTATTAATTAAATTCATCTATGAGCTGCCCATGAGTGGTATTTTTCTTCTGGATAATAGGAATTCCGCACCCCTATTGTATGCATCTCCGTGCCTTAATAGATTGAGGACTCTGCGCCCTGATCTACTCTAAAGATCCAAGATTCCACACCTTGATCTTTTTAAATATTCAGGACTCCGTGCCCCAAACATTCCATTATAGATTCAAGACTCCATGTCTTTATATTTCATGGATTTAGGACTCCGCGCCCTAATCCTTTTATTATATATCCAAAACTCCACGTCTTTATATTTCATTGATTTATGACTCTGCACCCTAATTTTCATGGCTTCTCATCTACTCTACTTTGAAACTCCGTGTTTCACCTTAAGGTATTGATTGTGAGCTCATACCCATCTGATGGTTCGTTGGTAAGGTCTTCTTCCAAGACCTGCACACGTCACAATCTCATTGATCAAATAAATCAAATAAATTTCATAATTAACTTATTCAAATTTTACCAAATATTGTGCATGACTTCCACAGTAATTTTGGTTTTGGATAAATGACTTCCGCAGTCATTTATAACTTGAGCATCCCTTTTGGCAATGACCAAGCCCCCTGCCACATCATGATTAGTACGATAGTATGCACATATAATCATACAAATCATGTATCATCCATAAATCATAATTAACCATATGTTCCACATAACCATGATCATCCATGGATCTGTGTCTTAATTATGAATCACCATTCATGTCATACACCTATGTCCAAAATAGGATACCAAAAGAAAAAACATCGCTAATATGCTCTTAACCAAAATCAATTCTTGTACACGCAACCATAGATATTATCATAAGCATGTACATAAGTCTTTCATACATAATATTATATCATTATATCAAAATCACCATCTCTAAGTGTCATCAAAGATATCTCACCAATAAGGGACACTACAATAGACAACAATCATTAAAGCATAAAAATATTCATTAAATAACATCCATAACCAAGAAACGAAGTAGTTCATTAAACTAGCATGTAAATAAAGCAACATATATTGTACAAATAACCAGAATAGTCCAACTATATATACATGATACATATATGAAGGAATTATGGCTCATTGAGCTTCTGATTATAAGTGTAAGATCCCAATAACGTTGTTACATGATTGAAACATTGCATCCAATAGTGGAAGATGAAGCCACACTTTTCTTCTCCGAATAATAATATATCTCTTATGTAGTACAAGAGAAGACAAGGCTAGGCCTCCAAAATCCTGGCAAAAATCCCCTTATTTGAGTTATGAGGAGCTGTTTATAATAAACACAATGAATTTTGAGCTTCCTCTTGACTCTTTGACTTCTATTACTATTAATATTATAATATGACTCATTACATTCTAATGTGTGGCTTCTCATATTCCACATGTGTCCCTTGGACTTCATTACATGACATTTATTACATAAGACAATTTACACATGAGATAGTGACCTAATAATACAAAACTGCAAAAGGAAAAAAACTCATCAAATGGATAGATCTTGTGCTTCTTCATGGAGCTCATTTATGATGTAAGTATGCCATGCTCTGAACTCCTTTGCAATGGCTTTGATCTTATTTGGAAAGTCTCCTTTGTAGCGAACCTTCACCTCCAATTATTTTGACAGTATGTTCTTGGAGCTCGACTGGATAATATTCCACAACCATGAAAGCTTCATGTGTGACTTTATTGGTGCAAAGGCATACTTATGAATAACATCTTTGGTCACCTATAAGCATTATTTTTCTATTAATTTCTTTATTTTTTCAATGAAATCCTTGATCTCCTGAAATATGACCTCCTACCCTCCTCTGATTGCTTCAATATATCCAATGGTGGACATCCCATTCTTCTTTGTAAGAGACCCAAACCCATTATGCAGTCAGTTATAAGCATACATAGTGTTAAATTATTATTGTACTCCAATATGCGAGTAGTTCTACACATGGAGTCTCAACTACACTATGTCAATCTTTGTGGAAATATTATCCTTCTTTTCCAAGTGTTGTGGAGCATATGGATATTTGGCAATCCACTCTTGCATCTAATCAACTACTCTGGTTGCTATCTTCAGTATTTTCACTACTTCTTATGCGTTCTTCTAAATGCCAATGAGAGGGACCATGACATGTTATATATGTATCATCTCATAATATATTCATGCCATAGTATCCTCCATTGGTCACAACTCTTCTAGCATCGTTGAATGTCATTCTCTGGTACTGAAGTTATGTGATAACAGGGACTAGTTCTCTACTGGAAGATGACCTGCATGTTGCTTCATCACAGTGAGTTCTCTTCTCAACCTAGTGCTCTCATTAAGTAAGTAATCATAGTTGTCTTGTTCCATTGTAGTGAACACAAAATTTTCATCCATAGCTTCCCTCGGATTTCTTCTGGTGTTGGAGGTGATCACCTTTTCTTTTGCTACTAATACTAGGTTCTAAGGATCCTATTGGAAATATCTATGCCTTTTTTGCATGATCCTCTTCTTCATTTGATCAAAAATTATACTGCATACATCCATGATTCGATCTTTCTGAGGAGGTGTAATAACCATCTCACCAAATGGAATATTTCCTCCTCTGAGTGGTTGTTAGCCCAAAGTATTAGGCTCATCATACCTGGACTAGATGGTATATTCTTCCTCTAACTACTCCTACCCAAATTCTTGAGTCAATTGTTCTACTTCCAGCCTTTGTGCTACTACCTCCTATTGATTATGCCTTTATTTTTCTTCATCTATTTGTCTCCTCTCTTCTTCTTCTACCAGTTTCTTCTTAAGCAACTCATCTGGCTTCCTTCTCTCCTCCTCTTCTTCTTCTTCTTCTTCTTCTTCTTCTTCTTCTTCTTCTCCTTCTCCTTCTCTCCATTTTGTCTCTTTTTGTGTAGCTCTTGTGTTTAAAGGATCTGACATCCATTTTATGCTTCTCTTGCCTTATGAGTACCTGATCCTTTTCTTAGGAGCTAACTTCTTTACTTGAGGCGTTATTTCCTCCTCCTCATGTTCCTTCTCCTACAAGTCCTGAGTTGGTGGATCGTGAAGTGAAATGGTGTTCATGGCTAGATGTGTCTTAATTCTAGCATTGTACCAATTCTTTATCTTTTCATCTTCTGGTTGGAATATTGAGGAATACCTTATATTATGTCTAATCCTTTCACTATGTTTATATCTGATAGATTCTCCCTCGGGAGATGAAAACCAGTCTGCAGTATCTTGAAGTGACTCCTCCACTTGATATGCCATGCATGTTGTATTGGTCTTAAATATTAATTGAAATATGGTTGCAAAGAAGTGTTTAGCTAGTCTTTTGTATGCGCCTCTTAACTTTCCTTCTAATGATACCCTTCAAGGGACATAAACTGGGTAATTCCCTTTAGCATTCGAGTTCCAATATAGTTTTAGGAATGCATACCAGTAAAGATCCCACCCAGGATATATGCAGACATGTAAAATTTTGGAGCTTGATTTTCTTTCAAAGATTCTTTGGCCTTCACTACCTATCATTTTAATTCATATGATAATATATCCACCCAGTTAATTATTTTCCATGATTCACCACTATATTGAGCATATATATCCAATTCTCTTGGAACATTGTAGCATTATTGCACCCAAATATCTGATACTACAGAGCTATCAAATATTGATATGCATCTCTTAATATATTTTTTAGATAAATTTTTGATGGGAAATGGCAAAACTTGGCAGTTTCTCGACACCATTGCTTTATGACATCGGTCGTGTCAAGGTTAGCCCATATTGTGTAAAATGAATGGTTTTCATATTCATTGGGCTTGAGAATCTTATAATATGTCTGCATATCCTCACCATAATAGGTGGCAAGTCGACCACCACTCTCACTGTGTAGCACAAGGTGTGAGACATCCATATGTTTAATTATCTATTCAATAGATTTGGTTATCCATCCATGCACATGGTTTAGTGTATCATGGACTTCTTGACATTTATATATGCATGCACATATTTTAAGTCATCAAGAAACATTTATTTCATGATTTCTCCATGTGACTTTTGTAGCCTTGTCGATAAAACACCGAGTGTCTGCATCTATATGGATGTTGATATTTTAAACTCCAATCATCTCGTCAGTGCTTGCTTCTTAAATTTATTCAGAGACTACTCTACATGGTGAAATTTCTCCAACAGATGACGAAAAAGTGTTAACACTTGTAGCACAGACACATATTCGTGGAATCACACTCATAGCGACATGATCAGGCTAGAAAACTAACTATGCAACAATACTTGTAAGTCATGTTAAAAGAGTTATTATAGATGATAGAGCATGAAAACTATGAATGACATCCAAAACTAACTTGAATGCAAGAAAAAACACACATGCAAACTAGGAGGGTTCACTTTTAAAGCACAAAGGGACATGCATGGTCATTCGGGGCTTCGTAGTGCTCTAATGCACACAGGAAAGAGGAAAAAATTATCTAGGGCACACTGTAGCACCCTAAAGGGTTGAAGGAATAGGAAAAATTAGCTTCAAGTATTCCCTATGCACCCATGCTCCCTAGGAGACAAGGAGGGTGCACTGTCGTACTCCGAAAGGATGAAAGATGAAGAAAATGGAGCTTCGGGTCATAAGAATGCACCTATGCACTCAAGAAAAATGAGGGTGCATTATCACATGTTAAAGAGATGAATGATGAGGCTTTGTGATGCGCCCAAAGGAAAAGAGGGTGAATTGTAGCACTCTAAATGGTTAAAGGTAAAATCTGTGTTCCTTTATGATGCGTCCATGCACTCAGGAAGAAAACTGGATTAAATTGGGCATAGTTTTAAAGGATGAAGGAGCTTCAAGTTCAGGAAGTGCACTCTACCTATAGAAAGCTCAGAAACAATATCAGAAAGGATAATTCGATGATCATATAAGGATAATAATGATCTTCAAAGCTTTATATTTTTTGTCGCAAGCATGGTGGAAGATAGAAGGTTTCGGGAATGTGAAAGGTTTCTTGCATTCGCCATTGATTTGACACTTGCAAGATGAATATTCAACTAGAAAGCCAGCAAATAAACTACAAATCCAGCAAATAAAATGCAAAACAAGTGATTGAATTCAAACAAAGTAGGATTTGACAGTGACATGATGAGAAGTAGTAAAATATTTGAGAATGCAAACTTACTTGTTTCACTGGCTAATGAATGACTTAATGATTCTCTAGTTGTGCACTCAACTCAGATGAAATGATGGTGAAAGAATGATTAAATGAGTTAATTTAAAGAAATCAACATGTAAAATATATTCATGCATGAGTGCCACTTATCATTGCATGAAAGTATTAATTAAGGATTTAATGTGGATCCTAATTTCTAGGAGTGTGCCCTCATGCAATAAGTTGGGTCAACCATGCAACTGGATAGGGGGGAAGTCTTTGTCACAATGGTTTCTCAGCCTGAAGGAGTGCACCTAAGTAGGGTGCATTCCTTTGGCCCGAAGAAGTGTGCTTTCTTCAATCGCAAGCCTTTTTCAACTTTAAGTTTTCTTTTAGATTTTGTGAGATATTTTTGTGTTTTTGCTTGATTTTTCCTACTTTTATGCACTTTTTTAGTGTGTGCATGGCTACAATGAAAGTTTCTAAGTCTATAAATATTATGAGTTCACCTAACCATAACTTACTAACTCAAACACTTATAATTATTAGGTGACGAAACTTTCGAAACATTGACATAGGAGGATGTGAAATTAGGAGAAAATGCACACATATCAAATCACACCACATGACAACACATGGGGGCTTGAAATGGCGGTTAACGTAGGCTCAAAAATTGACAGAGCAAAAATTTTGGAGGGTCATTGTCACAGTGACAACACATCCTTACTAGCCATTGTGATTTAAAAATCCTCCTTCTAGTTGTTAGGTTGTTCTTTGAAAAAGTTGGCTCAGATACCAATTGTTGGAAATGCTAAGAGGGGGGTGAATGAGTGTTTGTTTCAATTTTTGTTTGATGTCAGATAATATTTTTATCACAAAATAAACCAGAGCACAAGAAATAAAACAAAAACAAAAATTATTGATCAAAATAGTGAGGAATCCAATCCTCCTATACAACAAGTCAGGCTCTAACATGTACAATAATATCTTTGAATTTTTCAATGCTCCAACCTTGAACAGATCCAAGCTCCTACTTGGTCAAAATGAGGAATCCAATCCTCTCAACAACTTCAAAGCTCAAACTTGGTCAACTAAGTTCTCCAATCCGTTCAACAACTCTAAGCTCAAACTTGATCAAATAAAGAATTTACAAAAATCACTTAATTCAAAAAGGGCTTTCAAAATGTCTTCAAAAATTATTTAGTAAAATACTCCAGCAAGTATGTAATTTTTCCTCAATAAATATTCAAGAATTATTCAAAAAAACTTCAAGATTACTTCAGTTAATCTTCAAAGGTGCTTCATCAAGTTTTCAACGATAATCTTCAAAAATTCTCCATGGATGGCTACTCCAAGATATCTTCAAAAGTGCTTCAAGAAGTATTGGTACATAACTACTCAACAATGTCTTCAAATGATGCTTAACCATAGCTCTAAGTATACTACAAATTACCTTCAAAACTTCTTTAATAAGCATGCTACAGAAATGAATTTCAGTCTAATTCTAAATTTTTTCCACAAGGGCTGAGTCAAGACTTTAATAAATGGTCAAACGTGCCTCCAAAGTATGCACTAAACAAATTCAAGGATTTGTTCAAGTGGGTCTAAATTCAGCTTCCAACAAGGCTGCATTTTTTCTTCTCCACAAGATGCATATATCTACACAAGATAGGTTGAAGGTTCTTCTTTAAAATTTACATTAAATGACTGAGGAAGACCAAGATTTATGCTCCTTTCACAGGGCCTAAAACTTCCTTTCATGGGACCTAAAATTATATTGTAACAATATTCTGCAGGACCAAAGATATAGTTGTCACACGTTTTCACTTAGGTTAAAATTGCACATATCTGTTACAAACCTTTCACAGGGATGAAACATTGTCATAGGTCCTAAAATATGTCAAAAAATCGAACCTCAAAAGGGACTATGGTTTGGTCAAAGACCCGAGTTACAAAGGCACTGAAAACATAGGTATAGGTTGAACCAAGGAAGATTGTAGCCACTGCTCCAAAGCAAACCATGGGAAAACATAAAAACTGCTCAAAATGAACCATAAGAAAATACAAACTTTTTTCCAAAAACAAACCACAAAAAATTACAAACTCTACTCCAGAGATGAATTCCAAAACACAAAATATGTCACCAAAGAACCCATGTCTTAGCTCCCTTAATTTGTTTCTCTAGTTCACAAGTTCTAAAAAAGAAAAATTACCTTATATCTGAATTTTTTTTATTCTCTTGGTCAAGTTTGGTGGATCAAATAAAGGAGCATAGCTCCTATTTATACTTGTTTGAACCTATGATGAACCGACCTATCTATCTAGTGAGGCCAACTTGTACTAGAGACGATTAAGAATTTTTTGATTCAAAAATTCAATTTTTTATCAACTAAGAAGATTTAATGGAAAAATAAATATTTTTTATAAAGAGATTGAAATGATCTACAATTTATTGACATCCATTTGGCATCAATAAAAAGAATTCTTCCAACAATATTTGTATGAAGAAACTTTTTCCAAGTAGTAATTATCATAAATGAAATTATCATAGTTGATATTTTTGGATTTAATTATTATGAATTTAGAATTTTTGATGTTAACAGTAATACCTATATTGAAGCATTAATCTTGGAGGATTCTGCAAAGAAAAGGTTGGTGTGGAATCTAAGGTTGTGCGGAGGTAATGGTGTGCGGAAAAAAAAATGTTTATGCAGAGGTAATTGTGTGTGAAAGAAAATATTTGTGTGGATTTTATGGTGTGTGAAATAAAAGTTGTGTGTGGAGGTAAGGGCATGTTTCACCACTCCACACAAATTGGGGCCAAAAAAATCTAAGTGACATAGCAAGACATGTGGCAAAAGGATAGGTGACAGTGACATGGAAATAGAAAGTGATGACACATGGCAAGCAAGTTTGATATTTTTGGCTATACAAATGGATAGTTGGTGGATTACAAGTGGCAAGAACACATCAGCCCTTGGACTTATGTAAAATCATAATTAGTTGCAACGAATGACGTGGAAAATGCAGCGGTAGGTGATGTGGAAAATGATGTGAACAAGTGGGTACCATATTGGGACATTGAATCATCGAAGATTGAAAGTGGAACAATAGTGGAATGACCCAAAGGACGAAGTCCTGAAGTGACCAAACATTAGTCGTTAGTTGCAGTAAGGATTGTCATCAAGTGTATTTTTTCTATTGGTCGAATATAGAAAATTCGTGGTTCCATCCCTAAAGTTTTTGGAAAAGACTTTGGATGTGAAAAGTATGGTCGCATAGTGTTAAAATGCATCCATTATTGAGTGGACCTGACATCTTAAGATGTTAAGCCCTTTTTTATGGACTTAGGAATATTAGAATAAAAAAAAATTAAACGCATGAATTGAGGGGAGCTTGGAGAAAAAGAAGATTTAATGATTGAAGAGGTATGAATGAGGCCTAGTGGAGAACAAAAGTTTCCAAGAGAAAGTTTGGACGGAAGGGAGATAAAATTATTGTTAAGCACTTAGATGTACAAGGTGCTAAGGAAAGAACAAAGCAAAATATGATACTCGCAATACAATATGAAAAAAAGGTGGCACCTTAAATTCAATAAGACAACATGACCCAATCAAGTTGTAATTCCATGGCCATGGATTTATTCCCATGGTAAAGAAAGGTGATAATTTATAAATGTAGAGGAAAAAAAAATGTAATGGGGGCTAAAAGAGTGCATATGTGAAGAGGGTGTATAAAAGAAATAAAAATACTATGTAAGGAAGAGAAAGTTGCATGCTTGAGCTAATTTACTATAAAAATGTAAGAGTGACAACAAGAGTGAGTGGTACATCAAACACATATATTGAATGAATATAACAAATGGAGTAGGAAGTATAGAAATAGTGGAATAAAGAACAGATCATATGGTAACAAACATTATTCAAATCAAATATCAAAAGGGGATTGGTGTTATAGGTGTCTCCTAAAAACATGTCCTTGCACACTCTCTAACTATGGGTTGGTGCCTACAATTGTGATCTAGAGAAGAAATTGTTTTTTGTTTCTCTCCCATATGGATTTCAATGTTAAATCTCTTGTGTTATTTGTCTATTTCATTATGTAGGGTTTCTCTTTAGCTTATTATTTTATAGCTGTGAAAATAAATAAGTATTGAAGTGAAATTTTAAATAGTACGAAGTAATAAGAATATTGATTCACTTCCTCCCGCTTAGTATTCAGCAAGATTGAGAACCAGTGGTGGGAA
This sequence comes from Pinus albicaulis, assembly GCA_034641835.2. Lineage (NCBI taxonomy): Eukaryota > Viridiplantae > Streptophyta > Pinopsida > Pinales > Pinaceae > Pinus > Pinus albicaulis. The sequence goes on along the minus strand of CM076575.1, from coordinate 644,115,846 downwards.
GTGATTTATCTATCACAAAACAAAAATATTGCATGGATGAAGTAATGAGGTTCATAGGTCAACAAGGAGATATATATATTATTTGATAGATTCAAGAGTGCCCTAAAGGAGTAGCATACCAAGAAATAGGATTATATGAGAGGTAATTAGATGCAAGGTTTCCTGATAAATATAGTGGGATCCATGATTGCAAGGGGACGACTTTGGACCACCCAAAGTGGAAAAATATTGCAATATTTAATGGAGGAGAGACACTAGATAATGAAGGATAAGATAAGTTTTTTATTTTGACTTTTCCAAGTGGGACAATCGAATCAAAAACAATAGATTGATATAAGTCTATTAGAGGTTCTATATTTTTAATGGCACCTAAAATAATCAAAGGTGATGGGTATCAATGAAAAGCTAATATTTGGAGTTTGGAATGAATTTTACTTGAAATTATCACTACTTCATAGCCTTGGCCAGAAATGGATAATTTTGGGGTTGATATCTTTGGAAGTGGGTAGTGATTTCTTGCACTTCTTTAAGAACTTATACTTCTACAAGGCCATCAGGATTGTGTGTGTCTACAATGTTCAGCCTTTCTCACACAAATAATATGTGGATTTGGATAGGGAATGGTTGTAAATGTGCACAATCCAATAGTAGTCCCCCCTTACCATATGATATGGTAAAAATTTCCCAGTTATTAGATTTCTACCTCCATAATAAGCAGTTTATCTACGACACTAGTTTTCTGGTGCAAAGAGGATCTTTACAGTTGTTGTGAGATATTGTATTTTTCCTCACTATGATAACCCTTGACAAGTGGCTCTTAAGCGACACAAAATATCCCATGCAAATTTCATAATTTCAAAAGTTGTGTAGAGGTCGAGCTATGTGGAATCGTCATCAAACCAAGTGAGTGGATTTGGACAAGGATAAGTTATGTGATGTTGGGAAAAGAATATTCCATAAGAACGCATGGGATCATAGGAGATGAAGAAAGAGAGCATATTTGGATCAATGCTTGAATTTAATCTCTCTATATTTGAAAGTATATTTTGAGATCAAGCATAGATTTCAATTGTTTTGACTGGGGTGAAAAGGATATGAGTGTGTCAAGGAAATAGCAACAATGCAAAAAAAAGTATAATGAAGTTAAATTTTGTATTACTTGTAAATGGGAATACTACTATCATACATGGTAAGATATGTGTACCCCTATTAAATTACTAGTAAATTCGGTGATAGGGGGCATCTAAACTTAATGGATACCCTGGATATAAATTTTGAGGGAGGTAGGCACTGGAGGTGAGAAGTGTTGACTCACTTGGTTGTTTTGGTTGGATTTGGTCAAGGGAAACATCGATTTAAGTTTTAAGGGGGGTTGTTAGGTAAAAATTTACTTGGTGAAAGATTCATAGTTTCTCGGTTAAACACTGGTGTTTTTAGGCACGTGGTTTTGGTTTCCCATGGTTGTTTGTAGTGGATTACATGTAATGAAGCTTTTAAAATAATTGATACTTCATTGTAATGGGTCAAGATGTGAGCAGTGAAGGCTCACTGGGCCGATTTTTTCCCAATGACACCAATATAATTCTATTACCTATTTTTCCCTGGATTAGGGTTTTCCAAGACAAAACATTATGTTTATATTTAATGTTTTCTTGCTAGTTGTTTTAATTTATATCTCAGTAAATCTATATATTCTAGTAAATTTTAACATGTATGAATAAGCAACTAATTAATACCACTTATTTGTTGCAAAACATTGCATTTTATTTATAGTATTACAAACTACTTTAAAACACCCACATAATCATAAAATCGAAAGAGAAAGACACGATGCTATAGGAGCATCACATTTTGTGAGGTGAAAATGGGGTTTGTGATGGAGGGATTAATAAACATAGACATTGGGTTCTTGCAAGTCTAGGTTAATACCACATGATGAGTCTTTTTCAAGGTGGATACCCTTCATTAACGACTAGGTCGGCTCACAGTAGTCGATTAGCATGTCTAGTTGGTGGACTACTCGAATGACTCTTTTCCTAATGATCATATATTCACATAGTCGATGATCATGTGTTTACCTACACAAATCTTGGATAATATTTACTACATTATATTTTTGTTTTTCCATAGTACTATGACAATAGAAGGCACATACTTTTAGTCACCTTCTAACAAAATATAAATGGCTCTGGCGATACGAGATTGTTGATAATCTAGCTATTTCCTTGACCTAAAGTGTCTCATGCGACCCTTAATGCATATATTAATGCAGGGGTTGTTGTCCCTAACAACTCAATTATCTCTATTCCATTGGAAGGTGGGTGTACATCTTCATTAAGTTCTCCTAACCTTCCTCACTATGCTCTTGGAAATGACTTCTAGATCTAGTTTAATGTTTGACTAATTGAGAGGCTCTTTACCTACTATCAAATATTTTCATAGGGGTCAACAGTAAAGGAAAAAACCCATTCGAACCTGCAAGAATAATATCTCTCTCATGGTAAGTAAATAAATCCATATTGACTAAGTTGGGGACCTATACCACAAAACATTGGTTGGTAAGTTCTACAGTAGAAGAGTTAATATGGGTCATTTTTCTACCTAGATGAAATAGTATTGGACTCCTATACTCAAATATACCTATAATGGCCCAAACTTCACACATAATAAGGAATAAATTATATACATAAATTCAATCATTAGCCGATAAAAGTAAAGAATATTCCATTATTAATTACATAATCTATCATTGTAGTGGGTGATGAGAACATACCTGTGAGATTGAAAACCCAATTGACTTACAAATTTGTAGAGATCAAATTAGGATACACCAATATTTGATCCAAAAAACCACAATCAAGGTGTTGGGGATGAATATCCACCTAACCATAGGCTCAGTTGTATTATGTATTCCTATATTTGGCCACCCCTAATCCCTCAATCAACTAAATTTATCAATGTATCCTTCTTATCCAAGAATTATCCTAGGAAAAAAATGGTTCACATCCTCCTCATCCATTAAATAGAACAACATGTTCCAAAAATGGAAGGAAAATAATCATGCACATAAACTATGTGTCATCATGCAATTTTTATTTGTATTATATTTTTCCCTTAACTTATATTTTTCCATGAATTTACTCCTTATTTTACTCTTTTAATTTTACTTAACATGACTTTTTCCTTAAGTTTATTCTTTTATTTTTATAAAATATTTTTTTTAATTTATTTATTATGAACTTCACTTTATTATTTATTGTTTTACTTATTTATTTATTATTTATTGATGTTGTTGTTATTTTTATTTTTTTAATAATATATAGCATTACAAACTCCCCCTCTTTAAGGAACTTTGTCCTGAATTTAAGTTTAATCATATAAGTTATTTATTTATTCATTTCCTTCTCTTATACACAACACCCAATGTTATAATTGGTATAATTTCCACCCAAGTGACCACAAAAGGCATCCAAGGTTACATCACGACACTAGGGGAAAACATGAGGATTCTCAAGCTCTTCTTTCCCAACTTTCAAAACCGGGCTTAAAGCCCCATTAGTCTATACCATAGTCCCAAGGCTCAAACCTCATTTAGCCCAAGGCAGGAAACCAATCTATTATTCACATACCCTAGGAATCTTTTATTTGATTATTACTTAACCACATCCTTAAAATAATAAATAAATCATTTGTTTATTTATTATTTACAAATAAAGGGGTTTCACCCAGGTCAAATTCTTTTTCTCTCCAACAAATATAATAAAATATTCTATAAAATTTGGATCTAGAATTGGTTAATAATATTTTAATTATGCACCAATATCTAAACTAACTCAATATTTTGTTATAAATAGAAAGGTTTTTCCATTAACTCACTACCTTTGTTGCCTAAAGATCACTCTGGATCTATACTTTTGGTCTGACTTTGATCCACCAACATTGTCATATTTTGCTACCTTTTTTCTTGTGAGCTCCCTTTGAGTTCCATTTTTGTCTGGGTTTTCTACACCATCAAGCGAGAGGGATTTTAGATCTGAAGTGTTGAGGACTTACAATAACCCATCCCATTGAGGAGGACTAGTAACATCTTTCTATGTTCTCCTCCCAGGTGTCATAAATACAAAAAATTCTTTAAAATAATCTTGTCTTGTCTATTGGATGCATGGATCAACTCTTGCTTTTATTTACTGCTTATTGTATTTTAATGCATAGATCTAGAATTTTGCAGCATTTATCTTGGTCAACTAATTGCAAATCTAAAGATATTGGTAGCCATATTTTCTGTTAGGGTTGTTTGTTATGTGCGGCTAAAGTGCGCATTTTTCATACACTTGCAATTAAGATTCATACTAACAATTGGCGACTCCACAAGGGTTTACTATTACGACCTCTGTCATTTTTCAAATCCCTACATATCCAGCTTCTTCAAACCATAGGATTTCTCTTCAGCTTCTTGTTTTGATTTTCTTGATGTTGTTTTTAACCTATGTAAATCTTAAAACATTGAAAAATTCTAACTTCCGTGTGTTTTCGGACCTGTTGCGCAAGTGACAGGCATCAGTCGCAGCTGAGATGACACATTCTTCTGAAACCTACTCCCAAGAGAGTTGAAAGTGAAGGTTTCACTTTTTGGGCCAAAACCTGTGACCTGAACCTCTAGGGCGCAGAAAACAGGTGAAAACCTGCGACCTCTGCAGAAAACAGGTCAAAAATTGCGACCTAGAACTTTTGCGGGAATTTTTCTGAGATTTTTCTGGGTTTGTCTGGGCCTCTATTCAGGGTTGTCTGACCTTTGTATCCACTCATTTTGGACCTGTACTTGTTCTTTTTTCCTCAAAAAAGTGGGAACCTAGCCCCCTAGGGCTTCAGTACCCTCCACCTTTTGTGGAAGAGTTTTAGCTACTGCAAGTTGTCTGAAATTTTAGAGTGTTCAGCCATTTTTTTCAGATCTGATACCTTACCTTCAGATCCACTTCAGATCGGCTATTTATCCATCAAAACACCTCCTTTTAATTTTTTTTGGATTTTCCTCCAGGGTCCCCTCTGTTTCCCTCCAGGCATAGCCTTTCGCCACCTCATTTACAATAATTTTTCCTCTGATTTTTTGTTGTTTTCTGCACCTATTTCTAGCAGATCTGGCCTTTCGATCATTTTCCCTCCCGACCTTAGATCTATTGGCTATTTTGGTATGTTTTGACTATATTTTTTCCCACCTACAGACTACTTGTTGAGAGGCTTGCCTCCTTGAGTTTAGATTAATGCATAATTAGCTATTTATTTTTTGTTATTTCAGTTTCATATATTGTTATCTACAGGTTTATTTACAGCTATACAGCACACTTTTTCTTTTTCTCTACAAACTTATTGGTTTAAAAATTAAAATTTACACACTTAACACACACACCCTAAGTGAAGAAGAGCTTGGTTAACACCACCAATAAAATACTTTAACATTGAAATCAATTGATCTTGCATCTCTCTGCCCTTGTTTCGACATTGTAATCAATTGATCCTGCACCTCTTCGCCCTTTTTGGTCTCTCTTCCCTTTGTGCCGTGTTTGTGTCTTCATCATTACGCCCCCAAGGCATTTATCCCAAAGACTTTTTGGCCTTCATCCTCAATTTCTGGTAAGAATACTTACTCATCCGCGTAGGATTTGAGTTAGTCCTCCACCGAGTCCGCACTCTAAATCCTCTTCTAGTTCATTGGGTTCTCCTTCTGGTTCTGCCCTCAGTTCTCCCCCTATCACCTTCATCATGTCTGGTTCAAGGCCTAACGTTGGTGGTAACCCTGGCCCTAATGCTGGGAATACTACTAGTGGGACCACAACAGGAACTACCCCGGCTGCTCACTTGCTCCCCTATATGGCAAGCCTCAGTCTTCCCGATTTTAACCAGTTGATCAATGACCCTATACACCATGATGTTAGTTGGCCTGCTATGCCGACCAAGCTCCCTTCTACATCCCCAAGTTTTAAGGTTTGCTGGAGAAGATCCTACAAATCATGTTCGATATTTCTACATGTGGTGTTCGTCTAACTCCATTACCGATGACTCTATTTGTCTTTATTATTCCAATGTATGCTTATTGACAAAGCTTCTAAGTGGTATGTTGATCAGGCCTCATCCTCTCATACCACCTTTGCGACTCTTGCCAGGGATTTTTTTCTTATTTCCAGCTTCCCCTTCGTTACGACATTGGTACTGAAATTTTGACTTCTTTCTATCAATCTTATGTGACCCACCTATCCGATCATGTCTAGGAATGGCGGAGAAGAAACAGCCTATGTCGAGCCCCTACCTTAAAATCCTGTGTCTACATGGACTGGTTCCTTAGATCCCTTTTGCTTGCTATAGGCAAAGATGTTGCATCGCATTTCCCTCAAACCGAAGAAGCCGCTCTCCAGATTGCGTTAAAATATGACCTAATCTACGCTTAGTCAAGTTATGTTTATATCGTTCTACCTTATCTTCCTAGACCCATTGGTGCCAACACACTAGGGGTATCTCATGCCACCAACGATATCATTGGAGCTCTTTCTCATTCATACGCTTAGCCTCCCATGGGCTATGTTTTCCCTCAGGGAGGGGCCAGCACATCCTGCACTTTTCCCCCTCCTGGTAGCATGTATCCAGGATACGGAATGCCTCCTCCTTTTGCCCAACCTCCTATTTACCATAATGTTACCCAACCTCCTTATTATCCATATCCACGGCCTGGTGCTCCAACTCTTCAAGCATTAGCACCTCCGCCTCCCTTGCATTCTCAACCCCTGCAACAGCAGCCACCGCCCCCTCAGGGGTAGGATATCCACAGTAGGGCGCGACTAATCCTCCTCCTTCCAAAAAGAAGAGGAAAGGAACTCAAATTCAATCTGCCCCCAGTAATATTGGACCTAATCCTCAAATTAATGCACCTAACACTGCTAACCAGCAGCAGGGCACTCAGTCCAAACAGGAGGCATGTTTTCACGAATAAGCCTTGTTATTGTTGTGGTTTTTATGGTCATTACACTCACGATTGTCCTCTTTTACCATAGATGCGGCAGATGTGGGAGACTCGAGCAACATTGCAAGGAAATCAAGCCTCCCCTTCCATCCCTCTCAATACTGCGCCTAGTCAATTGACTGTGTTTACTAATCCTTTCCCTCAACAAGGATTCGTGGCTACCCAACCACCTGAAGGTCAGGCAACCACTCAACCTCCTCCATCTAGTACCTCTGATTACCAGATTCTCATGATGAACTCTAACCAACCTATAACCGTATATATCAACCTTCAAACTCAGTCTTGTCAGTACAACAAGCCTCCCGCTACGTTTGTCCCCGAGCCCCCTTCTTCAGGTTCTACAGAGCCTCTTTAGATACCTAATGGTCTATTGCATATCCCTTAGCCTAAGGCAAAGGTTCATACCAATATCCCTAAGGGACCATTACGCTGAAATGCAACTTCTGGAAAATCTTCCCATTCGTATAGTATAGTAGATGATTTGGTACAATCTCCGACTACCATCTCAATGTTGGAAATCCTCCAGTCATGCCCTTCACAACGAAAATATCTACTATCTACCATGGGTGTTGTATATCCTTCAGATGATCAATTGATCATCTTCGATGTTGACCAATGAGAACATCCTCCTCTTCCTTCTTCTGTCGCCTTCCAAACCCCAGTCAAGATCCAGAATGCCAACATTTCATGTTGTATCATTGATGAGGGGGCATCCACTTGTGTGATGTCTGCTTCAGTTTGGAAGCAACTCGGATCGCCTGAGTTGGCCCCTTCCACGATCACTCTCTGAGCGTGGGATGGCCACGCCTCCCAGCCCATTGGCCTATTCTGTAATTGTCCTATTACTCTTGCGAGCAAGACTATTTGCATTGATGTAGAAGTCATTGACACCCCCTTAAATTACAACATTCAATTGGGTTGTAGCTACACCTATGCGATGTTTGTTGTACCATCTGCGGTTCACTGTAAGATGTCCTTTCCCATAATGGAAATATAGTCACCATTGACCATTTGACATATTACAAACCAAAGTCTCAGACCTCCCCTGAGTCCATCATATCTTCAATAGCCAATAAGCAAACCGTCGATCCCTTGACTAGTGTCTCACCCGGAGTCTACAAAGACTCCTCTTTTCTTGGTACATTCCCTGGTCTTTCTCCTCCTTTCTTTTATCCCAACTCATCGAATGTTTGCATGATGCAATCATCTTGGGCTTCCCTCAAGCGGCTCGCTTCAACTAGTTAGCAGCCTCACCCCCCGCAACATACTCCTAGCCCTTCAATTCAGCCTTCTAGACCTCCTCCTCCTGGCCCTTCACCTATAGCTAGTATCCATGAGCCTCTCTACCCTCCTAGAATGGTTCCTCCAGGCCTTAACCATCTTGTAGCCGTCCTGCCTGGCCATTACCCCTCCGATCAGATACCGTTCCTAGCTCCCCCTCCTGGAGTGTTCTCGATACCTATCATGGCTACCCTACCTCTTCCTAATCTAGCCCTGGGGATCCCCGTCTGGTACCTTAATCCCCTAGCCGCTACCATGCCTAGTCAACCCAAACCTTATCTTGCTTTGACCCCGGTTCAATAGGTCCCCATGACTTCTCCCACTACTACAGTGCCTTAGCCACCTCAACAAGAACCTTCTCCTATTACGAATGCTTCAGGTAAAAAGGGAAAAGCTCATAAGTGGGCATCAAAAGACAAGGCCGCCCCGACTGAACCTTCTCCTCCTCCACCTCCAAAGCCTTGTGCTTTGTGCGATGTCATCGGTCATGACACCCATACCTGTTCTAAGTTGCCCTGTATCAAGCCCATGGTTAATGTTGCGTTCCTTGAGTCTACGATCCCTGAAGCCTCTGTTTCTTCCTCGATTGTAGCCAAGAACCCTAAGACTATTCACAACAACCAACCTTGTGCTTTGTGTGATCTCCATCGCCATTATTCTCACCATTTTTTCCGCCTTACGCATTACCATGCCTCTTTAGAGGTAGTTCGCTAGTACGAGATTGAACAGAACCAATCTGACTCTCCCGTCCTTGTGTAATATGTGGTAGGCGAGCTTGAGGATTTACCAGCTCCCATTGAAATTCCCCCTCGTGATGTCGAGATGACAGATCCTGTGCCCACCATCCTCTACCTATCATCATCCATGAGACCCTTGGTGGAAACTCCCTTTGAGACTTCCCCTTCTGTTTTGCTCGACCTCCTTTTAGCGATCACCCTGGGCTCAACATCGGTGGATCCTTTATCTACTTATTCTTCCGTCATACCCCACGACGATGCACATGTGAACATTTCTTCTCAAGATGATGAGTCAGGTAGCTTTTCTGCGTCATGTGGTCTCCCTTCCTCCAATCACTCCATTTTCTATTGTGATGATGACATCATGGAAGCCTTGTCCACCCATGACTTCATCTTTCCTACCCATAAGCGGGATGGCACCATTCGTGTCTACGGTGACTTTCGCAGTTTGAGCATAAGCTACTCCTCTGGTAGCTCCCACACACCACCTAACCATCGGTGTGTGAGTATTAGACATCCTACCCAGATCACTCCCTCTCGCAGTTTTTGTTCGATTTCTACTTTGCGCTCAGGTTGCCAGCATTTTTCATCATCCTCCCATTTATTGTCTTGTGGCACCTTTTAGATGGACCTCTCGTCCACACCTTATATCAATTATGCCGATGGTGCAAGTTGCTACTCCCGGAATCTATCCTAGACGGGTTGGGCCATTTTTACCCCCTTAAATTCACTTGTTCTCTCGAACGGTGTATGCATTGGTACTGCCACCAATAATCAGGTCGAATATGATGCAGTGCGAGGTTTATTAGACGATTCCCTTTCCCATCTCTTCCTCCACCTTCATGTTCGTTTAGATTCCCTACTTCTTGGCATGCAATTGAATGGTGTATATCGTGTGCATAATCCTATCCATTTTAGAATATATCTACGAGTGAAGCTTTTGATGCGTGAATTTGAAATCATTACATTCAGTCATGTACCTAGAGAACAATGTCACTACGTAGATAACATTTCAAAAAATATTCTAGATTGGCATTTAGCACATGCATTTAACACAATACAATAACATAAAAAACCATCAAAACGATGCATATCCATAATATGTATCGTATAACATGTTTTAGAGTCCATCAACTCTGATACATATGACATGCCCATAACATGTTACAAAAACTCAAAACTAGGGAAAATACCTGCCTCTACACACTAATCACTATTTGGAGGATCCTAAGCCAATGGCTTTGCTCTCGTAGCTCATAGATCATGCATCCCCTGTCTGGCCATCGCCATGCGCTGCCTGACCCCTCACCACTCCAAGGGTAGACCAATACATGGCTCTATGTACTGGTCATCCAAGTCGTGCCAGTTGCGCTCTGAAACACCGGTCAGAATCCTCTCACATCTACGACAGATGTCCTCCAGGAGGGCTTCTACATCCTCATTTGTTGGCACTCTCGATCCACTAGGTCTAGCAGTTCCTGATACTGCAATTCATCCCATATACCCAGCTGGTTTTACCAATGCTGTATTTGCATACCCAAAGTGAAAGAATCAGTACCATATACAATATTCTAAAACTTTACAATGCACATAAAATATTAGCAATTTTTCATTTACCATCGAGCCCCCATACTCGACCAGGCGGAAGTGTCAAATCCGGGTCCCCACAATAACTCATCCCACTATAGGGATAGTCGTCTATGTACAATGGCATTTGGTCCCAATGAGCAAAGAACTTGGGTCGAAACACCCGTCTAACTGCCCCACCTCCTCCTCTGCATAGTAGTCGCCCCCATAGGTGCATCATGGGCTCCCTCGGGCCCCCATCCTGGAGCTGTATGTGAGGTCGAAGTGTCGGGATCTTCTCGAAGAAGAGCGAGCACAAAATTGTACCATATGCACAGTCATGGTTCACTTGCTGCTTGCATAGTGACAATTGTCATTTAAAAGATGACAACATCATCTGGGCCCACCCATAGTAGGTCCCACTCAACACACTCTCCACAAGCATCATCTGCCCCCCAGTGATGTGGTGAAGTTCCTCGTTGCCCAGGATCTGCAACACCGTTGCAGCCACAGCACGGGTCTATAACCTCTCTATGTCCCCGATGGGTATCCCTATTCCCTTGACATGGAGACCTAGTTAAAAATGGTGCTCTACAAACTCCATGATGTTCCACCCTCACAGTAACACTGGTTGAGTATTCCCGACCATCCCAAGTAGTGGGAGACCAGTCAGAAAATATATATCCTGGACTATCAACTCGATCCGGTGCCCCTACACTATAAAGACCTCATGGTCCAGATCCCAATAACTGAAAATCTGGGCCAACAAGGTCTCTCCAGCTCTCATAAGAGGGTTCTCCACAAACTTCAGAACCCCAAACCTAGCCAATGCACTGCGGACACCTTGATCCTCTCGAATCTCCGACCGCAATGTGCCTAGGTATCTCTCTCTCTAGTTGATCTGTAATTCTACCATATCTGCACACAAAAAAATCATATTTTTCAGGTTACAGATACAAAATATTGTATCCAAACATAAAAACCCAGTTCTCAGCCAAAAAATAGCACAGAAAAACCCCTCCTTATCAGGTCACACTTTTCAGGCCCAATCATGGGACAGGTCATAGTTTTCTGCCCAAAACCTGCTACCCAGGTCGCAATTTTTGCCCCAAAAAGTGTGACCGGTCATGAAGAGTAACAAGGGTCTGTTCCTGAGCTCTGGGGACCTAAACTAAACTTTCAATCCACTGAAATGAAAGAGTAGGGTTAGGCCTCTTACCTGCAACTAACGGATCTCAATTCTAACATTCGGTTTGTCTGCTACGATCAACGCAAGATTTAGGGCCTTCTCCCCTCTCTACATTCACAACAGCTCCACTTGAAAATGAGTGAATTTGGAGGGAAAATGCCTTATTAAAAGAGAAACCCCTGATTTTTCTTTCGCCTGTTGCGGTCAAACTGTAGCTCAGTTTGAAAAACCTTCTATACTATTGGAAAGATCTCACTGAGCCCTCAAATGGGTATCTTTTAGGTTTTCATGATTTGATACTTCACCGGGACACATTTTGTCCAAGAAGGGTCACTTCACCACTCCTGAAAATCGAATTTCTTCACTTGCAACACTTGTACTTGGGGCACCACTTTGCCTCCATACTTTTCCATGCTCATGTTGATTTTCGTCGTGAGTAACCATCTTGTACTCATGTTGTTATGGTCCCCATTGGACCTTTTCTGTGTGGCAGCATCATCGAGTAGCCCCTATTTAGAGCATCCAAGTTGAGTCATCATTGCATCCATGGAGTCTATCTCGAGTCCCTTTGTATCCTGCTATAGTCCTCCATCCTTCATTTCTTGGTTCCTCTCTCGTGTTGCACATTATGGCCTTCAGTCCTACTGTCCCCTATCCCTTATGATATTGTGTCAGTCACTGCTAGGTCATCCATGCCCTTTATGCTCTAACAAGGGAATTCATCCATCCGCTACTCATTACCCCCAATTTCATCATCATCCCTGGTGTCAGTCTGTCAGTCGCTCTACTATTTTCTCTCGTGCCTTAGTTGAGGATCCCTTATTGCCTCACCTATGGCGGACCTCCTTCTGTCGACATCAGATCATTCATTCTAGAAGACAGGTCTAGAGGGTAGTGTACCTAGCTTCCACTCTTGTTTGATGCCTCGGATCAGGCAAAGGGACTCCTTATTTCCCTTTGACTTGATTGCTTCTCAGTGCCATCTCCTTATAACATGATCGAGATCTGTATAGTTGATGGTTCATTGATGTAGTAGATGATATCAGTGATTCCCGGGTATGTGTGAGATGTTTTTAGAACTCATGAGGGGGTGGCCCTTCAGGTAGCCTCCCACATGCCCAGATGACCTCTTCATCACAGCCTTTGATCCAGCTCCATAGATTTGATGATGTCGACCTCAGCCGCTTGCAACGCCTTTTAGTTTTCATGTATCATTCAGATTTTCAAAGCCATTTCATGATTACAGGGGCACTTTGGTTGTAATTATATCTCATGTACTCACATATTATTGTATAATTCCTAGCTGTTATCCCAGGCACAGTATGTATGTGGGATTCATTATCATGTTTTTACCTACCTCATGTTTATTCCAGTGTGTACTATAAAGTTCAGTCCCTTGTTTACTAGACGCATTATTCTTTTTACTTTGTCTCAGCGGGCATAGGTATGCCTCCCCCACCGCCTATAGCACAGGTACTCAATCATGAAAGATAATTTTTGCACCTGTAAGTCTCACCTCCTTAGGGTGTAGTCCTCTAGCGCTTTGGTCTACTTTATATTTCTCTCTCTCTGAATTCCCCTTCGGCGTCTAGTGATTGAGTTCTTACAACGTACTTTAGTCATACAATTAGCTCCTAACGCTCGCACGCTGGGGGGAAATCTGTTACACGATTTTTTGGTCATCTAACTTGTTACTATTAGATGTACCTAAATACACCATGTAAGACAAATTTTACCCTAAGTAAAATTTCTTTCACTATGAAAAATAACTTAGTAAACCACCTTTATTAAGTTGTTTATGGTCTAAACAGGAAACCCCATGAGGAAATGTTAAATAAATCCACATTTGTTTGAGTTTCCTCAAGGAATAATTAGTTAAACAACAGTTTAATTAATATTCCTGGTCATATTTAACCCAAAACGGGAAAATTAATTAGATAAATTATTATTTATCTTATTATTTTCTAGGAATAATTATTTAAACCTTATTTAAATAATATTCGTTGTTAAATTTGACTAAATCATTCATCAATAATTAAATAAATTATTATTTATTTTATTATTACTTAACCACATCCTTAAAATAATAAATAAATCATTTCTTTATTTATTATTTACAAATAAAGGGGTTTGACCCAAGTCAAATTCTTTTTCCCTCCAACAAATATAATGAAATATTCCATAAAAGTTGGATCTAGAATTGGTTAATAATATTTTAATTATGCACCAATATCTAGAATAACTCCATATTTTATTATAAATAGAAGGGTTTTTCCATTCACTCACTACCTTTTGTTGCCTAAAGATCACTCTGGATCTATACTTTTGGTCTGACTTTGATCCACCATCATTGTCATATTTTTCTACCTTTTTTCTTGTGAGCTCCCTTTGAGTTCCATTTTTTGTCTGGGTTTTCTACACCATCAAAAGAGAGGGATTTTAGATCTAAAGTGTTGAGGACTTACAATAACCCATCCCATTGAGGAGGACTGGTAACATATTTCTATGTTCTCCTCCCAGGTGTCATAAATACAAAAAATTCTTTAAAACAATCTTGTCTTGTCTATTGGATGCATGGAGCAACTCTTGCTTTTATTTACTACTTAATGTCTTTTAAGGCATAGATCTATATTTTTTCAGCATTTATCTTGGTCAAATAATTGGAGATCTAAAGATATTGGAAGCCATCTTTGTTGTTAGGGCTCTTTGTTATGCGCAGCTAAAGTGAGCCTTTTCGTACACTTGCGATTAAGATTCATACTAACAATAAGGACTATATTTCTAAAGATGGTCCTATATCTCATCAAGTATTATAAAAGGCAAAAGAAACACTCCCATAAGTAGTTGATTTTTTTTTTCCCTAGCCCATAAAGTGTTACACATTCTCTGTCATAAGTATGGGCCCCCATGAGATCATCAAATAAATCAACTATGTTAGCCCACTAGTGGATCCCCTATCAACCGTCGCCTCACAACATGTAACCAACTCACATAAGTAGCTTATTGAGTTTGTCCCTAGCCCTAAGTGTTACACGTTCTCCCTCATATGTATGGGCTCCCATGAGATCATCAAATAAATTAGCTCTCTTATCCCAATAGTGGATCCCTTGTCAACCACCACCTCACAACATGTAACCAATGCATCAGTTATAATCATAGCATCATCATCTCATATGAAATAATCCACATGCTAACTCACGCATGTCATCATGAGAAAAGTACATCATTTTTAATACAACATCATGAATATCAGGACAACTTATGCCCACACAAGCTAAATGCAATTACTACATGTCATCACATCATGATATTATAACATCAGTGTGTGTGTGTGTGTGTGTTTGTGTGTATCAAATACATAGTATTACATTAACATAATATATGGAGCTTCTTGTTAATATAACAACATATACTAGATTTAATCCCTACCTCATTCTAGAGTTCCAATGGGAGATTGAGAAACTTGACCTAAATTGGAACACTAATATTCATAATTGTTTACACATCAAAAAGAGGATGCTAAGGTTTAATCTCCAACATAGTGTGGTTCAAATACGATCTTTGTGCCAATATTTCTACGCATCCTCCTCACACCTAAATATGAAACGATACCACCCCTACATACAATGACTAACGGGGATAATATAATGACCCGTATTATTAAATTAATAACTAATAATAACAAGAATACTAATAAAATAATAAATAATAAAAGTGAAAAAAATAATAATTAATAAAAAAATAATAATAAAGTAAAATTAATAATAACAAATAAATAAAATAAATAAATAGTAAAGTTCGTAATATAGAAATGAAAGAAACTATTTTTATAAAAATGTAAAAGAGTAAACTTATTAAAAAAATAAAGTTTATAAAAATTAAAAGAGTAAAATAAGTAAGAGTAAATTTATGGAAAATGCTAAGCTAAGGAAAAACTTGTGATAAAAGTAAATATTGCATGATAACACATGGATTATATATATATATATATATATATATATATATATATATATATATATATATATATATATATGGAATGAGTTTTTCTATTTAATGGAAGAGAATGAGGAGGTGAGCATTTTTTTCCTAGGAGAATTTTGGGATAGGAAGGATTCATTGGCACAAATAGTTGACTGAGGGATTGAGGTAGTTGATTGAGGGATTGAGGGTGACCAACTATAAAAATACATAGTGCCCCTGAGTCTATGGTTGGGTGGAGAGTTGTCTCCAACATAATGGTTGCAATTTTCTAGATTGGGAATTGGTGCATGTCAAATTGAACTCTACAAAGATGTAAGTCAATTGGGTTTTGAATCTCATAATTATGTTCTCGTCACTCACTACGATAATACATTATTTAATTATTAATGAAATTTTCTTTACATTTATTAGCTAATGATCAAATTTCTGCATATATTTTGTGTTTAATTATATACAGTGTGAGCTGACACATACTGGTATCAAAGTCAATGATCATAAACCGATGTGGGTATTACTTGTTAGTGTGGAATCTAATCACAAATTGATTTAGAAAAAGGTCACTTTTAATTTATTATACTTATTCCTAACGATAAAATATGGGTGCCAATATCTTTTAAGATTTGCAATTATGACCGAATAAATGCTATAAAATCTAGATCTATGCATTAAAAGACATTAAGCAATAAAAATAAAAACAAAGTTGTACTCCATACATCAATAAACCAAAGAAGACAAGAATATGTTGAATGAATTTTTAATAGCCTGGGAGGAAAACAAGAAGGCGTATCCAATTCTCCTCAGTGGGATGGGTTCTTGGAAGTCCTCAGCACTTCAGATCTAAATCTCTCTCTCTTGTTGGTGTAGAAAACCCACACAAAGAATGGAACTCAAAGGGAGCTCACAAGAGAAAAAGATAGAAAAAAATGACAGCATTGAAAGTGATCCATTGAATAGTATAGATCGAGTGATCTTTAGGCAACAAAAGGTAGTGAGTGAATGGAAAAACCCTTCTATTTATAACAAAATATTGAGTTAGTCTAGATATTGGTGCATAGTTAAAATATTATTAACCAAATCAAGATCCAAATTTTATGGAATATTTTATTATATTTGTTGGAGGGAAAAAAGAATTTGACTTTGGTCAAATCCCTTTATTTGTAAATAATAAATAAATAAATGATTTATTTATTATTTTAAGGATGTGGTTGTGTAATAATCAAATAAATAATGATTTATTCAATTATTTATGAATGATTTAATCAAATTTTAACAAGGAATATTATTTAAATAAGGTTTAAATAATTATTCCTAGAAAAGAATAAGATAAATAATTATTTATCTAAATAATTTTCCTGTTTTGGGTTAAATATGACCAGGAATATTAATTAAACTATTGTTTAGCTAATTATTCCTCGAGAAAAATCAAACAAATGTGGATTTATTTAATATTTCCTCATGGGGTTTCCTGTTTAGACCATAAACAACTTAATAAATAAGGATTACTAAGTTATTTTTCATAGTGAAAGCAATTTTACTTAAGGTAAAATTGGTCTTACATGGTGTACTTTGGTCCATCTAATAGTAACAGTTTAGATGACCAAAAATTGGTGTAACACAACTTCCTTGGTGTGTATACCTAGTGAATAACATTGAAGTGCTAGGTTGCACTATGAAAATATACTAAAGTTTTTGACCAATCTATGTGATGACAATGGAGGAGTGCTTCTCTCTTAATGGAAAAACCTTTTAAGGATATAAAATATGTGGATTGACCAATATCAATGATGATCTAGAATGATTGGGAGGGCATAATCATGACTCATAAAATTCCAAGGTGTCAAAATAGGAAGCCATAAACTACAATACTTATAATTGGTGTCAGATGTAAATGGATAGAATGCGAAAATGTTTAGAGTTAAATATTCAAAGATGAAAACTATCTAACTCTTGGAAAAGGAGATAAATGGTGTAGTAGGTTAACTCTTAGAGACTTATGACCAAACACCTTGCATAAATAGTAAGAACCTTGTATAATGAATTTTATATTTAGACTAAATGATCAAATGTTTCCTAAAGAGAAAAATGATAATATAAATAATGACAATATAGTGGTTAGTTATTGGGTATAATAGTCCATAAGTGACTCAACTAACTCATGTATCACGGGTAATGATGATTACTTGAAGAACAACTTACGATATGTGGCATGGATTCTAGATGATATTTACACCAAGGATTATTTGAATCAATACAAATAGCTAATGGTGATATAACATATACTTGGATCATCTATTGCATGGATGTGTAGTTTTGTTGTTCTCATTTCCATGCAATGGTCCATTTAATGGTGGATTGTAATTTCCCAATCATCTTTTGACGACAGGTGATGATTACTTCTAATGAAAAGGGAGAGCATAAGGAGGGGAATGTAGTTCTTATCTCTAGATCTATCTCAACATAGAAATATGGTCCCCCTATTATTGACTTATCTAGGAACATGGTTCCTATGTCACATCCTTAATTTTGTTGAAGTTTGCAACAAGAAACAGTGAAATTGGCATCCGAAAACAACATTCAGCACCCATGATCCTAGTGAAAATTAAGCACCTACACTAGGGTGGGGCCCACATAGGTTATTTTTAGGTGTATTTCTATTTTAATTATCCCTTAATTTATATGGACATTAAATTGTAATATATTCTCAATGTGGACTTAAAAATAGTTAAATGAAGTGGCAAATCAATTATCTAAGTGAATTTCGAGTTAGAGGTTTGTTGGTGGGACATGCAAAGTAGTTCTAGTTGTAACAAAGTGACTCTAGTTGTAACAGAGTTGGAAGTGCAATGGTGCATGAGTTTGTGCAAGTTGTAAATAGTTTAACTCAGTTAAGTGAGTTAAACTCAGTTGTGCTAGTTGTAACTGAAGATACAAGTAGTGAGAGATCAACTGAACTAAGTATTAATTAATTCACAATCAGTGATCTCACATGCAACTGAGGATTTACTATTATTAGTTGCATGCATGTCAGTTCCGGTGGAGACCGAGTTAAGATCTAGGTGAAAGGGAAGTGTAACTATCAGTTGTGATATTAGCAGGCTACCCAGGTGTAGTTAAAACACTACAAGATTCCCATGATACTCAGTGCAGATGAGGAAGACTGAAATTATTTGTGATTAAGGATTGCATTCATCAGGAACTGCGTGAGAAAGGCATGTTGTCTGGAGGTAGTAAATTGGTAGTGTATTGGCCCAATTTTTGTATGACAGTGTGAGACAATTAGCTGAAAACAGGAGGATTATTGTGAGAAGAATTGTATGTAATTGTTTCATGATTCCTTGAGGAATATAAAATATATAATAAAGGGATTTTGAGTAGCAATATTTCCCCGAGAATATTTGGTGTTGTGCTTTTGATCTATTCTTCTTTGTTTCATGTGATTGGAAATTGTGTTTTTAATTCTGAAAAATATTTGTAGAATCGATTCAGTATTTAAATTTAATACATTGTTAGATCGGGGAAATCCAAGATATACATGCATGTTGTATAATTTTTACATGGTATCGAAGCATAGGTTATTGCAGAATTGAAGCAAGAGTTGAGTTTGTGACTGGAAAGAATTCGAATTTGAAAAAAGACTTTCTTGGTGCTATAGTATATTCAAGATCGAAATGGCTTTCAATGGCTTGATATTGGAGTATGCACTGCATGGCAGCTCTAACTATATTGCTTGGAGAGACAGGATGGAGGCAGTACTCGAAGACAATTGCTTGAAGGAATTCATTGACAAAGATGTTCCTAAGCTAGATGCTGCAAATCTTGATGCATGGAAAAAGAAAGTGGGAAGGGTCAGGAGGATCATGTTGGAGTAAGTACAGAACCACATTGTCTCAAGCCTCCATGGGAAAGCCACGCCAAATGCAATGTGGAAGGATTTGACGGATCTATTCCAAAGCAGCAGCGACCATAGGAAATTGGCGCTCAAGGATAAAATTAGGAAGATTAAAATGGAAAAGGGCAACACTATTCCGATATAATTAACAAAGTTTGTCCAATGTCTAGATGAACTTGGGAGTGTAGGAATTACTATTTTTGATGATGATTTGGTGAGTTTGGCTCTCTTAGGACTTCCTAAGAGTTGGCACAGTTATGAAGACTCTGTCAATGGATGGGAAAAACTTCCAGATTGGGAACGACTGTGGTCGGATTTGGTGCAGGAGGAGTTCAAACGGAACACCAGAGATGGATCTTCATCTAAGGAAGATGATGAAGAAGATAGTGCGTTTACTGCCAAGGTGAAGGAAGGAAAAGGAAATAAATCCTATTCTGAGACCTGCGAAGGAAATGAGCATGACATGTCCAAAGTGAAGTGTTTTCACTGTCACGAGCATGGAAATTTTTCCACAAACTGTCCACAAAAGAAGAAGAACAAAAAGGTTGTTGGATCTACAGTTGGAGAGGCTTTGGCCTCACAATTTGATCTTGAATTCTCACTTATTGCATGCATGGTTTCAAGTGCAATGAGTTCGATGTGGTACTTCGATAGTGGTGCATCTTTCCACATGATGGGAGACAGAGAAATTTTCAGTATCTTGGAGAAGAAGGGCCTCCAGATGCATTTCAAAATGGGTAATGAAAAAATGTATAGCACTACTGGGATCAGTATTTTTTCTTTCCAAAGGAAGTCAGGTAAACTATTCTTTTTAAAATATGTAATGCATGTATCAGCCTTAACGAAAAATTTAGTTTCAGTTGCAATGTTGGAAGATAAAGGCTATGATGTGGTCTTTAGTGAAGGAAAAGCCTTCCTGACGCATGAACATCTAGACAATTTCCAGCAATGTGATTATGTGTTCACATGTTGTGGCCAAACAAGAAGTGGGAAAGATTGATCATTAATATTTTAGTTAGATTTAAATGTGTGAAGTTATTTGGTTTTAATTTTCTAGATTAGATAGGAATAAAAGTAGCATTTGGTTCTCCCTGCGAGGAGATTTAGCAAATAGATTAGGATTGAGAGCATAAGATATAGTCAGTTTAAAATCTAATAAATGATAAACCGTTTTCAGTTAAGTGGAAGCATAGATAAGTGTGTGAAGTGTGATAGGATAAGTAGACAGAGAGTGAATTTTGAGAAGTGTGCGAGTTGTGTGATAGATGAGTGACAGAGAGAAGAAGTCATGAATCTAAAATCCAGCCATTGAAGGGCTCGGGTCTATGTAATTACCTTTCTGATAATTCCAAGTGTGTGTTGTTAGAACCCTATAATTTATAGTATCACAAGGTGACTGCGTACTTTTTCTTTGCAAATTTTTCATACTGTACATAGATTTCAATATTCAAAATATTTTCCAAAGAAAGAATCAAAGGAAAAAAGGTAGCAGAGAGGCAAGGAGCATTAGACCACTAGCGAAAACAAAGGCAACAAAGAAGTAGTTAAGGCAGAAAAAACAAGCAAAGGCTGATTCGTGAATGTGCTCAGCAGATTCATGAACGTGAAAGGGTCAAGTCGTGCACTTTGGGTCAAGTCGTCAATGCTAAAGCAGGTCAAGTAGTGAGCAAGCCAAAGTATTCCACGAACAAACCAAGAAACTAACGGGCAAGGCTAAAGAAACAAAATTAGCAAACCACAGCAAAGGAGGAGTAAGGACCATGGATCTGAGCTTTGATCAACGGCGGAGATTGAATCACATCATCGCATTACAAACCCTTTTTTCATTTCATTTCCCTTAAAAATCATGAAACCTTACCTTTCCACCTTTTCGCTTCATTTTTCTACTTTAAATGTTTAACCATTGTTTCGCATCGCAAATATTTTAACTTACAGTTGGAAGTGCCCATAATGTATTTAGTTTAACTTGCGATGCGGTTGGCCCCACCACAGCAGCTCCACCCCCCACTTCTGGTTGCTTGTAATACGTATCATATAATATGAAACCTCATATACTTACTGCAAAAACCTTTCGCTGATTTATAAACTTTGTCGATGCAGTGGGCTCCATCTTGCCACATCATCCTCCAATTAGCGCACTTCGCATCCTTTAGAGTTTACCTTCATTGTTTAAGTGATAAGATTTGTGATTTATGGGTTGCGTTCTGATCCCACCTTCCCTCCACATCACCTTCCATTTCGCATCGCATCACCGATTACATTCTTCATAACTTAAACGGTTAAACATGTGAAGTGTGATACCGGGGCGGATACGATGTTTCTTCATAACTGAAATCTAGACATTTTCATGTCCGGGTAGAGTTTTTTAAGATTTTTTGCGTAAAAAGGGTCAAGTTGGGCATATGAGGTTTGAAACTCATTTTATGAAGAAATAAGGTTAAATGCGGCAGAAAGGCTCGGGTAGCAAAAGACACCGAGGGTCGAGTCGGGCAAGGCGTTTTACCAAACTTGTTATGTTATAACGGCATAAAGGAATTCTAGGGGAAATAAGCCCCAACAAGGCGTGCAAGCACGGGAGGTCGAGTCAGGAAAAAGGCGATCATGCAAAGATGTTATGGTATACCAGTAGAGGTGGAAAAGTTAGTATAACACATCATCACCATCACCAATCAATGAAAAGTGGCCAGCACTGCACAGATTTAATTACCTAATGCCGATATTTTTAAAAGCAGGGCCAGATTTCAGAGCCATCATTTTTTTCCTCTACGAGATCATCACATGCCACCTTCAAGCCTACTTTTGATTTGCGAAGAGCCACCTGAGTTTTTCATTCTTGAAGGGTTACCAAAATTAATTCCACAGGCGGTGTTTTGTCAAATATTTTCTCTGTTCGGGCCTTGCATAGACATACATGATTAATTTTCAATTGTTTATAATAAATGAAGTCGGCCAAAGTATATTAAGGCAATTGACTCAAGTTTTAGTTAAATACTACTTGAATTTTCATAATCAAGGGTTGGAAACTTGGACCCTGCTGTAACTTGCATTGTAAGAACTATTGGAGCACTATAATTGTTTGAGTTGGGCATGATCAATAACAAGAGACCGTTCACAGGATTATTGAGCTATGTTAATGGTGATATTTTTCCTCTGTCTTTTCATACTGTACATCAATTTATCCAATTTCAAAACAGAAAATTTAGATTAAGATTTGATAAGAGAGCACCTTAATTTTTTCTATGTTTGTTATCTTAATGTTTTCCTCTGAGACCTGAATGCATAATTCAGATACAGTCTGCTATGCATTTATGTTGAAACTTAATCTCCTCCTCCATTCCCATTTCACACCGTTAGAAAGATCTAGTCTGCATGGTCAGCTTGCCCTGTGAATGCCCTTAAGAAGTTGATGCACAATTCATCTTTTTATGACTCCATAGCCCAATGGATTAGCTTCTGCAGCTTTGTCTATCCAATCACCCAAATAATCAAACAAACAACCCTCATAATTTCTATAACTAGCCTAACATCGACAATTAGAATTATCAAGATAAATCATAAAAACAGAGGGAGCCCTCTCTGAGTCTAGGAAGGCTAGGTCTTGGACTCATAAGTTATTTGATGTTGTCCTTTGTCATTTTTTCTTGCTAATCTTACAAATTATGGAGTGAAAAAATAATGGCGACCATACAGGGGAATTTAGTTATTGAAAAAGCTTAATATTTCATCAGAACTCAAAAACCCCAATCAAAATATTGTATGATTTGAGTATTTTTCAAGATTGGTATTTGGTTGTTGATGGTGGACAACAACCAGCCACAAAAAATTTGAAATCATCCACCTGGCGACTCCAACTTAGATCAGTTCCATTCAAATACTCCATTGAAGGAAGGACCTAAAACATGACCAGTCAGCCTAGAAGGAGAAAGTATTCAAGCCCAAATTGGATTCAAGAAATTGTTGTTTTTATTATCTGTAACTATGTTCTATCCTACTTTAAGCCTGATCAAGAGTACACTATTGAGGTTTACATTTATCATTGGCAAATTGGTGAGCCTCAAGAAGCTAAGACCCAAATTGTAGAATACGTACATACTTTTACACCTGCGCATATCCCTGATGCACTTGTAGAAAACCCAGTGGCACATGGGCCTTGTACTTCATCTCCTACTCTTTCAAAAGCTCAAATTGGTTATAAGCCTCCTGCTTTACTGCCTATACCTATAAAAGTCCCAGACAAATACAAGCCTCTAGTTTTGCCTCCTATCCTCCATGACCTCCCTGCAAATTTTATCAATAATCTACCCAGATTTGATGGAGAAAATACGAAGATCACTACTGAGAATCACATTCAAAATATTGAGGATTTCCTTGATCTGTTTGAGGTGGTAGAAGATGATGTGTGTATCAGAATGTTTGCCCTATCATTGCAAGGGAAAGTTAAAATTTGGTTTAAATATCTTCCAATTGCAAGCATTAGCAATTTTCATCAATTCACTCAAGTTTTCCTAGATAGATGGGTGGTCGTGGGAAACATTTTTCTCATCATAGAAGAGTATAATCATTTAAAAAGACAGTCTGGGGAGATATTACAACACTTTTTAGCTAGGTTCAATAAGGTATACCATTCAATACTTGCTAAGATAAAGCCACCCCCAGGATGGGCTCTCTTGCACTACCCAGATGCCTTTGTTCTAGAGATGGAATTCCAGTTAATAGAAAGGGACCCTGCAACCCTGGAAGAAATGCAAAATATGGCATTTGATGTGGAAACCAACCTGCTTAATAGAGAAGCAAAGTTAAAAGCAATAAAGAAGGACTAAGTAGAAAAAGAGCAACTGATATCTTCAGAGATAAAACTAGAGATGTTGAAAAACACAGTCAAAAAAATGATGCATATGATTAGTAGGAAAGAGGAGCTTGTTGTTCAGATACATCATGTCCCATTAGTTTCAGAAAATACAAAAATTAATGTACCCAAGTAGTTTGCAGTCCATCCTAGACACCCTAAAACAGAAAATGATTGTTTCATGCACTCTATCCACAACAGAGCCAAAGATGAAGTCCAAAAATAGAATGAGGCAGGGAGATCCTCAGCAACGATGTACATGATACTTGACCTTGCATACAGAGGTATCCATCTCAAAAATTATTATCAAGAGGAAGACCATAAGGTTAAGGTTGAGGTTGATTATTCGAAGCAAACAGCACTATTTTCTTTGGAAGAACAAACTCAGCTATCACAATGTAAATGTGACAATGAAACTTTGCATGCTGAGCAAGGTTGCAAAGAGGAAAATGTAGGAAGTTGTCAAGTAAGTACAGAATTCCTTCCTCTATATTTTATCTCACTCTTAAGAGATAATTATAAGAAGGTTGTTAATATGAAGGATGTGAAATGCTATAAGGATTCAATTGAGGAAAATAAGAATGATCTTGAACCTTTTTCAGATCCAGAAGTTCTCTCCCAGAGTCATGTTGAAATCATAGAATTTGAAACAAATGATGAATTGATCCAGATTTATTCTTTGCCTTTATGCTTTGATGCATTTCATATTGTGAAAGGGAATCTAGATCACATTCTAGCTGATAATCACAGGAGAAGATAACTCTCTCACCAATCATATGAGGAAATCATGAATGATAGAATATCTATTTTAGATCCAAGGGTTCAGCCCTTGAGTTTCTTTGAATTTCAAGTAGTAGATGAAATCACAGAGCCTGAAACAGTTGATGGATTGATCCAGATTGATTCTCTACCTTTGTGCTTTAATGCATTTCATATTATAAAATGGAATTTGGATCAAATTATGGTTGATAGTTATAAGAGAAAACATGAGCTCTAATAGGAACCAATACTACCATGCAAAGCACCACATAACCCAATAGCAGATGCGTTGGATAGTTTCTGCTTTCAAATTCATTCTTCATGTGCTCATAATGCTCTCAAAAGTTGCTATGATATGGATATGATCATACAGTCTTCCCCATTGTTTGATTCAGTATAAGTAGTGTCACAACACTCATAAGGTAGCATGTAAACATGTTCTGAGTTGATTGAAGACCGGGAGAGCACATTTGAAATACCAGGGTATGAAGAAGAGTTGGCTGAGTCAAAATACCTAGAAATAAATCAAGAGTATCTTGATTCAGTAGTTGTCTATATGGAGGAATTGTTCTTTACAAAGCCGGCACATATTTCCGACATGTCAATTGTTTTTCAAAGGTACAAAGATCCATGTAAGCAAGATCAGGCCGAGAATTTCTATCAAACACCATTGTCAGGTTTGTCTCTGAACATGCTGAAAATCAATAAAAGAACAAAGATATTAGAACAATTGCTTGATTGGATGCACTGGAATTATTGCATTGTTTAAAAGGGAAGCCATTTCAGTAGATTAGGGTAGGGAGGTGTGAAAATAAGCTCATCACTCTGATCATCTTTCAAATTTAGTTTAGATTGTTTTTCATTTTTAGATCAGTATGTTTCGGACTTTAGTTTCAGCACAGTTCTAGTTTCACCATTCAAGTTTCCAAGGTGCATCAGTATGTTCAGTTTGATGGATTGTAGTGGATAAGTGCAATTGTAGTTGCAGTTCAGATTTCAGTATGCTTATAAGCTGGCTGGCCAAGCATGTGGTCTATTCTTATCAGTCAAAATGAGGAGGAACAATCTAGTTAGTTTACAGTCACTAAGATGCCTGACAGGTCAAGATACAAGTTGTGGGATCAACCCAATGGATCATGCTACTAGTCTATGGTGCTCTTGACACCTCCTGGAGGAGCTTCCATCCCCAGCTAGAGCCACTGTTAGAACACTATAATTTACAGTATCACAAGGTGACTGTGTACTTTTTATTAGCAAATTTTTCATACTGTACATAGATTTCAATATTCAAAATATTTTCCAAAGCAAGAATCAAAGGAACAAAGGAAACAGAGAGGAAAGGAGAATTAGACCATTAGCAAAGACAAAGGCAGCAGAGAAGTAGTTAAGGCAGAAAAAACAAGCAAAGGCAGAGTCGTGAACGTGTTGGGAAGAGTCATGAACATGAAAGGGTCAAGTCGTGCACTTTGGGTCGAATTTTGAATGCTAAAGAGGGTCAAGTAGTGAATGATTCAAACTATTCCACGAACAAACCAAGAAACTAACAGACACGGCCAAAGAAACAAAATCGGTAAACCACATCAAAGGAGGAGTAAGGACCGTGGATCTGAGCTTCGATCAATGGTGGAGATTGAATCACATCATCACATTACAAACCCTTTTTTCATTTCATTTCCCCTAAAAATAATCAAACCTTATCTTTTCGCCTTTCCGCTTCATTTTTCTACTTTACCTATTTAACCATCATTTCGCATCGCAAATATTTTAACTTACCATTGGAAGCACCCGCAATGTATTTAGTTTAACTTTCGATTTGGTTGGCCCCACCACAATAGCTCTGCCCCCCACTTCTGGCCGCTTTCAATACGTATCATATAATATGAAACTTTGTATACTTTCCGCAGAAACCTTTCGTCGATTTATAAACTTTGCCGATACAGTGAGCTCCATCTTGCCACATCATCCTCCAATCAACGCACTTTGCATCCTTTAGAGTTTACCTTTGTTGTTTAAGTGTTACGAGTTGCGATCTATGAACTGCATTCTGGTCCCACCTTCCCTCCACATCACCTCCCATTTTGCATCGCATCGCCGATTACATTCTTCATAACTTAAATTGTTAAACATGCGAAGTACGATACCAGCCTGGATGCGATGTGGCTTCATAACTGAAATCTAAACATTTTCAAGTCTAGGTAAATGATTTTTTTACGATATTTTGTGTAAAAAGGGTCAAGTCGGGCATATGAGGTTTGAAACTCATTTTATGAAGAAATAAGGTTAAACGCGGAAAAAGGCTCGGGTAGCAAAAGGCACCGAGGGTCGATTCACGCAAGGCATTTTACCAAAATTGTTATGTTATAATAGCATAAAGGAATTCGAGGGGAAATAAGCTCAGACAAGACATGCAATCACAGGAGGTTGATTCGAGCAAAAGGCGATCACGCAAAACTATTATGGTATACTAGCAGAGGCGAAAAATTCAGTAGAACACATTAGCAACATCACCAATCAATGAAAAGTGGTTAGCACTGCACATATTTAATTACCCAACGTCGATCTTTTGAAAATTAGGGCCAGATGTCAGATCCATCATTCGTTGCCTCTTAGAGATCATCACATGCCACCTTCACGCCTACTTTTTATTTGCAAAGAGCCACTTGATTTTTTCATTCTTGAAGAGTTACCAAAATTAATTCCACAGGCGGTGTTTTGTCAGAGATTTTCTTTGTTCAGGCCTTGCATGGCCATACTTGTTTAATTTTTAGTTTTTTATGATAAATGAATTCGACCAAAGTAGATTAGGGCAACTGACTCAAGTTTTAGTTAAATATTGCTTGAATTTTCATAATCAAGGGTTGGAAACTTGGACCCTACTGTAACTTGTATTGTAAGAACTATTGGAGCACTGTAATTCCACAGGTGGTGTTTTGTCAGAGATTTTCTTTGTTTGGGCCTTGCATAGCCATACCTGTTTAATATTCAGTTTTTTATAATAAATGAAGTCGGCCAAAGTATATTAAGGCAACCGACTCAATTTTTAGTTAAATACTGCTTGAATTTTCATAATCAAGGGTTGGAAACTTGGACCCTGCTGTAGCTTGCATTGTAAGAACTACTAGAGCACTGTAATTGTTTGAGTTGGGCATCAATAATAAGTGATCATTCACAGGATTATTGAGCTATGTTAATGGTGATATTTTTCCTCTTTTTTTTCATATTGTACATCAATTTATCTGATTTCAAAACAGAAAATTTAGATTAAGATTTGATAAGAGAGCACCTTAATTTTTTTTGTGTTTGTTGTCTTAATGTTTTCCTCTGAGACCTAAATGCATAATTCAGAGACGGTATACTATGCATTTATGTTGAACCTTAATCTCCTCCTCCTTTCCCATTTCACACTGTTAGTAAGATCCAGTCTACATAGTTACCTTGCCCTATGAATTCCATTGAGAATTTGATGCAAAATTCAGCCTTTTATGACTCCATATCCCAATGTATTAGCTTCTACATCTTTGTCTATCCAACCACCCAAACAATCAAACAAACAACCCTCATAATTTCTATAACTAGCCTAACATTGGAGGTTAGAATTATCAAGATAAATCATAAAAATAGAGGGAGCCCTCTCTGAGTCTATGAAGGCTAGGTCCTAGACTCCAAAGTGGTTTTATGTTGTCCTTTGTCATTTTTTCTTGCCGATCTTACAAATTACGGAGTGACGAAGTAATGGCGACCATACAGGGGAATGGAGTTATTGAAAAAGCTTAATATTTCATCAGAACTCAGAAAACCTAATCAAAATATTGTATGATTTGAATATTTTTCAAGATTGGTATCTGGTTGTTGATGGTGGAAAAAAAATATCCACAAAAAAGTTGAAATCATCCACCTGGCGACTCCAACTCAAATCATTTCCATTCAAAGACTCCACTGAAGGAACGACCTAAAACATGACCAGTCAGCCTAGAAGGAGAAAGTATTCAAGCCCAAATTAGATTCAAGAAATTGTTGTTTTTATCTGTAACTATGTTCTATCCTACTTTAAGCCTGATGAAGAGTACACTGTTGAGGTTTACATTGATCATTGGTAGATTGGTGAGCCTCAAGAAGCTAAGACCCAAATTGTAGAATATGTACATACTTTTAAACCTATGCATGTACCTGATTCACTTGTAGAAAACCCAGTGGCGCATGGGCCTTATACTTCATCTCCTGCTCTTTCAAAATCTCCAATTGCTTATAAGCATCCTGCTTTACTTCCTATACCTGTAAAATTCCTAGACAGATACAAGCCTCTAGTTTTGCATCCTATCCCCCATGACCTACCTGCAAATTTTATCAATAAACTACCCAGATTTGATGGAGAAAATGCGAAGATCACTACTAAGAAGCAAATTCAAAATATTGAGGATTTCCTTGATCTTTTTGAGGTGGTAGAAGATGATGTGTGTATTATAATGTTTGCCCTATCATTGCAAGGGAAAGTTAAAAGTTGGTTTAAATATCTTCTAGCTACAAGCATTAGCAATTTTCATCAATTCACTCAAGTTTTCCTAGATAGATGGGTGGTCGTGGGAAACATTTTTCTCATCATAGAAGAGTATAACCATTTAAAAATACAGCTTGGGGAGATAGTACAACACTTTTCGTCCAGCTTCAATAAGGTATACCATTCAATACCAGCTAAGATAAAGCCACCCCCGGGATGGGATCTCTTGCACTACCCAGATGCCATTGATCTAGAGATGGCATTCCAGTTAATAGAAAGGGACCCTGCAACCCTGGAAGAAATGAAAAATATGGCATTTGATGTGGAAACCAACCTAATCAATAGAGAATCAAAGTTAAAATCAACAAAGAAGGACTAAGTAAAAAAAGAGCAGCTGATATCTTCAGAGGTAAAACTAAAGATGTTGAAAAACAAAGTCAACAAAATGATGCATATGATTAGCAGGAAAGAGGAGCTTGTTGTTCAGATACATCATGTCCCATTAGTTTTGGAAAATACAAACATTAATGTACCCAAGTAGTTTGCAGTCCATCCTGGACACCCTAAAATAGAAAATGATTGTTTCATGCACTCTATCCACAACAGAGCCAAAGATGAAGTCCAAAAATAGAATGAGGCAGGGAGATCCTCAGCAACGATGTACATGATACTTGACCTTGCATACAGAGGTATCCATCTCGAAAATTATTATCAAGAGGAAGACCATAAGGTTTAGGTTGAGGTTGATTATTCGAAGCAAACAGCACTATTTTCTTTGGAAGAACAAACTCAGCTATCACAATGCAAAGATGACAATCAAACTCTTCATGTTGAGCAAGGTTGCAAAGAGGAAAATGTAGGAAGTTTTCAAGTAAGTATATAATGCCTTCCTCTATCTTTTGTCTCAATCTTAAGAGAACATTATAAGGAGGTGGTTAATATGAAGGATGAGCAATGCTCTAAGGATTCAGTTGAGGAAAAGAGGGATGATCCTCAACATTTTTTAGATCCATAAGTTCTCTCCCAGAGTCATGTTGAAATCATAGAATCTAAAACAGATGATGAATTGATCCAGATTTATTCTTTGCCTTTATGCTTTGATGCATTTCATATTGTGAAAG
Organism: Pinus albicaulis; assembly: GCA_034641835.2. Classification (NCBI taxonomy): domain Eukaryota; kingdom Viridiplantae; phylum Streptophyta; class Pinopsida; order Pinales; family Pinaceae; genus Pinus; species Pinus albicaulis. Next base: position 644,084,973 of record CM076575.1, on the reverse strand, counting down.
GGAATCTGGATCACATTCTAGCTGATAATCACAGGAGAAGATAACTCTCTCACCAATCATATGAGGAAATCATGAATGATAGAATAGATGTTTTAGATCTAGGGGTTTATCCCTTGAGTTCCTTTGAATTTCAAGTAGCATATGAAATCACAGAGCCTAAAACAGTTGATGGATTGATCCAGTTTGATTCTCTACCTTTTTAGCTTTAATGCATTTCATATTATAAAAGGGAATTTGGATAACATTATGGTTGATAGTTATAAGAGAAAACATGAGGTCTAAGAGGAACAAATACTACCATGCAAAGCACCACATAACCCAATAGCAAACGCGTTGGATGGTTTCTGCTTTCAAATTCATTCTTCCCGTGTTCATAATTCTCTCAAAAGTTGTTATGATATGGATATGATCAAACAGTCTTCCCCATTATCTGATTCAGTAGAAGTAGTGTCACAACACTCATCAGGTAGCATACAAACATGTTCTGAGTCGATTGAAGACCAGGAGAGCACATTTTCAGTACCAGGGTATGAAGATGAGTTGGCTGAGTCAGAATACCTAGAAATAAATCAAGAGTATCTTGATTCAGTAGTTGTCTATATGGAGGAATCGTTCTTTACAAAGCCAGCACATATTTTCGACATGTTAGTTGTTTTTAAAAGGTACCAAGATCCATGTAAACAAGATCAGACCGGGAATTTCTATCAAACACCATTGTCAGGTTTTTCTCTGAACATGGTGAAAATCAATAATAGAACAAAGATATTAGAAAAATTTCTTGATTGGACGCACTGGAATTATTGTATTGTTTAGAAGGGAAGCCATTTCAGTAGATTATGGTATGGAAGTGTGAAAATAAGATCAACACTCTGAGCATCTTTCAAATTTAGTTTTAGATTGCTTTTCATTTTTAGATCAGTATGTTTCAGAATTTAGTTTCAGCACAGTTCTGGTTTCACCATTCAAGTTTCCAAGGTGCTTCAGTATGTTCAGCTTGATGTATTGCAGTGGATAAGTGCAATTGTAGTTGCAGTTCAGATTTTATTATGCTTATAAGCTGGCTAGCCAAGCATGTGGTCTATTCTTATCAGTCAAAGTCAGGAAGAACAATCCAGTTAGTTTCCAGTCACTAATATGCCTAACAGATCAAGATACAAGTTGTGGAATCAACCCAATGGATCAGGCTACGATTCTACTGTGTTCTTGACACCTCCTGAAGGAGCTTCCATCCCCAGCTAGAGCCACTATTAGAACACTGTAATTTATAGTATCACAAGGTGTCTGTGTACTTTTTATTTGCAAATTTTTCATACTGTACATAGATTTCAATATTCAAAATATTTTTCAAAGCAAGAATCAAAGGAAAAAAGGAAACAGAGAGGCAAGGAGCATTAGACCATTAGTGAAGACAAAGGAAACAGATAAGTAGTTAAGGCAGAAAAACAAGCAAAGTCAGAGTCGTGAATGTGTTGGGAAGAGTCATGAACATGAAAGGGTCAAGTCATGCACTTTGGGTCGAGTTGTGAATGCTAAAGAGGGTCAAGTAGTGAATGAGTCAAATTATTCCATGAATAAACCAAGAAACTAATGGGCATGGCCAAAGAAACAAAATCAGTAAACCTCATGAAAGGAGGAGTAAGGACTGTGGATCTGAGATTCATTCAAATGTGGAGATTGAATCACATCATCACATTACAAACCCTTTTTTCATTTCATTTCCCTGAAAAATCATCAAACCTTATCTTTCCACCTTTCCGCTTCATTTTCTACTTAACCATCGTTTCACATCGCAAATATTTTAACTTAACATAGGAAGCACCCGCAATGTATTTAGTTTAACTTGTGATGTGGTTGGCCCCACCACAATAGCTTTTCCCCCCACTTCTAGCCGCTTTCAATACGTATCATATAATATGAAACCTCGTATACTTACCGCAGAAACCTTTCGTCGATTTATAAACTCCGTCGATGCAGTGAGCTCCATCTTGCCACATCATCCTCCAATCAGCGCACTTCGCATCCTTTAGAGTTTACCTTTGTTTTTTAAGTGTTAAGAATTGCGACCTACGGGCTGCAGTCTGATCCCACCTTCCCTCCACGTCACCTCCCATTTTGCATCGCATTGCCGATTACATTCTTCATAACTTAAACTGTTAAACATGTGAAGTTCGATACCAACCTAGATGCGATGCAGCTTCATAATTGAAATCTAAACATTTTTAGGTCTGGGTAAATGAGTTTTTTATGATGTTTTTTACGATGTCAAGTTGGGCATATGAGGTTTGAAACTCATTTTATGAAGAAATAAGGTTAAATGTGGAAAAAATGCTTGGGTAGAAAAATACATTGAGGGTCGATTCGGGCAAGGAATTTTACCAAAATTGTTATGTTATAACAGCATAAAGGAATTCTAGGGGAATTAAGCCCTGACAAGGCATGCAATCACGGGAGGTCGATTCGGGAAAAAGACGATCACGCGGAACTATTATGGTATACCAGTAGAGGCAGAAAAAATATTAGAACACATCAGCAACATCACCAATCAATGAAAAGTGGCCAGCACTGCACATATTTAATTACCCAATGCCGATCTTTTGAAAATCAGGGCCAAATTTCAGAGCCATCATCCGTTGCCTCTTAGAGATCATCACATGCCACCTTCAAGCCTACTTTTGATTTGCGAAGAGCCACTTGAGTTTTTCATTCTTGAAGAGTTACCAAAATTAATTCCACAGGCGGTGTTTTGTTAGAGATTTTCGTTGTTTGGGCCTTGCATGGCCATACTTGTTTAATTTTCAGTTGTTTATAATAAATGAATTCGGCCAAAGTAGATTAGGGCAACTGACTCAAGTTTTAGTTAAATACTGCTTGAATTTCATAATCAAGGGTTGGAAACTTGGACCCTACTGGAACTTGTATTGTAAGAACTATTGGAGCACTGTAACTGTTTGAGTTGGGTATTAGTAATAAGAGACCATTCACAGGATTCTTGAGCTATGTTAATGGTGATTTTTTTCCTCTGTGTTAATGTTTTTCCTCTGTCTTTTCATACTGTGCATCAATTTATCTGATTTCAAAACAGAAATTTTAGATTAATATTTTCTAATAGAGTACCTTAATTATGTTTGTGCTTGTTATCTTAATGTTTTCCTCTGAGACCTGAATGAAAAATTCATAGACGGCCTGCTCTGCATTTATGTTGAACCTTAATCTCCACCTCCTTTCCCATTTCACACTTCTAGTAAGATCCAGTCTGCATAGTTAGATTTCCCTGTGAATTCCCTTGAAAATTTGATGCAAAATTTATCCTTTTATGACTCCATATCCCAATGGATTAGCTTCTGCAGCTCTATCTATCCAACCACCCAATCAATCAAACAAACAACCTCATAATTTCTATAAATATCCTAACATCAGCAGTTAGATGTATCAAGATAAATCATAAAAATAGGAAGGCTAGGTCTTGGACTCCAAAGTGGTTTGATGTTGTCCTCTGTCATTTGTTCTTGCCAATATTACAAATTACAGAGTGAAAACATGTGTGTTTAAATTCTCATGTTTGTGTTGAATTTCACTCTTTAATTCATTGTTGAGTCGAATTTCGTGTTATCGCACAAGTGTATGCAAAGAAGTCGATTTACGAGGCGAACAAGTAAAGACACGGTGGAGTTCTGTGTGAAAATACTTAAGCGAAGTAGGCCAGTGAATGCGCAGTAGACACTGTTATATCTAATAGAATACCAATAGTGGGGATTAAATTTCTTCAAAATTGATTTCGCAAGTTGCAGATTTTAGAGTTTTTCATTAAGGCCTTAACTCATAAGTTAAGTGAAGTGCGATGCAAAGTGGAGGAGTAAAGGAGAGCGAGGACCGTTAGTTTTTGTGTAGATCAATGGTAGATGGAAAATCGCAAGTTCACACATCATAAATTTTTGTTGTTATCGTTAAGACTTCCCAATTTAAGTTGTTTTATTTGTGATGCGGTGAAGGGGAGCCACGTGTCGCCATAGCGCTCAAGCGCATATCGCATATTGCAGATTTTTGTGGTTATAGTTAAGAGTTCACACGATAAGTTATTTTTGATGTGATGCGATGCGTCACATATTGCATATCGCACGGGATAATAAATAAGGTTATCGTTAAACTCTAAAATTTGTGAAGTGTAATATCCATTTCTCTGTGAACTGCGAAATCGCAAAATCGCAAAATTGCGAAATGTGTTAAATGTTGAAATCTGTGGGGAGGTAAGTTGTAAAGGTTGCGTAGTGGAAAGTTATAAGAATTGCAAATTTGCGCTTGGCACTGATTTTTCCGTTCTGTGTGGGCCATAAAAGTATAAGCTCCACGTGCATATACTCTGTTAACAAGTATTTATTTGGGAAAGGCAGAATATATAAAAAAAATTACGTATTGTGGGGTAAAAGTGGCCTTTTCGCTGCATCATTTGGTATCAGAGTAGAAGGTTAAGATTTTTTCTCAAGTATTATAGTAAATATGCCACCCAGAAGAGGAGTTGGCAGAGGTCGAGGGAGACTTACAGCAAATGCAGCTTTGCTCGAAGAGATTCGACACATTTGTACAAGGATAGCATTGAATGGAGACTGCTCAGAAGAGAGCACCTGAAGAAGAAGATGCCAGCGCAACAGAACAATCTTCTAAAGAAGAAGAAGAAATCAAGGAAGCTAAAGTTTCAATATATTGGCAAAGGTTAGTGGAAAACCAAGAATGGAGATTCGTTTATATGAAGGGAACCTTGATGTGGATGAGCTGATAAATTGGATCAGTTTGGTGGATAATTATTTCGACATAGAAGAGGTCGAAGATAAGAAGAAAGTAAATTTTGCAGCTACCAAGCTAAAGGGCCATGTATCTATCTGGTAGAATGAACTACAGACATCTAGGATTAGAAAGGGAAAGCCTAAGATCAAACAATGGGATAAAATGGTAAGTAAATTGAAGAAAAATTTTATGCCAAAATATTATCAATTAAATATTTTCAAACTATTGCAAAATTTGAGACAGAAAGGAATGACTGTCAAGGAGTATACAGAGGATTTTTACAAGCTGAGCATTAGAGCAGGACATGTTGAAGATGATATGGAGAAATTAGCCAGATACATCAATGGTTTAAGGTATGATATACAAGATGAAATCAGTTTGTTGAGTTTGAATACAATTGAAGATGCCTATCAAGAAGATTTGAAGGAAGAGGAGAAACAAAGTCATAAGAATAGAGGTAAAAATCCAGTAAGAGGAAGAGGAACTTTCAGACCAAGATTTAAGCACTCTTAGAATGAAGCAGGAGGTTCAAGTAGCAGACCACTACAAAGAGGTGACTTTGGTAGAGGAATATTTTCACCCAGAGGTAGGGGTTGAGGAAGAGAAATGTGGTGTTACACATCTGGAGAATGGGGACATGAATCATTGGACTATCCTCATAAAAAATCAACAAATCGGCGAAATGTGAATGTAGCTGAGGCAAAGGAAGAAAACCCTCAGGTCACAGAAAAGTAAGAACCACCTGAGGCATGAGAGTCTTTATTTCTGAAAAGAGTACTACTTAAAGCAAAGAAGGAATTAAATGAGCCAGCTCAAAGGAAGAGCTTATTTAGGACTGTATGCAAGTCTAAAGATAAGTGTTGCAAAGTTGTGATTGACGGTGGAAGTACTGATAATCTTGTTTCTGCAGAGATGGTTGAGAAATTTGGGTTGAATAATATAGTACACCCTACTCCCTTCAGAGTGTAGTGGCAATAGAAGGGACATCAGATTTTGGTGACATAACAATGCAAAGTAGAGATACAGATTGGTACATATAAAGATGTTATACTGTGTGATGTGATGCCAATGGACATGTGCCATGCATTGCTGGGAAGACCTTGGAAATTTGACAAAAAATCCATTCATAATGGCAAAAGGAATACTTACACCATAGAGAAGGATGGAAAGAAGCACAAATTGTTACCTTTGAAGGATGAAGCAGACAAAGGAGTAGCTGGGAATAGTGTTATGTTGATTAGTGGAAAATAATTGCTACAAGAAGTCAAGAGGGAGAAAGAAATACATTTTTCTATTGTGGGTAAACCCAAGGTAATTCTAACTTCCACAAATTTAGACAATCTGCCTATGGAAATTAAAAATATGTTAGATGATTATGCTGATATAGTTGTTGATGAATTACCAAGTAAATTACCACAAGTTAGAAGTATAAGTCATCACATAGATTTAATACCTGGTGCAAGTTTATCAAACAAAGCAGCATATAGAATGACACCTCGGTAAAAATGAAGAAGTTGGTAGACAGGTACAGGAGTTGTTAGATAAAGGACTGATGAAAGAAAGCCTTAGTCCATGTGAAATACTAGCTGTACTTAGTCCAAAGAAAGGAGGAGAGTGGCGCATGTGTATTGATTCCAAAGCTATAAACAAGATCACTATCAAGTATAGATTTCCATTACCATGCATAGATGATTTGATGGATTTTTTAAGTGGGTCAAATTATTTTACTAAGATAGATTTGAAGAGTGGATACCATCAAATAAGGATTAGAGAAGGAGATGAATGGAATACTGCAATTAAGACTAACAGTGGGTTGCATGTCTAGTTAGTGATGCATTTTGGGCTCACTAATGCACCAAGCACATTTATGAGACTAATGAAAGAGGTATCAAAAGAGTATGCAAGAAAATTTGTGATAGTCTATCTTGATGAAATTATGATTTTTAGTCAGAGTGAGGAAGAACATTTGGAGCATGTCAAGTTGGTGTTAAATACTTTGCAAAAGGATAAACTACTTATAAATTTGAAGAAGTGTAGTTTCATGAAGAAAGAGCTCATTTATTTTGGATTTATAGTCTCAGAAGAAGGCTTGAATATGGACCTAGAAAAGATCCAGGTAATACTAGATTGGCCAACTCTGAGAAGTGTATTTTAGGTAAGGAGTTTTCATGGTCTTACAAGTTTTTACAGAAATTTTATCAGAGGTTTTAGTTAGATATGTGCCCCAATAATTGAAACAATAAAAAAGAGCAACCAGCCATTTAAATGGACAGAAGCAGCAGATCAAAATTTCAAGTTGTTGAAAAAGAAGATCACTAAAAGACATGTTTTTGCTTTGCCAAATTTTGATAAAATATTCCAAGTTGAGGCTGATGCTAGTGGGATAGCAATTGGAGTTTTCTTGAGTCAAGAGCAGAGACTGATAGCTTATTTAATGAAAATTTAAATGAGTCCAAGAAGAAGTATTCATCCTATGATAAGGAGTTATATGTTATTGTGCAAGCTTTGAAGAAATGGAGGCATTACTTGTTGCCCAAAGAATTTGTGTTATATTTAGATAACCATGCATTGCAGTTCATAAATAATAAGTCGAATTTGAACCAAAAGCATGCTAAGTGGGTGGATTTTTTGCAAATTTTTACCTTTGTAATCAAACACACAAGTGGTAATTCAAAAAAATTTGTTTATGCTTTGAGTAGAGTAAATTTGATAATGCAGGAATTGAAGATTGGCATTTTGGGGTTTGAAGAAATGATTGATATGTATGAGGAAGACACAGATTTCAAAGAAATATATGCAGCTGTTAAAAATCCTATGATTCATAACAGAAGCTAGTGGATGGACTGCCTGATTCAAGGAGGATTGTTGTTCAAGAATAATAAATGTGTATACCTAAGTTTTCTATGAGGGAAAACCTGATTAAGGAGAAACGTAGTGGAGGACTGTCTGGACACTTTGGACAGGATAAAACATTTGATCAAGTAAGTGATTTTTATTATTGGCCAAGAATGCAAAGTGATATTAAAAATTTTGTTGAGAAGTGCAGGATTTGTTAACATGCCAAAGGAAGAAGCCAAAACACTGGATTATATCAGCCATTGCTAATACCCAATAGACCTTGGGATGATGTCAGCATGGATTTTGTTTTAGGATTGTCAAAGACTCAAAAAGGACATGATTCTATCTATGTTGTTGTAGATAGATTTTCTAAAATGGCACATTTTATTACTTGCAATAAAACCAGTGATACAACTCACATTGCTAATTTGTCTTTCTCTGAAGTTATAAGATTGCATGGATTGCCTGTGAATATTGTTTCAGACAGAGATACAAAGTTTGTAGGACATTTCTGGAGGACTCTATGGAAGAAGCTAGGTAAAAACCTAAATTTTAGTTCAGCCTATCATCCTCAGACAGATGGACAAACAGAAGTAGTGAACAAGAGCTTGGGAAACATATTAAGGAGTTTGGTTTACAAAAATCCAAAGAAATGGGATTTAGCACTTGCTCAAGCTCAATTTGTATATAATGATACTCCTAACCAGAGTACTGGGATGAGTCTGTTTCAGATTGTTTTTGGAATGCATCCAAGAGGTGTGTATGAACTTAGAGATTTGAGTAAACAAGAGACAAGGAGTGCAAAAGCTAAAGAATTTGCAGACCATATACAGAAGTTGCAGGAAGATGTCAAGCAGAGCTTACAGAAAAACACTCAAAAGTATAAACAAAGAGCTGATATGAAGAGGATTGAAAGAGAATTTCAAGGAGGTGATTTAGTCATGGTTTATCTAAGGAAGGAAATGTTTCCAGTCGAGACCTATAACATGCTGAAAATGAAAAAGATAGGGCCATGAAGAATTTTGAGGAGGTTATCCTCAAATGCATATGAGATTGAGTTACCAGAAGGACTTAGGATATCACCCATATTTAATGTTGCAAATTTGTATACATACAAAGGAACAGAGGAAGAACTACAAGAAGAATCTACAGAAGAGGAGGATCAGACTTTGAATTGGTAGGAACAGATGCCAAATACAGCAAAGAAAGAAGTGGAAGTCATTCTGGAGAAAAGAGCAACAAAGAAGACCAGGGGAAAAACCTACTATCAGTATCTAGTCAAATGGAAAGGACAACCAGTGGAAGATTCCAGTTAGATGATAGTAGCAGAGTTACAAAAGTTTAATGCAGATCCTGAAACATTGATGGATCAATCTTTTCTTCCTTGGGAGTCTGATTAGAGAGCATCCAGAAAATTTCCAACAATGTGATTATGTGTTCACATGTTGTGTCCAAACAAGAAGTGGGAAAAGTTTATCATTAATAGTTTAGTTAGATTTAAATGTGTGAAGTTAGTTCGTTTTAATGTTCTATATTAAATAGGAATAAAAGTATAATTTGGTTCACCCTGCGAGGAGATTTAGCAAATAGATTAGGATTGAGAGGATAACATAGAATTGGTTTAAAAGCTAATAAATGATAAATTTCTTTCAGTTAGGTGGAAGCATAGATAAGTGTGTGAAGTGTGATAGGATAAGTAGACAGAGAGTTAAGTGTGAGAAGTGTGTGAGTTGTGTGATAGCGGAGTGATAGAGAGGAGAAGTCATGAATGTAAAATCCATCCATTGAAGGGCTTGGCTCTATGTAATTACCTTTCTGATAATTCCAAGTGTGTGTTTAAATTCTCTTATCTGTGGTAAAATTCACTCTTTAATTCGTCGTTGGGTTGAATTTTGTGTTATCGCACAAGTGTATGCAAAGAATTTGATTTGCGAGGTGAACAAGTAAAGACATGCCAGAGTTATGTGTGAAAATACTTATGCAAAGTAGGCTAATGAATGCACAGTAGAGACTGTTATATTTTATAGAAGACCAACGGTGGAGATTAAATTGCTTCAAAATCGATTTCACAAGTCAAAGATTTTAGAGTTTTGCATTAAGGCCTTAACTCATAAGTTAAGTGAAGTACGATGCCAAGCGGAGGATTAAAGGAGAGCGAGGACCGTTAGATTTGGTGTAGATCAACGGTGGACAGAAAATCACAAGTTCGCACATCACAAATTTTAGCGGTTATCATTAAGACTTCGCAAGTTAATTTTTTTTATTTGCGATGCAGTGAAGGGGAGCCACGTGTCGGCATAGCACTCCAGCGCATATTGCATATCGCAGATTTTTGTGGTTATAGTTAAGAGTTCACACGGTAAGTTATTTTTGGTGTGATGTGAAGCGTCGCATATCGCACGAGATAAGAAATTAAGATTATTTCTAAACTCTAAAAGTTGCAAAGTGCGATATCCATTTCGCTGCGAACTACAAAATTGAAAAATCGCAGAATTGCAAAAGGTGTTATGTGTTGAAATTTTCGGAGAGGTAAGTTGTAAAGGTTGCAGAGTGGAAAGTTATAAGAATTGTGAATTTGCGCTTGGCACTGATTGGTCCATTTTGTGTGGGCCATAAAAGTATAAGCTTCGCGCGCATATACTCTATTAACGAGTATTTATTTGGGAAAGGAAAAATATATAAATTTTTCTGTGTATTGTGGATAAAATCAGCCTTCTGGCAGCATCACTTCCTTCGGCATAAAGCCACAAAGCAAGTCAAGAAGATTGGGATTCGTGTGAATAATCTCTATAGACTTGATGTAGATGTGATTTCTACAGAGCTTCCAACCATGGAGAAGTGTGATAAAGCCATGCAATTGACCCTTGAGTGGGAGCTAGATTTGCATGCAAGTGAGAATGAACATCAAGATGTGGAGCAACCACATGCAAAGGATCATGGAGTGGGAGAAATGACTCAAGTAAAGAAATTTCGAGCCAGAAGGTCAAAGGGAGTGCATGCAGCTATACCACCAGGTGAGAGGTGGGCCGAAATGCTAGAAAATTATATATTATGGAGCAATGCAACACATAAAATATGCGAAAAATACAAGCACACAAAACACATAAAACCAGAGAGACACGGATATACGTGGTTCACCTAGTTTGGGCTATGTCCACCCCGAACAGCCAGTCCTTCCTTTCTATTATCCAGCAAAAAAAAAAATTGAAGAGACAAAACCTACAGCAGATCTGTTGTAATATCCTCTGTTCTCTCTCACAGTCTCCCTATCTGTTTCTCACTCTGATAATACACCCGTAATACACAACCGCAATACAATACCCTCATATATACAAGGGGGTTTCCTTCTAGGGAAAAAAACCCTAAACTAAACATAACTTCTACCGTCAGATCATCCGCCTATGAACGGCCCAGATTGACTAGAAATTACTATACTTTTACAAGGAAATTTTACATATGTTTTTAGCTTCGGGGACGCTGCCCCCGAAACCCCCCACCAGGGGGGGGCTCCGAAAAGCGCTGCCACCCCCCCTAGACCCCCCACGGTAGCGATTAATTACGGGTGGCATTGCCGCCCCTTTTAAGGTACAGGGATCCAATGCTGTGATACAAAGTAAACAAGATAATTAGGCTCCACACCCAACAATCTCCCACTTGGAGACTGATTGTAGCAACTCCACCGCTGCTTCATTTGCTGGAAAATTATTCCTCTTTGGACATGGTTGTTCCTCATCTTCATCATCATCCTTGAAGACCAATTGAAACTAAGCACATTCTTAGTTTCTCCCTGGTTACAACTTTTGTTAGCATATCTGAAGGATTTTGGCTAGTGTGTATCTTTTCTAGCTTCAACTCTCCATCTTCCAATACTAACCGTATGAAATGGTACTTGAGATGTATGTGTTTATTCCTAGAATGAAATGCTGAGTTCTTTGCAAGATGAATGGCACTTTGGCTATCACTGTATAATGTGCCCATATCATGCTTCTTACCCAATTCATCCATAAACCTTTGTAACCAAATTATTTCTTTACTAGCCTTTATAGCAGCAACATACTCTGCTTCTGTTGTTGAAAGTGCAACAACAGTTTGGATTTTTGAAACCCAACTGACAGCTATTCCACCTACAGTAAATACATATCCTGAAGTGCTCCTCTTGTTATCTCTGTCACCTGCCATATCTGCATCAACATATCTCTGTAGAGAAATGTTTGAACCACCAAAGCATAATGCTTGATTTGTGGTACCTCTCAAATATCTGAGAATCCATTTTACTGCCATCCAATGTTCTTTTCCTGGATTATTCATGTACCTACTTACAACTCCCACTGCATGTGCAATATGAGGCCTTGTGCAGACCATTGCATACATTAAGCTTCCAACTGCTAATGCATATGGAACTTTAGACATATAATCCATGTCTTCTTGGGTCTTGGGGCACATCTCCTTACTAAGTTTGAAATGGCTAGCAAAAGGTGTACCAACTGGTTTTGCATTCTGCATATTAAATCTTTTCAGCACCTTTTCTATGTACTCATTCTGAGATAGTGTTAATTTGCGATTTTTTCTGTCTCTAGCTATCCTCATACCAAGGATTTGTTTTGAAACTCCCAAATCCTTCATTGCAAATGAATTTGCCAATTTTCTTTTGAGCACATTTATTTCCTGCATGTTAGACCCTACAACAAGCATGTCATCTACATACAATAACAATATAATATAGCTACCATCATTTTTCCTTTTCAGATAAACACAATGATCAAAGTGACATCTAGTATAACCTTGTTCAGACATAAACTTGTAAAATTTTAGATACCACTGCCTTGGAGCCTGTTTTAAGCCATACAAGCTCTTCTTTAACATGCACACCAATTTTTCTTTCCCTTTTACCTCATATCCTTCTGGTTGCTGCATGTATATCTCTTCCTCCAAATCTCCATGGAGAAATGTTGTCTTTACATCTAACTTTTCAAGATGTAAATCTTCCGCTGCTACAAGACTTAAGATAGTTCTGATTGAATTCATCTTAACAACAGGAGAAAATATTTCATCAAAATCAATACCTTTCTTTTGTGCAAACCCCTTCACCACAAGTTTAGCTTTGTACCTCTGTTTTCCTCCATCTTCTTCCTTCAGCCTGTAAACCCATTTATTCTGCAATGCAGTTTTACCTGCAGGCAACCTGACTAAGTCCCAAGTCTGGTTATGCATTAAGGAGTCCATCTCTTCTTCCATGGCTAGCTCCCACTTCTTCCTTCTTTCAACCTGCATTACTTCTTCATAACATTTGGGTTCACCAAAATCAGTCAACAATAAATAATATAATGAAGCAGAGTATCGTTCAGGGGGTCTACTTATCCTGGTAGATCTTCTAACACCACTTTCAAGTGTTTGAGGTGCCTGTTGCTGTTGTGGTGGTTGTTGCTGTTGTGGTTGTTGATTATTGTTATTTTCAGGCACCTTTAATTTTTCAGTTATCTCATCAAGAACCGTGTATTCCTTTCTTTCTTTTTCCTGTCTCTTTTCCTGCAATTGATTCTTATACAAGACCTTTTCATTGAATATTACATCTCTGCTCCTAATGATTTTGTGATTTTCATAATCATATAAGTGATATCCAAAATCATTAATACCATATCCAATAAAGGTACATTTCTTTGATTTTTCCTCAAGCTTTGTTCTATTTTCTTTATTAATATGGACAAAGGCCTCACAACCAAAAGGCTTTAAAAAAGAGTAGTTTACCTTTTTACATGTCCATGCTTCCTCTGGAATACCACCATCCAAGGAACTTGAAGGCCCTCTGTTTATTAGATAAACATCAATATCTACAGCATCTGCCCAAAATTTTAAAGGCAATCCTGCATGCAATCTCATGCACCTTGCACGCTCCATGATTGTTCTGTTCATTCTTTCTGACACACCATTTTCTTGTGGTGTTCTTGGAACTGTCTTCTCTTTGCGAATTCCATGCTCTAAACAGTACCTATCAAACTCTTTGCTGCAATATTCACCTCCATTGTCTGATCTGAGACACTTCAACTTCTTTCCTGTCTCAATCTCAACCAAAGCTTTCCATTTCTTGGAAGTATCAAATACATCAGATTTATTCTGAATACAATAAATCCATGTTTTTCTAGTTGCATCATCAATAAAAGTAACATAATAACGAGAGCCACCGAGAGATAATACCTAAGTAGGTCCCCATACATCTGTATGCACAAGCTCCAATTTTTTGCTCTTCTTTTCTTTCCCAACTCTGAGAAATCTGACTCTCTTTTGTTTTCCATAAATGCAATTTTCACAGAAATCCAAATCAACATTCTTCAAACCCAACAACAAATTTCTTGAGTGAAGAATCTTCATTCCCTTCTCACTCATGTGTCCAAGTCTGTGATGCCATAATCCTGCATCTGCTCCTTTGGAAGTTAAAGCATTAACAGAGTTAGAAATACCATTGCATAAATAAAATGTACCAACCTTTTCACCTTTTTCTATTACCAGCGCTCCTTTGGTGACCTTCCAAGTTTTATCTGTGAAAGTTGTCACACAACCTTCACTGCCTAACTGCCCTGTTGAAATCATATTTTTCTTCAGATCTGGAACATGCCTTACCTCCTTTAGTAGCCATTGGTTTCCATTCTGTTTTTTTACAAGAACTTTACCCATTCCAACAATTTTACAGGGTTTATCATCACCCAAAAGAACTTGTCCAAAATCTCCTTGAACATAGTCATGAAAATTTCTTATCATGTGTGGCATGGAATGAAGCCCCTGAATCTACAACCCAAGAATCAGTAACATTTTCGAAAGAAAGAATCAAAGTATCTTGTAACACATCACCTGTCACATTTTCTTCATGATTGTTTTCTTGTTGTGCATCTCCTTCTTTTCCCTTCCAAGATCTACAATCTTTCTTTAGGTGTCCTCTCTTTCCACATTTCCAGCACACTATCCCCGATCTGGACTTGGATATGACTTTCCTTGATTTACTGCGATAACCCGAGCTCTTTCCTCTTTCCATTATTCTTCCCCTAGACTCTGCACTCAAAGCATTACCCGATGTCTCACCAGAGCTTTTCCGTCGCATTTCCTCACTAAGGATAGCACCGACAACATCATCAAACTTTAAAGTACTAGATCCAGAGACAGAGTTACTAATGGCCATAACTAAACCATTCCAGATTTCTGGAAATGAGTACAGAAATAAAAGAGCCCTAACTTCATCATCAAAGTTTACCCCTACAGAACTTAACTAACTGGTAACTGTATTAAAATCATTTAAACGGTCTGCAACAAATCCACCTTCTGACACATTCATATTAAATAATTGTTTCATAAGAAATACCTTGTTTGAGGCTGAGGGTTTTTCATATAGTTTCGCCAATGTCTGCATCAAACCCTCTGTTGTTGTTTCCTTCGAAATATTGAAGGTGATTGATGCCGCAAGGCACAACTGTACTGTTCTGAGTGCCTATCTATCAAGAATGTTCCATTCCACGTCTATCATGGCTGCCGGCTTCTTTGTTTTTCCGCTCAATGGTAGGTATAGATCTTTCTGATACATATAATCTTCCATCTGCATCTTCCACAATGGGAAGTTTTGGCCGTTAAATTTCTCGACCCTAAATTTACCATCTTCCGCCATTGCTCCCACTCAAACCAGGAACCCTTCTTTCCTGCGAGTTTATCAGCCAAATAGACCTTTGGATCTGATACCAGTTGTTAGAAAATTATATATTATGGAGCAATTCAACACATAAAATATGTGAAAAATACAAGCACACAAAACACATAAAACCAAAGAGACACAGATATACGTGGTTCACCCAGTTTGGGCTACGTCCACCCTGAACAGCCAGTCCTTCCTTTTTATTATCCAGCAAAAAAAAAAATTGAAGAGACAAAACCTACAGCAGATCCGCTATAATATCTTATGTTCTCTCTCACAGTCTCCCTATCTGTTTCTCGCTCTGATAATACACCCGTAATACACAGCCACAATACAATTCCCTCATATATACAAGGGGGTCGCCTTCTAGGGCAAAAAACCCTAAAATAAACATAACTTATACCATCAGATCATCCGCCTATGAACAGCCTAGATTGACTAGAAATTACTATACTTTTACAAGGCAATTTTACATATGTTTTTAGCTTCGGGGGTACTGCCCCCGAAACCCCCCACGAGGGGGGGGCTACAAAAAGCGTTGCCACCCCCCCTAGACCCCCCACGGCAGTGATTAATTACGGGCGGCGTTGCCGCCCCTTTTAAGGTACAGCGATCCAATGCTTTGATACAAAGTAAACAAGATAATCAGGCTCCACACCCAACATGAAATGCATGATTAATCTCAAGAGGAAATTTTTGGGAGGATCCATTGACATGGTGTGGGTCTCATGAATAGAACATGGCTACGAGGAGCCCACATAGCAGTAGTAGCAGGATCAGTTAGATTGATGCAGTGAGATGTCAGGACATGAAATCAAAGTGACAGTGTCATATATTGGAGTGCAGATCAGAGTTGGCAGCAAGTGCAGAGTGCATGGATGCAGATGTCAGTAGCGCAGAGGATCCAGTAGACATGTGCAGTAGGTACCAGCAAGTCAGAAGATTTTGATGACAGATGCATTATACTGATTCATTTTTTTGTGGGTTATTCAGTTTTGGAAGGGTTTCATGCAAAGGTTGCATGTGCGATAAACATTAGCGAAGTGTTGCATGCAAGAGCTACATGTGCGAGAAACACTAGAGAATTGTTGCATGCATGAGTTGCATGTCGCATGCATGGATTTTCATGTCGCATGCAAGGGTTGCATGGACTTTCATGTCGCATGCATGGATTTGCATGTCACATTCAAGGGTTTCATGTCGCATGTATGGAGTTGCATGTCGCATGCAAGGACATTCCTTTCTTGTTGAGAGGGAGTGTTGAAGTTTGCAAAAAGAAATAGTGAAATTGGCATCCAGAAACAACATTCAGCACCCATAACCCTAGTGAAAATTAAGCAACTACACTAGGGTGGGGCCCACTGTAATATTCCTAAATTAGCTAAGCTAATTGGAATATTAAAATTTTGTTTTATTTTTCATGTTTGTGAATAATAGATTAATGGAGGACATGTAACACTCCTTAGATCTAAAAATAAATACATGCTCAATGTGAACAGGATTAAATATGAAGTGGTTGCATAAAAACCACTTGTGTGTGAACAGGGTTGAGCTATTTGACTGGGTCAATAGGACCAAATCACAAGATATTCCAGGTGCATTGAACCTCCTAAGTGATCTGCGCAGTTTTAGAAGGAGGACCTCAGTGTGAAAGGGGCTAATTCAAGTGAAGTGGTTTAGGGTTTTGTACATCCTCATTTTATAAAAGGAGGGAGAGGTCTCAAGAAATGGGTTGTTGATGATATTTCAAATTTGAGGTTGCTTGGGAAACTCAAGTTCTATTGGCTGTTTAACCAAAGGGAAGAGGGTTTCCTATTTAGGAACCCTCTCTCCTTCCATGGATTAGATCTTGGAGGAGGATGTTCAGCTTTGTCCACTATCTGGCATTTGGCCAAGCTTCTACTTCCAACTGCAATGTAGATCCTATTGAGGGTTTGATTGATTTTGTAAGCTGTAGCAAGTGGAGAATAGATCCTTGCAGATCTATGCAGTTCTAGCACCCCTTGTCAATGGGAAACTCATCCACCCTGTTGATAAGCTGGTCCTAGGATATTTGTGCTTCAGATCCATATCTTGGCATCAGGACAAAGTTTACTTTCAGTGGACTGTGCAGTTTCTCTTCCATGAGCTGTGTAATTCTTGAGGAGCAGTGTTGCAGGTGTTTTGGAGTTCTCCTGGAGGAGAGATCTCTAGTGGAAAGGATCCCTCCTTTCACTATGGTGATCCATGGATTGGCCAACAAATCCATGTAACCTTCAGATATGATTTATTTTCTGATGTATTTACTGTATAATTTTTGAATACTGCTGCACAACTGTGACTTAGATCTCAGATCTACTCCCCGTTGTCCATTATTTGCTAAGATCCCTAAGGGGAGTGTAATAAAGAGCCTCTTTGGATTCCAGATCTATAAGAGATCTCTGTTTTCATTCAAGGATCTATTTTAGATCTTATTTATAATAAAATTAAGCTTCATCCTCCTAAAAATTTATGCTGAAGAGTTTCTGGGTAATTTCCTGTGTTGCAGCACCTCAATCTTGAGGGTTATTTCATGTAAATCTCCGTTCTTCCTAAATATTTTGCTTCAGCTATGAAACCAAGCTGATTTTCTAATGATTTTGTCATATTTTAACTAATAGCTTTAAAAAATCACGCTACCTGAGCTTCAGTAAATTCTGCATATTCAAAGTCATGGGGATTGGGTGTTTTTCTTGACTAGTCGGGAAGGAGGAATTGTTTAACCTAGAAAAACTTTTTTTTTTGCTGAAATTCGACATGGGAGTCCCTCATAACCCTAGCTATCATATCCTACTTCTTTCCCACCTTATTTTTACGTATATCTCTGGTTATACTCGTTTTAGGGCCTAAATCTTCACTTTTCCCCACCCCTTGGTTCATAAAACGTTGTATAAGCTATTGTTGTAGTTCAAGATTTGTATTTCTGTCTATTTCACCTATTTTAAAGCTTATTCATCAGTGTAATACCATTATA
This sequence comes from Pinus albicaulis, assembly GCA_034641835.2. NCBI lineage: Eukaryota > Viridiplantae > Streptophyta > Pinopsida > Pinales > Pinaceae > Pinus > Pinus albicaulis. The sequence continues at coordinate 644,066,692 of CM076575.1, read as the reverse complement.
CAGTTTCTATATTGTTGCAGTCCCTCATTTGGGCAATTTTTAACGCAAGCTAGGTGTGGGAGAACTGTTTAACCCACCTAGTCTGATTTGTTTCTGATCTCCTCTTGGAATTGGGTTTTATATTATCAGATATAAGGGACCCAAGAGTTTATATTAGTTTCTAAAGCACCCATCTCTGAAAAATGTTTTTTTCAAGCTTGGCTTGTTGAGCATCCCCTCTTGGAAATATTAGCTCTCGACATAGTTCTATAGACAGAGTCTGCTAGTGGGCCAGCTAGCCTCTGGGTCTCATCCTTTCTTGTAAAGGTGACATACCTGGTAATTTCCCCTACAGTCAATCTCTGGAATAATTCAGTTGTTGATTAATAATGTTTCTGAAAAAGAGAATATGATTTGCCAGATTCACGAGCAGTTCCCAATTTGGAACATTACAGTGGTATCAAAGCATGATCTCTGGCTCAGCCTGTGAGATCAATCTATCAAAAGAAGCAAGAAGAAAACCAGAGAGCATAAAGCTGGAGGAGATGAGTTTTACCTCATCATATTTCAGATTCGGGAAGAGCCTCTTCAAAGAGGTTATATAGACAAATGAGGAGGAAGAAAATGAAACTCCTAGAGGGTTTCAAGAAGCAGCAAGTTTTAGTGAGACCTGCAGAAGGTTTCAAGAAGGAGAGGAAGACCCATGCACTTTCTATCCTCACAAAGAAGAAGGGCTATAAAAAATAAAATAAAAATAAACCATAGCATGGCTCCACCACTTGAAAGAATGATAGAGGAGGAGATCTCTCTGCTCCTTTTTCAGACTATGAAGGGCCTTGAAGAAGATCTCAAGGAGATTGAAAGAGTGGAGATTTGTATCAGCACTGTCATAACCTTGGAGGAGCAGCCTTCATGCTCAAAAATGGAGGAATACTACACAGTTGCAGAAGAAGCTCTTGCTTCTACATCTCACCAAGGTATGATTAAAAATTCATTTATGATCATTTCAGCACATCATATGAAGATATTTATATCCTTGCATGCTACTGATTTGGAGCCACAGAGTTGCACTACATTGTACAAAGGTAGTAGTGAAGAGAAGAGTGCATTTCAAAATCCCATGAAGTGCAAGAATCTGATTTGGGATGGTGGTATCCCTCATGGGAGGAGTACCAAGATAGATGATGGAAGTATGAGGAAGCAACAAAAGATTTTGCTGCTTGGGATGTTCTTGAGAGAGCAAGGGCATAATTTCTCTCACATTTTTCATGATGTTGCAGGAGTAGAAGATGGCACTATCATAGTGCAAAGGGGTCACTCCTTGGCCTTAGATGTCTAAGAAGGACTTTCTTCATGGGAAGGACTTCTCATTTGTAGCAGCATTATGGAAGATGCCTTTGACATTCTGCATGTCAAAGTTTGGAGTTGTTTGTTGATGGGAGCCTATTTGCATAGGCCAACAGCATTGTCACTGTGGAGCTGGGATTTATTGATGGAGTATTCCCAGGATCACTTCTCATTCAATGCACTTGGTGAGCAAGAGGAGGTGAGGAAGATGATATATTCTCCTTGTCTTGGGTTTCCAAGCATGGAGGAGAGGATTTGCATGCAGAGCTTGGTTCATTTCTCTTCATGGAAGTGTGCCAAACTACACTTGGGGTTTCACTCATGAATCCAAGTATCTTCTTGCTCCCTACATATGGTGAGGACTTTTTCTTTCATTCTCTTACCATCTCTTGGCAGTGCATTTCTCCACAAGAGGGAAAAATATTTATTGAGATCCATGAACTACATTGGGCCAAATTGCATGATGGAGATAGCCATCTATTATGTGGCCTTGGGAAAAGATGTTTTCCTTACATGTGGATTCTTTATTCATATGATTAACCATGTCACAGGAGGAAATTTTCCATATACTCTTCTTAAGCAGCAGTTGAGAAGACTGCGCTGTGAGGATTTGGGGGACCATTGGTAATCTCTTGCATCACATAGAACCTTCATTATTTCCCTCATTATGATGATGATCATGTTTTATTTTGCTGATATTGCCATTATGTCTTTTGAGAGCATGATTGAGAAAGAGACACATGAGATGAGTGTGTCCCTTTGGGAAGGAGATTCCCACATTTTCTGCAGCACATGTCCTAGTGGGAACATGGGAGAAAATGTGGCTACCATAGCCAAACACTTGTTTCTTTTGGAGGTGATCCATGTGTGTGATGGAGTACCTCATGGTGATACTCTTCTATCCATCACATATGAGACATTTTGGGCTGACTGGATTTGCAGCGTTGGAGAAAGGATCTTTGTAGATCTAATCTACATGATGCCACTTGAGGGCAATATCCTTACAGCCCAAGATCAATTTTTACTCTAAACTTATCTCAAGTGGAAAGGAGAACAGCATGGGGTAGGCCATCTTGTCTACCATGTGTAGATTTTCAGCCCACCTATTTTGTAGGAGCTCAAGGTGGAGGAACATTTTCATGGAGTTGCCATGCCATGAGGTGACTCATTTTTGGTGGATGATTGCTTGAGGGTGGAGAACTCACATGGGGGATGTTATTTCCCAATACACTTCAGATTCCATGCCTCAAGAAAGCCTCTAGGTAGCACCTTATCACCTTCTTGAGTATTTTATTGTTTCATGATGATAGTTATTCAGCTAACTTGCATGCTTGGGAGGGGAAATATGGAGATTCATTGTTAACACAGCATCTCATTATTTGGAGGAGTTCATCATATGGGGATGCTATAGTACGAGGAGGAGACATCTTTTAGTTCTATCCTTTCAGTTGCTTGAGGAAAAGCAACATTTGGGAGGGGAGGACTGTAATATTTCTAAATTAGCTAAGCTAATTGAATATTAAAATTTTGTTTTGTTTTTCATGTTTGTGAATAATAGACTAATGGAGGACATGTAACACTCCTTAGATCTAAAAATAAATACATGCTCAATGTGAACAAGATTAAATATGAGTTGGTTGCATAAAAACCACTTGTGTGTGAATAGGGTTGAGCTATTTGACTGGGTCAACAGGACAAAATTACAAGACAGTCCAGGTGCACTGAACCTCCTAAGTGATCTGCACAGTTTTAGAAGGAGGACATCAGTGTGAAAGGGGCTAATTCAAGTGAAGTCATTTAGGGTTTTGTACATCCTCATTTTATAAAAGGAGGGAGAGGTCTCAAGAAAGGGGTTGTTGATGATATTTTGAATTTGAGGTTGCTTGGGCAACTCGAGTTCTCTTGGCTGTTTAGCCAAAGGGAAGAGGGTTTCCTATTTAGGAACCCTCTCTCCTTCCATGGATTAGATCTTGGAGGAGGATGTTCAGCTTTGTCCACTATCTGGCATTTGGCCAAGCTTCTACTTCCAACTGCAATGTAGATCATGTTGAGGGTTTGATTGATTTTGTAAGCTGTAGCAAGTGGAGAATAGATCCTTGCAGATCTATGTAGTTCTAGCACCCCTTGTCAATGGGAAACTCATCCACCCTGTTGATAAGCTAGTCCTAGGCTATTTGTGCTTCATATCCATATCTTGGCATCAGGCCAAAGTGTACTTTTAGTGGACTGCACAGTTTCTCTTCCCTGAGCTGTGTAATTCTTGAGGAGCAATGTTGCAGGTGTTTTGGATTTCTCCTAAAGGAGAGATCTCTAGTGGAAAGGATCCCTCATTTCACTGTGGTGATCCATGGATTGGCCAACCAATCCATGTACCCTTCAGATCTAATTTATTTTTGGATGTATTTATTGCAGAATTTCTGAATGCTACTGCATAACTGTGACTTAGATCTCAGATCTACTCCTCGTTGTCCATCATTTGCTGAGATCCCTAAGGGGATTGTAATAAAGAGCCTCTTTGGCTTCCAGATCTGTAAGAGATCTCTGTTTTCATTCATGGATCTGTTTTAGATCTGATTTATAATAAAATGAAGCTTTGGCCTCCTAAAAATTTATGCTGAAGAGTTTCTGGGTAATTTCTTGTGTTGCAGCACCTTAATCTTGAGGGTTATTTCATGTAAATCTCCATTATTCTTAAATATTTTTCTTAAGCTATGAACCCAAGCTCATTTTCTGATGATTTTGTCATATTTCAACTAATAGCTTCAGAAAATCACGCTACTTTAGCTTCAGTAAATTCTGCATATTCAAAGTCATGGGGATTGGGTGTTTTTCTTGACTAGTCGGGAAGGAGGAACTGTTTAACCTATAAAAACTTTTTTTTTGCTTAAATTCGACATGGGAGTCCCTCATAACCCTAGCTGTCAGATCCAACTATTTTCCCACCTTATTTTTACTCGTTTTAGGGCCTAAATCTTCACTTTTCCTTACCCCTTGGTTCATAAAACTCTATATAAGCTATTTCTGTAGTTCAAGATTTGTATTTCTGTCTATTTCACCTTTTTTAAATATTATTCATCAGTGTAAGACCATTATACATTTTATATATTGCTGCAGTCCCTCATTTGGGCAGTTTTTAACGTAAGCTAGGTGTGGGAGAACTGTTTAACCCACCTAGTCTGATTTGTTTCTGATCTCCTCTTGGAATTAGGTTTTATATTATTAGATCTAAGGGACACAAGAGTTTATGTTATTTTCTAAAGTACCCATCTCTGAAAAATGTGTTTTTTAGGCTTGGCTTTCTGAGCATCCCCTCTTGGAAATATTAGCTCTCGACATAGTTCTATAGACAGAGTCTGCTAGTGGGCCAGCTAGCATCTGTGTCTCATCCTTTCTTGCAAAGATGACATACCTGGTAAATTCCCCTACAGTAAATCTCTGGAATAGTTCAGTTGTTGATTGATAATGTTTCTGAAAAAGGGAATATGATTTGCTGAATTCATGAGAAGTTCCCAATTTGGAACATTACACCCACACATGTTATTTTTAGTTGTATGTCTATTTTTATTATCCCTTAATTTATATGGACATTAAACTGTAATCTATTCTCAATGTGGACTTGAAAATAGTTAACTAAAGTAGAAAATTGGTTAGCTAAGTGAATTTAGAGTTAGAGATTGATTAGTGGGACATGAAGAGTAATTCTAGTTGTAACAAAGTGATTCTAGTTGTAATAGAGTTGGAAGTGTAGTGGTGCATGAGTGTATGCAAGTTGTAAATAGTTTAACTCAGTTAAGTGATTTAAACTCAGTTGTGCTAGTTTTAGCTGAAGATACAAGTAGTGAGAGATCAAGGGAATTAAGTATTAATTAATTCACAATCAGTGATCTCACATGAAACTGAGAATTTACTATTATTATTTGCATGCATGTCAGTTCCAATGGAGACCCATTTGAGATCTAGGTGAAAGGGAAGAGTAAATATCAGTTGTGATATTAGCAGGCTACCCAGGTGTAGCTAAAACACCACGGGATTCCCATGATACTCAGCGTAGTTGAGGAAGGCTGAAATTATTTTTTATTAAGGATTTGATTCATCAGGAACTGTGTGAGCAAGGCAGGTTGTTTGGAGGCATTAAATTGGCTTTGTATTGGCCCAATTTTTGTATGACAATGTTAGACAATTAGCTGAATACAAGAGGATTCTTGTGAGAAGAATTGTATGTAATTGTTTCATGATGCCTTGTGGAATATACAATATATGATAGAGGGGTTTTGAGCAGCAAGCTTTCCCCGGGAATATATGATGTTTTGGTTTTGATCTATTCTTCTTTGCTTCATGTGATTGGAAATTGTGTTTTTAATTCCACAAAATATTTGTAGAAGCGATTCAGAATTTAACTTTACTACATTGTTAGATCAGGTGAATCCAAGATATACATGCATATTGTATCATTTCTACAAATTTATTAACATTATGATGGGACAGATGGGGAATTTCAGTAGGGATATGGTTCATCAAAAAAAAAAAGGACTCATCATTGGTGATATTTTAGTGCCACTCTTCTCTAGCACACTTGGTATGGATCAAGATGATACTATGCAAGAGGACATGGTTGAGGGCCTAGATATTTTTACTGCTCAGTGGGACAAATTAGAAACTAGCAATTGCACCAGATTTTGCAAAGGAAACGCCATAAGGCATAAATGTTGGAATCATGATTGTCGTTAGACCAAAACCTGCAGGCTTTAATCTTCGTTACAATCACCAGAATTAGGATCCACGAGAGGTAGTAAGTCCATGTCACGAAACACACTGGGAGGGTTGAACCCAATGTCCAACAATATCCCCCCCCAACGCGAGCCGGGTGAGTTTTGAACTCGAGACCTGTCGCTCTGATACCAATTGTTGGAATCATGATTTTCGTTAGACCAAAACTTTCAGGTTTTAGTCTCCGCTACAATCGCCAAAGTTAGGATCCACGAGAAGCGATTAGTCCATGTCGCGAAACACACGGGAAGCATTGAACCCAATGTCCAACAATAAATTCTATAATAATCATGCCATATAAAAAAAATCACTGAAAATAAAAATTAGTAAACAAAATGTCATTCAAAGCTAGAATAATAAAAAATAAAAATAAAATAAATAAATAAAAATAAAAAAACTTCCATTACGCCAAATTGATAAATTCTATAACATTTCCAACATAGATTGTCTCTTAATATTCAATGGTCTTTCAAGTTCCAATAGAAAATATTTGATAGATTTTGAAAAATACAGGTAATAGATGACATCAGATAAGCTAAATAAAATGATATTAATTCATGAACAATATGATGGCTATCTTTCCAAATCTAAATTTGCAAAACAACCTCACAAATTTCAAACATAACCAAGTATTAGATGAAAATGAGTTAGACATTACCTCCCAATTATTCTTAACTTTTGCTGTAAAATCTACAACTTTGATGGGAAACTCTAGTGTAGTGCAGTTGACGATGTTCAATATCTCCATTGTTTCCTTTGAGAACACCATCTCTGAAGTTGTAAAGAAACATTTTGAATTGCAGTGACACTAACAACAAACTATTTTAGTATTTTGTAAAATTCTAATTTATATTATAACTTCTTGTATATATCATCGATTTATATTGATATTTAATTTTTATTTCAAATTTATCTTAACTACTGAACAAAAATTGATTTAAAAAAAACAACATAAAATATTTATTTTAACATAGGGTTAGATTTATTTTTTATTTTATGATCACCTATCATTGATTTTGGATTTATGACAACTTTTACCATAAATTTGTTTCTTCCTTTTCAGACAATTTTTTATGTTGATGGGGATTATTTTTATGTTGATGGGCAGTATTGTCATCTTTGTAACATTCACAACCCTTTGATTTTAAACTATCTTTTTTCATATTTTTTGGTCAAGAATACCATGTTCTATGCCATAGAAAATCTTAGTATTTTTGTCACCCTCACTAATCCACACATATCTACTTTTAAGGTGTCATTCATTATCTTCTTTGTTAGGAATATCATATCTTGTAATATTTCTTAATAATATTATATATAATAGATTTAAAATATTTATTTATAGAAATATATATATTTGACATTCATTTTGGACATATTTTGTAGTTTTTAAATAACATAGAAATAGAATTAAGAATAACTATTAAATTTTTATGTGCTCATTTATTGAATTTAAATATAAAGTTTTTAATTATATTCAAAATGGATATTTCTATAGATATATATTTTTTATTTTATGTTTATAATTAAATTTATTAAATTTTTATATGTTTATTAATTACATATCTAACTCAACTCATTGTCTCAGTTAGGAGAGAGATTAGATTTCTAAAGATACAATTTGATAAGCCAAAATTAAAATGAAATATTTTTTATAATCATATAAATTTCACATCTTTATATATAGAAATGAAATCTAGATGAATGTTTTAAGAGTACATCCATTTACCATCAATTCAAATCTTATAAAAATATATAAGTGTGTGTGTGTGTTTGTTTTTTCTTTTATATATCTGTCTGTGTGTGTGTGTGTGTGGTTTTTCATATATATATATATATATATATATATAAGAAAAACAAAATTTATTTTCTTGATAATTAGATCAAAATTTGGGTAAAATAATATTTGTAATTAAATATTTTATTATTATTATTATTTTTAATATGACATTTCATTTTTAAAATATTATAAAATATCCTCTTATGTGTTAAACTATAAAATGTTTTTCTAACTCGATAATTAATTAGAAAAATCCACAGAATGCATTCATAGATAAAAGTCATTCTTAATAAGTTACTTTCACCTGCAAAAATACAAAAGAATGACGTTGGCTAAATCTTGTCAATAGCTTACTTTTACCTAATGAAAGGGTCGAGCCACTTTTAGCTACTCTCAAAATGATAAAGATCGCTCACAATTCCTTGGCATTACAATGAACATGTTCTGTCGGCCAGGCATAAGCCCCTGGAGGCGGCTATTGTATATGTCTTACCTACTCTTTTCAAAAAAAGTGCATGCTGACCTACAACTTTCAGAGATGTAAATTGAAAATGGAAAAGGATCGCTTTAGTGTTTCTCTAATCATGAATTTAAAATGAAAATGATCATTTGGACTTTTCTCCCATATTCTCTTTAGCTCGTGCAAAACAGTTTCATAAAAATTAAACATGGGAGACAACAGCATTATGTAAATGAATGGAATTCCAAACAACAAACATTCATATCAGTTTAATTATTATGAGCAAGAAACTATCTGTGCTACAAGGCCATGAAATAATCACAAATTAACTTTAGAAACCTATAAATAATGTACATCACAATGAACATAATGGAAAATTCTGAAACTCAAAGCCTAAAATGGAAATTGACAATGAACATAATGGAAAATTCAGAAACTCAAAGCCTAAAATGGAAATTTAAAGGTGCTAAGGACTAACTTATTACTCTTACTAACAAACAAAATCCACACAACTTTGTTTCAATACATTAAGGTTTTCCAGCTATTCAATTGGCGCGGTTCTGCGGGCTAAAGGTGTGTACTCAGGTTCAACTCCTCCTCCTTTCTCCTCCTTCCGTGTTCTTAGTCGAAACTATTCATATATTCCAAATATTTTTGGTTTATTTGTTTCAGGGATCAATAATGTGCAGAGAAAATGCGACATCTATTCATCTATTCCAAGGATTTTCTGTTTGTTTGTTTCAGGGATCAAGAACTTGCAGAGAAAACCAGATCATTTGTTATTCCTAAGAATATCAAATAATTCTTAATGCTAATATGTATTTTTTCCCTAACCGTTAATGGGTGTTAACTGTTTCTTCTAACTACTAATTTGACGGCACACAAATCTGCAATCGTCTAACATTCAATCTCACGTTGCATATATGTACACAGTGGTAGCTAAGAGAGTTATTTTTAAATAGGAACGCCTTATGGCGTAAATATATGGGATGTTTCTACTACACTTTCCGAAATAAAGTAAGGAATACTTATCCCTTTCTTTTGTTTCCATTATTTCTTCGAGAGGTGTAAATATTGTCCCTATTCAAACTATCTCCTCCTCGCATGTAGGGATCACTTTATTTTATGCGATGGGTTACCTTGGCCCCATTACTAGGTTAGAGGCCATGTATGGTTTTCCTTTACCCGGGGTTCCATCCATTTATGTTACCTATCTAAATGACTCCTCAACCTCTTGTGGGAGGGATAAATACCTCATCATACCTTGCACTTGTATTCATTCATTGGTAGGTGTGGGGTTTGATGTACCCTCTGATAGGGGACCATTGAAGGTAAGTCACAAGTTCAATAATTGTTTAAAATAGGAGATAAAATCATGAGAAATTACTTACGTTAACCAAAGAAAGTTTTATTAAAGCAGCTCCAAAAATAGAATAAAAGAGAGATCAACACCTTAGAAATCATCCACTTCGAGGGGGAAACCTCCTTTACATTACATAAATGAATAATTCTTGGATGATTCAAATGAAAAAACCTCCTTTCTATATATAGGACTCCATTGGGTCACAATATAATCCTAAGCAACCTAACAATAATAATCTAAGGGCCAACAATAGCAATAGTGGGTTTTTATGGGGCACAATAATAACAATATGGGGACTATAGGGGTACAACAATAAAAATTAGGGGGCTACACTACAACAATAAGGGACTACACTAGTAATATAGGGACCTAACATGCTCCTCTCCTTCAAAAAAGTGTTGTCCTCAATGCTTGAGTAGCTTTGGATGCTTTTGTATAAAATTCTCATCCTCCCATGTGGAATCTTCAATTTGTAAGTTCTTCCACTTGATGAGATACTTTGAAATTGATCGATTTCATAGCTGTCGAGTTCTTGTTTCCGTGACTGCTTCAGGTTCCAATATAACTTTTCCTTCCTCATCAAGTTCTGACAAAATTGTTTTAACTGGAATTTTGTCACATATAACCTTCTTTAAGCATGAAACATGGAAAACTGGGTGCACTCGAGAAGAAGTAGGAAGCTCCAATTTGTATGTCATAGTACCAATATTTTGCAAGGACCATAGTACTTTGGTGATAATTTATTATCCTTATTAGCTTGCTTGAGTGAAAATTGTTTGTATGGTTGTAACCGTAAAATTACCCAGTCTCCTACATCAAAACTTCTCTCGCTGCGATGTTTATCTGCATGTTGTTTCATTCGATTTTGTCTCAAAAATAGGCTATCCTTGAAGAATTGGAGAACTTGTTGTTGATGCTCAATGTGATCTTCCACTGCTTGAACCTTATAATTTTCTCTTAAATATGATGTGATGGATGGTGGATGATATCCATAAAGTTCCATAACTGTGGTCATTTTTGCTGTTGTATGGAAGGAAGTGTTATACCACCATTCAGCGAGATGTAACCACTTGACCCATTGTGTTTGTTTATCAAATACAAAACAACGAAGATATCCTTCCAAACATTTTTTCACTATCTCAGTTTTCCCATCGGATTGAGGATGATAAGATGAGCTATGGGATATTTTAGTACCCAAACAAGAAAATAATTCCATCCAAAAATTTCTATTTAAAATGGGATCTTTGTCACTTACAATAATATTTGGGTTTCCATGAAGCTTTTGAATTGTTTCCATAAATTCATTAGCAAATGTACTTGTTTTAAATGGATGAGATAATGCACAAAAGTGTGCATACTTGGTAAGTCTATCAACTACCACCATGATGACACTCTTTCCTTCAGACTTAGGTAAACCTGTGATAAAATCCATTGAAACCTCCTCCCAACGTTCACTTGGAATGGATAAAGGTTGTAGCAGACCGGGGTATTAATTGTCTCAACTTTATTTTGTTGGAAAACCAAACATTCTGCCACAAAATTTTGAATATCAGATTTAAAGCCATCCCAAAAAAAATATTTCTTCACCCTATGGTAAATTTTTAAAAATCACGAGTGTCCTCCAATGGGAGAGGTGTGTAATTCCAAAATAATCTTTTGTTTTAGTTGGGAATTATTACAAAGATATAAGCAATCTTTGTATCCTAAGGAATTATTTTTCCAACTAATTGTATCATATGTACTGGGATCTTGCTGTAATTTTGAATGAGTGTCCACACTTCTTCGTCATTCTTCCATTCCTCCCTTGCTTCGGTTATCCTATCTGGTTGGATAATAGAAATGGCACAAAGCAATGCTTCCACCTCCTCATCATTTCTTGAGAGTGCATCTGCAACAACGTTTACCTTCCCTTTTTTTTAGATGATTTTAAAGTCATAACCCAACATTTTTGTGACCCATTTTTGCTGCTCTTCTGAAGATATTCTTTGTTCCAAAAATTATTTAAGACTATCATGATCAATTTTTATGTTGAAGTGTATTCCCATTAGGTAAGGTCGCCATTTCTTTAGTGCATGTAGTATTTCCATCATTTCCTTCTCATAAATAGCTTTCTGTAAATACTTTCCTTTGATTGGATAACTTTAAAAAGCAATAGGTCTTCCTTCTTGCATTAAAACAACACCAACTCCATTTCCTTAGGCATCACATTCCACAATAAATGTTTTTGTGAAGTCTGGTGTATCTAAGACCGGCGCTAGGCACATTGCCTCTTTAAGATGTTCAAAGGCTTTAGTTGCTTCAGGAGTCCATGGAAATGTATCTTTCTTCAATAATGTTGTTACAAGTGCTATTGTTTTCCCATAATTCTTAAAAAACTTGCAATAATACCCTCTTAACCTGAGAAATCCTCGTAACTGCTTTATGGTTGTGGGGGATTTCCATTCCTTACTGGATTAAATTTTGTTAGGGTCTATCTTAACACCCTCCTGAAATACAATATGACCCATATATTCCACCTCTTGTACTCCAAAGAAACATTTGGAGGTTTTTGCATATAGTTGTTTCTCCTCCAATAGTTTGAGCACCATGTCAACATGTTGAACATGATCCTTCCAAGACCTGTTGTAGATTAGTATATCATCAAAAAATAATAACACAAATTTTCTAAGGAAGGGTTTAAAAATGGAATTCATCAACCCTTGAAATGTAGAAGGTGCATTAGTAAGGCCAAAAGGCATGACCAAAAATTCATAATGACCCTCATGAGTTAGAAATGTTGTTTTTGAAATATCTTCAGTCTTCATTCTAATTTGATGATATCTTGAACGAAGATCCAACTTGGTAAAATAAATTCCTCCATGTAATTCATCCAATAATTCATCAATCACAGGAATGGGAAATTTATCTTTAATAGTGAGCTTATTGAGCTTCCTATAATCCGAACACATGCGCCATGATCCAATATCCTTCTTGTGCACTAATACAACTGGAGAAAAGAAAGAAATTTGACAAGGTTGAATTATACCAGCCTCTAATATTTTTGTAATCATACGTTCATTTTTTCTCCTTTAGACATAAGGATATATGTAAGGCCTGATGTTTGGAGGAACACTTCCTAGAATCAAATTAATAGCATGATCATGGTCACGAATAGGTGGGAGTCCTTTGGGAGTTTCAAAGACCTTGGAATGATTTTCCAAGAATTTTTGGAGATCTTGAGAAATAGATGGTTTTGATGTTGGAACCTCTAGTGAGCATAATTGTGAAATTACGCCTCGTTGTTCTTTATTCAGAATATTTTTCATGAAATTAGAGCTTATTATCTTTCCCGGCTTCCCTACAATACCCCATAATTCAACTTCCTTTCCTTTCGAAAAAAATTTCAAGAAAATTTCTTGAAAATTAAAATCTACCATCCCCAAATATTGTAACCATTGTACTCCTAGTACAACATCAGCACCTCTCGTTGGAATGGAAAGAATTGGAATATCCAATACATATTCCGCCATGGTTAGCTTTATATTATGGTATTTTCCAGAGAAATTTATTGCCCCTCCATTTGCAACCATCACTTGACACTTTGGTGTTGGGTATAGGAAGAAATTCAATTCCTTGGCTACCTTACAATGAATAAAATTATGGGTACTACCCGAATCAATCAACACTATTACCTTTTTCTTCTTGATATGTCCTTCTATATAGATATGGTCGGACTCATTTCTTCTTTCTCTAGGGTTTTTTCCTGGTGTATATCCTCTTCTTTTGAAGTTTCTTGTTCATTTTCTTCCTCCTCTTCACAATCTATGTAAAATAATTTCTTCTCACCACACTTATGACCTTTAGTGTATTTTATATCACAATTGTAGCCAATCCCTTTTTATATTTTTTCTTCCAATTGTTGTGGTGTCAACCTTGTAGGTTGTGGAAGTCTAGGAGTAGCAACACTTCCATCTTTATAGATGTTAGTGGTAGGCTACCTTGTTTCCATAAATTTACTTTCAATTTTTCTTGCCAACCTAAATGCCTTCTCTAATGAATTAGGTTCCCAAAGGTGAACATCATGTTGGATGTTATCTATTAAACACACACATGGTGTGGGGAGAAGAATAAACACACACAACAAGAAACTCAACACACAATAGAAGGATAAGTGTGTAGCTCTATTATTTTTCCATTATACATGATGTACATTTATAGTACAATGGTGTGACTCTTTGTTTCACATTCCAAGGTCACTTGGACTCCATTATGAATTTTCGCATTCCACACCTACCCATGGAGGATTAGGTGTTCCAACATTCCCCCCCCCCCCTTTAATCCGAAGGGGTATGTGTGAGTCCAAGAAGAGAGTTTTAATACAAATATGAAAAGTATACATGGCAACACTTGGGTTGAATCAACTCTCTAAAATGTTGGCAAAAAGAGGTGGTTTGAGGATGACCACCAACACTAGAACGCAATACTTGTTTCAGTTCCTGGAACTCTTCCAAAACTGACAAGAAGCTAAAAGCTTCTGCTAGAGGAATTGTCCCTCATAAAAAAGGGAGACCTTCAACCTAAAAGAAGGGAGGTCTAAAACCTGTGATTGTTTAAGGATTACCAACAACACTGGAATGCTTGAAACATTTCCTGGAACTCACCCAAAGCTGGCAAGAAGATGAAGGCTTCTGCTAGAGGAAGTGTCCCTCATATATGAAAGGGAGACCTTCAACCTAAAATAAGGGAGGTCTAAAACCTGTGATGGTTTAAGGATGACCAACAACCAAAGATGATGGTTTAAGGTTGTCCACCAACCGAAGGCATGTTGATGGGCATCCGTGTCTCTGGCTACAACTCTGAATCTGGAATGACAAATTGTGGCTCAGGCTCGCTTGAACTATTGTGTCTCTGGCTACAACTTTGAACATGGAATGAGAGATTGTGGCTCAAGCTCGCTTGATCTGATGTCGAATCTTGTATATGACCACCATTTTCCCCTCGTTAGTAACAGGGTGAGATGATGGCGAAAACTCAATTGCAAGTTTGCTCAATATATGAGAACAAGTTCTGACATGTGTCTTAAACATCTTCTTGGCTGCTGATGCCCATTGCCAAGAAGCGATCCATCCAAGATGAATCTTTCTTCTTGCAGGAGGCTTGTTTCTGAAGCATCTATGTGAAGAGTGGGTGTGCCGACCATGGTGCTTGCATGGATGACGATCAAAATAGTGATCTTTCATATGGCCAACTCGATCACAGTGTTGGCATTTTACAATCTTCTGTTGTTGTTGTGGAAGCGAAGCAGGATCTGGAACAACTACAGGTGAACTTTCATACAAGAATCCGCCACTCTAAAATATGATGGGCTTGGTGTAGTCTGGAATATGAAAGGACACATCCTTGTCATATCCAAGACCAGTTATGTGCTTGTTGTGGACAAGCTCTTCCCAAGGTCTGATGATGGGCTTCAGAAGTGCAGGTTGAATTGTTGCATCTGCATGTAAATCTGCTCTAGTACAAGGAAATAAATGGGAATCAACTATAACTTTATTGACTTGCTACTGATGGAAGTCTTTCACAATGTTCTAAACAGAAATAGGTTCAGAATGGTGACTTTTTTGCTGAAGTTCATCTTGCTGAAGCTGAGATTCCAACTGCAAAAACTCAATCTTTTCGTGTGCATCTCGCAAACAATTTGAATGTTACAAAGAGTATTCTTACTCATTTTTACCATATCATTAACATTTGAATGAATGAGGTTATTCAACAACTCTAATGCCTCATTGATTTTAGCCATTTTTCAACAACTTAGGCTCAAAAAATAAAGAGTGTCGGCTTCAACCGAAAATGCACCCGCTTACAATGTGATTCAACTTAATTTCAAACAATTACAAATGACTCCAAAGAACTTCCAATTATGGAATTCTCAAAGTACAAAATCTGCTCCTCAAATGATGGAGGACCTCAAGGTATAGACTTGACTGTCTAACCAACAAGCAAAAATGACTTACATCAACAATTTTTCCAACAACTCAAATTTACACTTCAAGTCTTGATTGCAACTATGAATGAAGATGCAAATTCCACTCACAATACAATGTAAGTTCAATACAAAATTTCTGCAAAATATTGTATAAATGTGCAGCAAAAACACTGTGCAAGAAGCCTTTAAGGCAGTTGATTTTTCTTCTTCAAGGAGTTGTTTTAAAAATGATGGCAAACTTGTCTTCACATTGTCAACCTCTTTTAGAAAATCACCCTTGAAATCACAATGCAAATTTTACTTTTCTCCTCTATGTGTATTTACTCATATGCCATTTTCTCTTTGATGCTGTTCATTTCCTCTTCTTCTCTCTATGCTGGTGTTTTTTTTTTTTTTTTTTTTTTTTTTTTTTTTTTATATAAAAGGGGAAGGAATTTTTTAATAAATTAAAAGGCAAAAAAAAAAACAAATTTAAAGAGGAGGGGGAGGGGAAACTAAGGGATATTTAAAAAAATTTAAAATGAAATTAAAAACTGGGAAGGGAATGAGTGTATCTGTGCGGGAAGGGGATTAATTAAAAGCGAGGGGGAAAAAATTAAGAGTGAAATTAAAAAATGGGGAGCGATATTGTAAATGGGGGTGGTATTATTTATGTGGGGGGGCGGTATTGAATGGGGGGCGGTATTATTTATGTGGGGAGCTGTGCAAGCGGAGTGGTAGGCGTCGGGAGGGGAGAGCTGTAGGCGGCAGGGAAACGAGAGTTGAGGGGTAAGTGGGAGTTGAGTAGGGTATGAGGGAGAGACAGGTAGAGCGTAGGGAGTAGGGGTAGGGCCGCTGTTGAGCGGGTCTGGGTTTAGTGGAGTCGGGGGTGGAGTGATAAGGTGGGGAGTGGGGCGACCGGGTGTTTGAGGGCCATGAGAGAAGTACATGTAGGGAGGGTAAGGCCGTAGGGAGCCGAGAGGGGTAGCGTTAAGGCGTCTATGTATAGAGGGGAGACAGGGGATGGGTAGCTTAGGGACAGGGTCGGGGTAGCGTAGGCGGGGTAGACGGGCCCGAGTGGTAGCGTATGGAAGCGGGTGTGTGGTGCGAGTGGTGTGGGGGAGGCTAGGGGTTGGGGAGGGCTCAAGTGGAGCGGGGTTGGGCTATTGGGAGAGGGTCGTAAGGGGGTTTTGGGTTGTGTTTGCGCAGAGTGTGGGAAACAGCTAGGTAGGAGAGTAAGCGAGTATGGGTTTGAGTGTAGAGGGGGATGGTTGGGCCGTATGGCTGTGAGGGAGGTGGAGTGATAAGGGGATTGCGTAGAGTGAGGGGAAGTGGGTTTGGGTTTATGCAGAGTGCAGGGGAGCGTATGTAAGATAAGAAGGTTGAGTGGAGGGGCCAAGTTTCCCAGGGATTTTTTTTTTTTTTAATTAAAACAGCAGAGAGTAGAAGAAAAAACTTTCCAGCAGAATAATTTTCAGAAATTACAGAAAAACCCAGAAATTTTTCTAGTGGCCTAGTAGCAGAGAATATTTTCCAGCAGCAGAAAATGCAGAAATGAGGGCAACAGCAGAATTTTTTCTTTCAGGAAATGCACGAAATTTCAGCAGAAAAAACCAGAGTTTGCAGAAAATTTTTAGATGAAAAGACTCAGAAATTTTTAATTAAAACCCCAGAATTCTGGTTTAAAAAATATTCCAACAGCTCTCCAATGTAGAAATTAAAAGCAGAAATTGCATGGAAATTGCAGAATGAAAACTTGTAGAAATATCTGAGTGCTGCAGAATGCACAGTGCTACTCTTCTTCAAAACCAATGTTTCTCTTCTTCAAAACCAATGCTGCTCTTCTTCAAAACCACTTTCTGAATGCGGCAAAATGTCTGCTACAGAAACTCTTTAAATGCTGCAAAAATGCCAAGAATTTTTACAGATATGCACAGGCCATAAACACAAATGGCTCACTCAAGGTTGAGTTGGTTATGAACTTATTAGCTCCGATACCATGTTAAACACACACATGGTGTGGGCAGAAGAATAAACACATACAACAAGAAACTCAACACACAATAGAAGGATAAGCATGTAGCTCTATTGTCTTCCATTATACATGATGTACATTTATAGTACAATGGTGTGACTCTTGGTTTCACATTCCAAGGTCACTTGGACTCCATTGTGACTTTTCACATTCCACACCTACCCATGGAGGATTAGGTGTTCCAAAATTATCCTTTAAAGTCCCTATGAATACATCAACCCTGTGTTCCTATGGAATATCAGTTACCCTTATATTCAATTTTTGGAAGTCCTGAATGTGCTCCACCATTAAACCCTTTTGTTTGAGATTTATCAATTGGCTAAAGAAGGTGTTTCTCTTTGTATCCTTATAATGTGATATCATTTCCTCCATAAAAATTGACCAAGTGACAATTTTTTTACAAGAGCAAAGCCATTGATACCATACAAATGTATTTTGTTCTAAATGTAAATTTCAATGTATACCTTTTGTGTGTTTTGCACATTATGGAGATCAAAATATTGCTCTATCTATAATATCCATGTTACGAGATCTTTGCCCTAAACTTCCTCATATCCATATTTCAAATATGGTGGGTCTTCAATCCAACATTAGAGTTTATGAAATCACGATTAACATTTATTTTTTTCTCATCATGATTTTCCTGCACTACCTTTTCACCATTAGGAATCATTTCTTGTATCAACTTTGTCAAACCTTCTATGTCTGCTTTTATATCGTTCATCATGTCTTCCATGTTAGCTTCCATGCCATCCATCTTAGCTTCCGTGCCATACATCTTAGCTTCCACGCCTTTCTTCAAACCATCCATATTAGCTTACATGCCCTTCTTCAAACCATCCATATTGGCTTCCACTCTTTTCTTCAAAACTTCCATTTCATTTTTTGTTGCTCTTTGCGAGAGTGAAGTTTGGTGCACTTGCTCTTGTAATTTTGATACATCATGTTGCACTTCTTTCTCTTCATGAGTCATAGTAGAGCCTTATGAGGCATTAATGGGTGTTGAATTAGTTTTAGGGGGCAATTTAGAACCCATTATTGATATCTATGCTTCAATATTCCCTTGCAATCACTTCAAACTGATTTTTCAAACAAGACTTATGTAATTTGAAAAAACAATACACACCTTTTTCTTGCTTTTGAGGATCTCAATATTGAAACTGATGTATCTCTGTAATTTTGGATCCCCGAGATTTAAGTTTTGGTTTTTTTATAGCCCTCTAAGTCTTATTTCCAATGCCACATGTCTGACCTGATTTGGATTCTTCAAGGAAAAGTTATTCCCAATCTCCCACAATGACCTAATTATGGATTGGTTCAGTAGAGAAAACTTGTACGGCATGCCACGTGTCAATTTTTCCTCCTTCGGCTCTCAAATTGATACACATAAAACTATAATATGTGTTCTTTCGACCACTATTGGGTGTGGAGCCTGATTTTCTTCCTAATTCAGAGATCCTTGTTCTAGCTAGATGTATACCCCAGGAAAATTGTACACCCTTGCACGTGGGGGGTGCGGGGGGGACTTGTCCCCCCCGCAGGGTCCGAGGGGGCCTACCTCCCTGACTGGGGGGTCCGGGGGCCAGCGGCCCCAAAGCCAAAAATAGATGTAAATTTGCCTTGTAAAAGTATAGTAATTTCTAGTCAATCTGGGTCGTTCATTAGGCGGATGATCTAACGGTAGAAGTTATGTTTAGTTTAGGGTTTTTTTTCACTAGAAGGCAACCCCTTGCTTTTATGAGGGTATTGTATTGCGGCTGCGCATTGTTATGTGTATTCTCTGAGCGGGAAACAGCTAGGGAGACTGTGAGAGAGAACAGAGGATATTACAGCGGATCTGCTGTAGGTTTTGTCTCTTCATTTTGCTGGATAATAAAAAGGAAGGACTGGTTGTTCGGGGTGGATATAGCCCAAACTGGGTGAACCACGTATATTTGTGTCTCTCTGGTTTTATGTGTTTTGTGTGCTTGTATTTTCGGCATATTTTATGTGTTGCATTGCTCTGTAATATTTAATTTTCTAAAAACTGGTATAAGAGCCGAAGGTATATTTGGCTGATAAACTCACAGGAAAGAAGGGTTCCTGGTTCGAGTGGGAGAAGTGGAGGAAGATGCTAAGTTTAGGGTCGAGAAATTTAATGGCCAAAACTTCCCACTGTGGAAGATGCAGATGGAATATTATCTGTATCAAAAAGATCTGTACCTACCATTGAGCAGAAAAGAAAAGAAGCCGGCGACCATGACAGACGCGGAATGGAACATTCTCGATAAAAAGGCACTCGGAACAGTACGGTTGTGCCTTGCGGCGTCAGTCGCCTTCAATATTTCGAAGGAAACAACAACAGAGGGTTTGATGCAAACGTTGGTGAAATTATATGAAAAACCCTCGGCCTCAAACAAGTTATTTCTTATGAAACGAATATTTAATATGAAGATGTCGGAAGGTGGATCTGTTGCAGACCATTTAAATGATTTTAATACAGTTACCAGTCAGTTAAGTTTTTTAGGGGTAAACTTTGATGATGAAGTTAGAGCTATGTTATTTTTGTGCTCATTGCCAGAAAGCTAGAATGGTTTAGTTGTGGCCATTAGTAACTCTGTCTCTGGATCTAGTACTTTAAAGTTTGATGATGTTGTCGGTGCTATCCTTAGCGAGGAAATGCGACGGAAAAGCTCCAGTGAGACATCGGGTAATGCTTTGAGTGCAAAATTAGGAAGAAGAAATTGCAAGAGAAAGAGCTGGAGACTATAAATCGCGGAAAGGCGTATCCAAGTCCAGATCTAGGATAGGCCACAAATGCTAAAGAAAGGACACAAAGGACACCTAAAGAAAGACTGTAGATCTCGAAAGGGAAAAGAAGGAGATGCACAACAAGAAAATAATCATGAAGCAAATGTGACAGGTGATGTGTTACAAGATTATTTGATTCTTTCTTTCGAAAATGTTACTGATTCTTGGGTTGTAGATTCAGGGGCTTCATTCCATGCCACACCTGATAAGAAATATTTTCATGACTATGTTCAAGGAGATTTTGGACAAGTTCGTTCGGGTGATGATAAACCCTGTAAAATTTTTGGAATGGGTAAGGTTCTTGTAAAACAACAGAATGGAAACCAATGGCTACTAAAGGAGGTAAGGCATGTTCCAGATCTAAAGAAAAATATGATTTCAACAGGGCAGTTAGGAGGTGAAGGTTGTGTGACAACTTTCACAGATAAAGCTTGGAAGGTCACCAAAGGAGCCCTGGTAATATCAAAAGGAGAAAAGGTTGGTACACTGTATTTATGCAATGGTATTTCTAACTCTGTTAATGCTTTAACTTCCAAAGGAGCAGATGCAGCACTATGGCATCATAGGCTCGTACATATGAGTGAGAAGGGGATGAAGATTCTTCACTCAAGAAATTTGTTGCCAGGTTTGAAGAATGTTGATTTGGATTTCTGTGAGAATTGCATTTATGGAAAACAAAAGAGATTCAGATTTCTCAGAGTTGGGAAAGAAAAGAAGAGTGAAAAATTGGAGCTTGTGCATACAGATGTATGGGGACCTACTCAGGTATCATCTCTCGGTGGTTCTCGCTATTATGTGACGTTTATTGATGATGCAACTAGAAAAACTTGGATTTATTGTATTCAAAATAAATCTGATGTATTTGATACTTTCAAGAAATGGAAAGCTTTGGTTGAGATTGAGACAGGAAAGAAGTTAAAGTGTCTCAGATCAGACAATGGAGGTGAATATTGCAGCAAATAGTTTGATAGGTATTGTTTAGAGCATGGAATTCGTAGAGAGAAGATAGTTCCAAGAACACAACAAGAAAATGGTATGTCAGAAAGGCTGAACAGAACAATCATGGAGCGTGCAAGGTGCATGAGATTGCATGCAAGATTGCCTTTACAATTTTGGGTAGATGTTGTAGATACTGTTGTTTATCTAATAAACAAAGGGCCTTCAAGTTCCTTGGATGGTGGTATTCCAAAGGAAGCATGGACAGGTAAAAAGGTAAACTACTCTTTTTTAAAGCCATTTGGTTGTGAGGCCTTTGTCCATATTAATAAAGAAAATAGAACAAAACTTGAGGAAAAATAAAAGAAATGTACCTTTATTGGATATGGTGATAATGATTTTGGTTATCGCTTATATGATTATGAAAATCTCAAAATCATTAGGAGCAGAGATGTAATATTCAATGAAAAGGTCTTGTATAAGAATCAGTTGCAGGAAAAGAAACAGGAAAAAGAAAGCAAGGAATACGCGGTTCTTGATGAGATAACTAAAAAAGTAAAGGTGCCTGAAAATGATAATAATCAACAACCACAGTAGCAGTAACCACCACAACAGCAACAGGCACCTCAAACACCTGAAAGTGGTGTTAGAAGATCTACCAAGATAAGTAGACCCCCTAAACGATACTCTCCTTCATTATATTATCTATTGCTGACTGATTCTGGTGAACCTGAATATTATGAAGAAGCAATGCAGGTTGAAAGCAGGAAGAAGTGGGAGCTAGCCATGGAAGAAGAGATGGACTCCTTAATGCATAACCAGACTTGGGACTTAGTCAGGTTGCCTGCAGGTAAAACTACATTGCAGAATAAATGGGTTTACAGGCTGAAGGAAGAAGATGGAGGAAAACAAAGGTACAAAGCTAGACTTGTGGTAAAGGGGTTTTCACAGAAGAAAGGTATTGATTTTGATGAAATATTTTCTCCTGTTGTTAAGATGAATTTAATTAGAACTATTTTAAGTCTTGTAGCAGCGAAATATTTACATCTTGAACAGTTAGATGTAAAGACAACATTTCTCCATGGAGATTTGAAGGAAGAGATACATGTAGGAACTGGGAGGATATTGTTGGAAAAAATACCGAGAGTGGGGTGAATCAAGATTATGAATCAAGATTAGAGTTGACTCAGTAACTTTTAGTTTCCTTTCTCTTAAACCATATTCTACATTATCGCATCCAACTTGTATGTCCAAAGATCTTATTATTTCTTTACTAAATCATTGCATCATTCATTCATCGCATAAGCAAGACCATGAACAACAATATAACAAACCATCAAACATAAGCAACAGATATGAACACTGATGGCATGCATTCTCCAATTCCGGAGAAAAACACCGTTGTTGTTATCTCAAAACATTCAATATTTATTATAAAGAAAACTTCTTACAATTTTATGCCAGTGCAGACTATACTGAAGAAATGCACCCACCGTGTATACAACCTTCCGTCGTTTACTAGCCTCTCCTAGAAGGGAGCTACTACTCCCTCTGTTTCTCCGATTACCAGCTACCACTGGAAGGGAGCTACAACCCCCTCACTGAAGGCTTCGACCCTCAGCACCACTGGGAACCACGTTCCATCAATTTTCATACTGGATCCACCAGTTTCCACACAACATACCTTGCAGGTCACCAGATTTATTCATTTTCTTCAGTACACTCGCACCAGTTCTTCATGATTTTATCAGTCGATCAAACCAGAGATTCATCATCGTCAAATCATTATATCCATGGTTTCATCGTATATTCAGATTTATCAATTATGAACAGAGTTCATCCATGCAGATATTCCTTAGAGAAATTTATTCATTCACCACCCTTACGCATGCACACCTTGTACAATAATCGTCTTCTCCTTATATAGTTTTTGCCTATAGTAAAACCATGAGTAAAAACCATTCGACCGCTAATGGTATTCCTTTGACAGTATTTCCTTTAGTTTACCCCTCATGCCTCTTTGATTTCTTTTTAATTTATTTATCAATTTGAAGAAATTGATGAATAAATATATTTACAACTTTGAACTGAACTTTAGGATTAAAGTTACAACCCTTCGCACTTTAAATAAATATCCAACGCTTTCAAACAATTAACCTTATGATAAACCTTTGACCCTAGGCCCACATATATAATCAATAGCCAATAAATTACATGCATGGTACCATAATTAAACTTCGCGCAAGTCCAGCGTCCGATCACCATTAGATAGCAAGCTTCTAGATCAACGACATATATGCATATCGCTCGACCTCCGATGCCGAACGTTAACGTGCGATGGCCCGCCATACTTTGGTTAATCTTCGTGCATCTTCCTCATACGACCACCATCTGATGGCTTCCCTCCAGATCAACGGCGCACAACAATATCGCTGGGCATCCTGGGTTGAACGATAACGGGCGATGGCGCGCAGTGGTAAGCGGTTTTGTGAAATCGTACAGGGACGTGTGTCACCCGATCAATGGAATCGCTACCCAACCGTAAATTACCGCTTATCCTCGAAAGGCGGTGCAAAATGGGCAAACCGACTTTATAAAACCCGCTTGTGGTTTCTGAACAGTGTTCTTATCGGAGTTCAAATATTAAATATGGTTTATTGATTCGTCGGGTCCGGACCTTTATTGCAATCGCAAATATTTTAAATAAGCGCTCCGCTGCATAGTTTTTCTCCGATGCGATCAGTTCTGGACCTTAAAAATTTATTAATCATAGTTTTATACGCCCATCGGGTCCGAGCTTTTATCGCAATCGTAAATCTTGTTACCCTGACCCGTTGTCCTTATATTCTCCGATGCGATAAGGGTCCCACCTTATATCTTAAGTCGCATACAATAATATATCCTCTGGCTTTGGTAGATCCTTTGAATTAAGGTTCATTTATATATTTCTGCTGGTTTGGGTGATTTCTCGGAATAATGGTTCTGCCTCTACCTTTGCCTTTCATATGCATCATCTTTTAAGCTGCCTTGCTACCTCTTTGTTGCCTCTGTTTTCTGTCTTCTACTTTGCGGCTCCTTTTCCCGAGAGTTTCCATCAAGGACAATCAATTCAACATGATAGGATACAAGACACATATTACCAAAAATCTCCCCCTTTGGACTTGATGGAAACCACGATTAGAAAGACATTCAGTATCAACATTCTCCCCCTTTGACATCAAGGGCAAAGGGTAGATTCAAAAAAACCGACAAGGCCATGCTTTCCCTGAGATCATGCTGCATCTTCAAACAAAAAGGACTTATATAAGCAAGATCAAAGATGAGATCAGACTACAAAACTATGCATCCAGAGATACCCAACAGCACTTCAAAACCAATTTAATCTTTTGAATTCAAGTAGATCTGATCTTCTGCATGGCAGAGCCTACTCCCAGTTTCTGTCTGAGATATTCGAACGCTTCCCTGGGTAGAGGTTTGGTAAATATATCAGCAACTTGTTCTTTGGAGGGAACATACTCCAATTTCACCTTTTGTTCAAGCACTTGTTCTCGTAAGAAGTGATATTTGATGGGAATGTGCTTGGTATTGGAATGCATAACAGGATTCTTTGAGATACTTATGGCACTTGTGTTGTCACACATAATGGGGATAGGAGGTGAACATTTAATTTGAAAGTCTTGTAAGGTTTGCATCATCTAGAGAAGTTGAGTGCAACATGATGCGGAAACCACATATTCTTCTTTTGTTGTAGATAAGGCAATAGAGCTTTTATTCTTGCTAAACCAGGATACTAACCGAGGCCCCATATAGAATCCACCACAACTATTGCTTTTTCGATCATCAACATTTCCAGCCCAATCTGCATCAGTGTATGCATGAAGAGTAAGATCAACATTCTTTGGATACCATAGTCCAAAGTATTGAGTTCCTTGTAGATATTTGAATATTATTTTCACAGCCTGAAGGTGAGACTCTTTTGG
Organism: Pinus albicaulis; assembly: GCA_034641835.2. Lineage (NCBI taxonomy): Eukaryota > Viridiplantae > Streptophyta > Pinopsida > Pinales > Pinaceae > Pinus > Pinus albicaulis. The sequence goes on along the minus strand of CM076575.1, from coordinate 644,041,314 downwards.
ATTAGCTTGGAATCGTCCAACAATCCCAACTGCATGCATGATGTCTAGTCTTGTCCCAGTGAGATAAAGTAGACTTCCTATCATAGATCTGTATTCAGGTTGATTCACTGTGGGGGAATCATCATTAGAACTAAGATTACATCCGGTTATCATTGGTGTACTTACAGGTTTGCAGTCTTCCACGCCATACTTCTTCAGGATTTGCTTGAGGTATTTTTCTTGTGATAAGAATATTCCATCTGTTGCTTGTTGCACTTGCAAGCCAAGAAAGAATGTTAGTTCCCCAAGCAAAGACATTTCAAATTCTTGCTACATATCAGAAGAAAATTTCTGACTCTTAGACTCTTTATTACTTCCCAAAATGATATCATCAACATATACAACCACAATCAATAGTTTTTCATTTTCAGTTTTTTTTTATAAGTTTCTATCAGCAGACCCTTTTGAAAATCCTTGTTGATGAAGATATTTGTCAAGATGATAGTACCATGCCCTTGGAGCTTGTTTGAGACCATATAGAGCCTTTTTAAGTCTACAAACAAGTTTTTCATCATTTCCCAAAATGAATCCTTCTGGTTGTTCTATATAAAATTCTTCTTCTAGATCACCATTGAGAAAAGCAGATTTAACATCCATTTGATAAACTTTGATTTGTTGGAAGCTTGAGAAAGCAAGAAACATTCTTATGGCTTCAAGTCTGGCTACAGGAGCAAAAGTTTCTTCAAACTCTATACCTTCTTGTTGAGCATACCCCTTGCAAACAAGTCTAGCTTTATTTCTTATAACATCCCCATTCTCATTTAACTTATTTTTGAATATCCATTTAGTTCCAATGACATTTTTGTCATGAGGTCTTGGTACTAATTCCCAAGTGTGGTTCTTTTCAATTTGATCAATCTCTTCATTCATGGCTTGAATCCAACATTCATATTTTCTAGCTTGAATGACATTGTGAGGTTCAATAGTGGACAGAAATGCCAGGTTGCTAGAAGATCCCACAAGAGTCCTTGTTTGTACACCTGATCCCTTTTCTCCCAAAATTTGAGATTCTGGATGATTCTTTTGAACATATCCGGATGGAGCCTTTTCAGATAAATCATCTTCGGGTTCTTCATTGGGTTCACTGTTTGTTTCATTAATATTTGATGTAGAAGGATATATGTCATCATCATCGTCTTCAATTGTTGTTTGTTTTTCTTCTTTTGGAGCTGTTGGAGACTCATCAATAACAACATCTATACATTCAACAATCTTCCGAAGTCTTTTATTGTAACATTTATATGCCCTACTCCTAGAGGAGTAACCAAGAAATATTCCTTCATCTGCTCTGGGTTCAAACTTGCCAAGTTTTTCAACATTATTTTTGATAAAACATTTGCTTCCAAAAATTCTAAAATGCTTTACAGTGGGAGAACTACCATACCAGAGTTCATATGGAGTTTTATCACTATTTACACGAACATGTGCCTTGTTAAGAATATTTATTGCTGTATGTGCTGCTTCTCCCCAAAATGTGTCAAGTGTTCCGGAATCACCAAGCATAGCTCTAGCCATTTGTTGAACTGTTATGTTCATTCTTTCTGCTACGCCATTCTGTTGTGGAGTTCCAGCTACAGAAAACTGTCTTTTTATGCCATGTTGTTCACAAAATTCAAGGAATTCATTGGATGTATATTCTCCTCCTCGATCAGATCTAAGACACTTGATTTTTAGATCTAATTCATTTTCAACCAGTGCTTTGAAGATCTAAAATTTCTCAAATGCTTCATCTTTGTGTTTAATCAACCCAATCCAACACATTCTAGAGAAATCATCAATGAATAAGATATAGTATTCTTCACCACGTGGTGAATTTTTCCTCATAGGTCCATATATGTCAGTATGAATGAGTTCAAGAGGCTTACTTGATGATCCTTCCTTGGCATTAAATTGTACTCTGGTTTGCTTACCGAATTGGCAAGATTTGCATATGATATTTTCAGGTAGAGTAATATTGGGAAGATCACGAATAGCTTTAAGTCTGCTTGATTTGTTGATTTGAGAGAAGCTCAGATGCCCCAACCTTCTATGCCATAGCCAGTTTTCTGAAGATTTACTCAAGTAACATTGTTCTTTGCAGTTCTTTAATACATACGGGTTGCTTGGAGTTCTTTTTCCTTTTATAATTGTTTTACCCGTATCAAGATCACGTACCACACATTCTTTTGAACTAAAGACAACTTCGGTTCCTTGATCACACATTTGACTTACACTTAACAAGTTATGCTTTAATCCATCCACATACATGACTTCATTAGCTTTCACCTTTTCTTTTAGAAAAACAGACCCTTTTCCCTTAATGACCGCAGGAGTATCATTTCCAAATGTAACATTCTTTTTCTTTTCTAGAGAACTATATGCAAGAATTTTGTCTTTATCACCTATCATGTGTCTTGAGCATCCACTATCAATGTACCATTGGTTTTCTTCATCTTCTACACATAACTCTATGCCACAATTTTCAACCTGTAATTCCTTCTTTTTCCATACTTTGGAGCTTGAAGGAACATGTTATTTTGGCTGAACTTTGCTCCTGCATTCAGATTCTTCATGGCCAAATTTATTGCAATAAGCACATTCAACTTCATTTTGAAGAGGAGAAAAGTTGTTATAAGTATTCTTCTTTGTTTCAATATCAATCCTTTTATTTCTTGCTTCTCTTGTCATGATGGTTTTATATGCTACACATTGAACAACTTTATGACCAAAATTGTGACATGAGAAACATTGTCCATTGAAGAAGAAATTTCTACGATCATAAAATCTCCTTCTTGAATTTACCTGTTGATTGGTGTTTCTTTGAAAGATATTCCTGTTAGTGTTCTTTGAATTGAGATGATCATGCTTTACCTGCAAAGATTCTTTATTCCCTTGTTGAGCGGCAGCATGTTGTATATCAGCAGTAGCTACTTTTAATAGATAATTTGGTGCTGAAGCCTGAGAAGATCCTCCGATATATCCAAGACCTGTCTTTATAAGGGGAGAATGTTGTACCTTGATAATCTCATCTAAGGTTTCAGATCCTTTAGAAAATCTAAGATTCAGAGTCTTTACTTTCTCAAGTTCTTTTCTTAGGCTTACTATTTTACACTCTAATTTCTCATTGTGTTTCTCCTTTTCTTCAAGCTGATTTTTCAGAGTCTCTATGGTTATTTTACTCTCTTCTAAGCATATTTTGAGTTGATTGTTTTCATCAAGAAAATAATTGTCCTCTATAGTATCCTTTTCTTCTCTAGATTCTTTTTCAAATGCCATGAGAAGTCTAAGATCTTGTTCACATTCTTCCTCACTATCAGATAACCCATCACTGTCTTCATGAGTATAGTAACTTTTTCTAGTGCTATAACGATTCTTATTCCTTATTACTACTTCCTTCCCCTTTTTATGTGTTTCTTTATGAGGACACTTAGCAGCATAATGACCAACTCTTCCACAATCAAAACATTTGAAAGGAAGCTTACCTCTAAACCGTCCTGTGCCAAGTTGAAGTTTCTTTACAAAGTTTATCTCATCTTCTTCTGAGATATATCTTGATCCTTCTGTTTCTTGTACTTCCTTCCCTTTTGTAGAAGTTCTAAAGACTGCTTCTTTGACTTCATATGGTCCTCCTCTTCTCATTTCATATGCAGTTAGTATGCCATGAAGTTGCACCACAATAAGATTTTGAAGATCCTGCTTTTCTTCAAGAGCAGAAACTTTTGACTCAAATTTTTCCGTTAGTGATCTTAAAATTTTCTCAACCAAAGTAGATTCGGTTATTGTTTCTCCCAGATTTCTCATACGATTTACAATATCATCAAGACGTAAAAAGAAATTGGCAATGCTCTCCTCATTATCCATTTTTAGATTCTGATATTGAATTTTGAGAGTTTGGAGTTTAGCACTTTTTACCTTTGCATCACCTTCATAACTCAGAATGATTTTGTCCCATATTGCCTTTGTTGTATTCAGCTGCATGACTTTGAAAAATTATGATTTAGTTAGACTTCACAATAGAGCATTGACCGCCTTTGCATTTGTTTCATAATTCTTTCTTTCCGTCGGATATGTTGGTAATGCAGCTGGATATTGATATCCTTGTTCAACAATTTCCCATACATCTGCTCCCAGAGACTGAAGATAGGATCTCATCCTTGTTTTCCAAAATATTAAATTATTTTCGTTAAAGAGCGGAGGCCTGATAGATGTTGTTCCATCTTGATTACTCATCTTGCTTGATCTTCCTTCTAGCGGCTAAGATTTTTCAGAAGGACCTGCTCTGATACCAATTGTTGGAAAAATACTGAGAGGGGGGGTGAATCATTATTTAGAGCTAACTAACAACTTTTTAGTTTTCCTTTCTCTTAAACTATATTCTACATTACTGCATCCAACTTGTATGTCCAGAGATCTTATTATGTATTTACTTAGATCATTGCATCATTCATTCATCAGATAAGCAGTAAGCATGAACAGAAATAACATAAAAAACCATCAAACATAAGAAACACATATGAACACCAGTATTTAAGGTGGAAACCCAATTCGGGAGAAAAACACTGCTGCTGTTATCTCAGTCTTCAATATTTATTATAAAGAAAACTTCTTACAATTTTATGCTGGTGCAGACTCATACCAGCACGCAGTCACCCACCTGCAGAAGGCTACAACCTTATCTCGTTTACCAGCCTCTCCTGGAAGGGAGCTACTACTCCCTGCTCTCGTTTACCAGTTACCACTGGAAGGGAGCTACAACCCCCTCACTGAAGGCTTCGACCCTAAGATCTAATGCGAACCATGTTTCATCAATTTTCATACTGGATCCAATAGCTTCCACACAACATACCTTGCAGGCACCAGATTTATTCATTTTCTTCAGTAGACTGGCACCAGTTCTTCATGATTTCATCATTCAATCAAACCAGAGATTCATCATCGTCAGATAATTATATCCATGGGTGCATCATAGATTCAGATTTAACAATTATGAACAGAGTTCTTCCATGCAGATATTCCTTAGAGGAATTTTTTCATCCACCACCCTTACACATGCACACATTGTACAATAATCGTCTTCTCCTTATATAGTTTTTGCCTTTATTAAAACCATGAGTAAAAACCATTCAACCACTAATGGTATTCCTTTGACATTATTTCCTTTAGTTTACCCCCCGTGCCTCTTTGATTTCTTTTTAATTTATTTATCAATTTGAAGAAATTGATAAATAAATATATTTACAACTTTGAACTAAACTTTAGAATTAAAGTTACAACCCTTCGCACTTTAAATAAATATCCAACGCTTTCAAACAATTAACCTTATGATAAAACTTTGACCCCGAGCCCACATATATATTCAATATCCAATCAAATATGCGCATGGTACCATAAGTAAACTTCGCGCAAGTCCAGCGTTCGATCACCGTTAGATAGCTGTTGGAAATATTGTCATTGATGGCAAAGGAATTGGAAAAACAAAGACTGGAAGGCAAAAGAAATAGAGAGGTAGCAAAGGCAGTAGATGAAACAGAGGAATTAGAGACAGAGCAGTAGATTTGAATTAGGGGTTTAATACAGTTTGCAAAGGATATGGCAAAAGGAAGAGCTGCTAGGAAGAGTCAAGGTAATAGATTGAAGGACAAATTGAATATCTGGCCAAGATTTTTGTATGTTGATGAAGAACTGTGGAATTGTGTTAAGTATGGTTGAGTAAATCTGGAATATATATGACCTGTGTGATCAATTTCATAATGGGCAGAGGATACCTACGGTGCCCAGAGAAGAATGAAATCATCGTTGCAGAGTTAGGATATGTGTATTATATGTGTATTGACTGATGTAATTCTTGTACGAAATCATAAAAAAAGGTGTGAGTGTACTGAATGAATAAATCTGGTGGCCTACAAGGAATTTCATGTGGAAACCGGAGGATCCAGTATGAAAATTAATGAAACGTGGTCTGCAGTAGATCTGTGGGTAGAAGCCTTCAGTGAGGGGGTTGCAGCTCCCTTCCAGTGGTAGCTGGTAAACGAGAGCAGGGAGTAGTAGCTCCCTTTCAGGAGAGGTTGGTAAACGAAAGAAGGTTGTAGCCTTCTGCAAGTAGGTGCCTGCATGCTGGTATAAATCTGCACCAGCATATATTGTAAGAAGTTTTCTCTATAATAAATATTGAAGACTGAGACTACAGCAGCGGTGATTTTCTCCCGAATTAGGTTTCCACCTTAAATCCTGGTGTTCATATGTGTTGTTTATGTTTGATGGTTGTTCTGTTATTTCTGTTCATGCTTAATGCTTATCTGATGCAATGCTCTAAGTAAAGACATAATAAGAGATCTGGACATACATGTTGGATGCAGTACTGTGATATATGGTTTTTAAGAGATAGAAAAGAAAAATTGTTCAACCCTAAGTACTGATTCACCCCCCCCCCCCTCTCAGTAATTTTCCCAACAATTGGTATCAGAGCAGGTCCTTCTGAAAAGCTTAGCCGCTAGAAGGAAGATCAAGCAAGATGAGAAATCAAGATGGAACAGCATCTATCAAGCCTCCGCTCTTTAACAGAAATAATTTAATCTTCTGGAAAACAAGGATGAGATCCTATCTTCAATCTCTGGGAGCAGAGGTATGGGCAATTGTTGAACAAGGATATCAATATCTGGCTGTAGTACCAACAGATCCGACGGAAAGAAAGAATTATGAAATAAATGCAAAGGCGGTCAATGCTCTATTGGGAAGTCTAACTGAATCATAATTTGTCAAAGTCATGCAGCTGAATACAGAAAAGACAATATGGGACAAAATAATTCTAAGTTATGAAGGTGATGCAAAGGTAAAAAGTGCTAAACTCCAAACTCTCAGAATTCAATATGAGAATCTAAAAATGCATAATGAGGAGAGCATTGCCAATTTATTTTTACGTCTTGATGATATTGTAAATCGTATGAGAAATCTGGGAGAAACAATAACCGAATCTACTTTGGTTGAGAAAGTCTTAAGATCACTAACGACAAAATTTGAGTCAAAAGTTTCTGCTCTTGAAGAAAAGCAGGATCTTCAAAATATTACTATGGTGCAACTTCATGGCATACTAACTGCATATGAAATGAGAAGAGGAGGACCATCTGAAGTCAAAGAAGTAGTCTTTAGAACTTCTACAAAAGGGAAGGAAGTACAAAAAACAGAAGGATCGGGATATATCTTAGAAGAAGATGAGATACACTTTGTGAAGAAACTTCAACTTGGCACAGGACGGTTCAGAGGTAAGCTTCCTTTCAAATGTTTTGATTGTGGAAGAGTTGGTCATTATGCTGCTAAGTGTCCTTATAAAGAAACACATAAAAAGGGGAAGGAAGTAGCAAGAAGGAATAAGAATCGTTTTAGCACTAAAAAGAGTTACTATACTCATGAAGATAGTGATGGGTTATCTGATAGTGAGGAAGAATATGAACAAGATCTTAGACTTCTTATGGCATTTGAAAAATAATATAGAGAAGAAAAGGATACTTTTGTGGATGCTCTAGAAGACAGTGATTTTCTTGATGAAAACAATAAACTCAAAATTTGCTTAGAAGAGAGTAAAATAACCATAGAAACTTTGAAAAATCAGCTTGAAGAAAAAGAGAAACACAATGAGAAATTAGAGTGTGAAGTAGTAAGTCTAAGAAAAGAACTTGAGAAAGTAAAGACTCTGAATCTTAGATTTGCTAAAGGATCTGAAACCTTAGATGAGATTATCAAGGTACAACGTTCTCCTCTTATAAAGACAGGTCTTGGATATATCAGAGAATCTTCTCAAGCTTCAGCACCAAATTATCTAAAAGCAGCTACAGCTAGTATACAACATTCTGCCACTCATCAAGGGAATAAAGAATATTTACAGGTAAAGCATGATCATCTCAATTCAAAGAACACTAACAGGAATATCTTTCAAAGAAACACCAATCAACAGGTAAATTCAAGTAGAAGATTTCATGATCGCAGAAATTTCTTCTTCAACGGACAATGTTTCTCATGTCACAATTTTGGTCACAAAGTTGTTCAATCTGTTGCATATAAAACCATCATGATAAGAGAAGCGAGAAAGAAAAGGACTGATATTGAAACAAAGAAGAATACCTATAACAATTTTTCTCCTCTGCTAAATGAAGTTGAATGTGCTTATTGCAATAACTTTGGGCATGAAGAATCTGAATGCAGGAGCAAAGTTCAGCCAAAAGAGCATTTTTCTTCAAGTTCCAAAGTATGGAAAAAGAAGGAATTACAAGTTGAAAATTGTGGCATAGCGTTATTTGCAGAAGGTGAAGAAAATCAATGGTACATTGATAGTGGATGCTCAAGACACATGACAGGTGACAAAAACAAACTTCTTGCATATAGTGCTCTAGAAAAAGAAAAAAATGTTACATTTGGAAATGATACTCCTGCGGTCATTAAGGGAAAAGGGTCTGTTTTTCTAAAAGAAAAGGTGAAAGCTAATGAAGTCATGTATTTGGATGGATTAAAGCATAACTTGTTAAGTGTAAGTCAAATGTGTGATCAAGGAACTGAAGTTGTCTTTAGTTCAAAAGAATGTGTGGTACGTGATCTTGATACAAGTAAAGCAATTATAAAAGGAAAAGGAACTCCAAACAACCTGTATATATTGAAGAACCCCAAAGAACAATGTTATTTGAGTAAATATTCATAAAATTGGCTATGGCATAGAAGGTTGGGGCATCTGAGCTTCTCTCAAATCAACAAATCAAGCAGACTTAAAGTTGTTCGTGATCTTCCCAATATTACTCTACCTGAAAATATCATATGCAAATCTTGCCAATTCGGCAAGCAAACCAGAGTACAATTTAATGCCAAGGAAGGATCATCAAGCAAGCCTCTTGAACTCATTCATACCGACATATGTGGACCTATGAGGAAAAATTCACCACGTGGTGAAGAATACTATATCTTGTTCATTGATGATTTCTCTAGAATGTGTTGGATTGGGCTGCTTAAACACAAAGATGAAGAATTTGAGAAATTTCAGATCTTCAAAGCACTAGTTGAGAATGAATTAGATCTAAAAATAAAGTGTCTCAGATCTGATCGAGGAGGAGAATATACATCCAATGAATTCCTTGAATTTTGTGAACAACATGGCATAAAAAGACAGTTCTCTGTAGCTGGCACTCCACAACAGAATGGCGTTGCAGAAAGAATGAACAGAATAGTTCAACAAATGGCTAGAGCTATGCTTGATGATTCCGGAACACTTGACACATTTTGGGGAGAAGCAGCACATACAGCAGTAAACATTATCAACAAAGCACATGTTCGTGTAAATAGTGATAAAACTCCATATGAACTCTGGTATGGTAATCCTCCCACTATAAAGCATTTTAGAATTTTTGGGAGCAAATGCTTTATCAAGAATAATGATGAAAAACTTGGCAAGTTTGAACCCAGAGCAGATGAACGGATATTTCTTGGTTACTCCTCTAGGAGTAGGGCATATAAATGTTACAATAAAAGACTTCGGAAGATTGTTGAATGTATTGATGTTGTTATTGATGAGTCTCTTGCAGCTCCAAAAGAAGAAACGCAAACAACAGATGAAGATGATGATGACACATATCCTTCTACATCAAATATTAATGATACAAACAGTGAACCCAGTGAAGAACCTGAAGAAGATTTGTCTGAAAAGGCTCCATCCAGATATGTTCAAAAGAATCATCCAGAATCTCAAATTTTGGGAGAAATGGGATCAGGGGTACAAACAAGAAGGACTCTTGTGGGATCTTCTAGCAATCTGGCATCTCTGTCCACTATTGAACCTCACAGTGTCAGTCAAGCTAGCAAAGATGAATGTTCGATTCAAGCCATGAATGAAGAGCTTGATCAAATTGAAAAGAATCACACTTGGGAATTAGTACCAAGACCTCATGACAAAAATGTCATTGGAACTAAATGGATATTCAAAAACAAGTTAAATGAGAATGGGGATGTTATAAGAAATAAAGCTAGACTTGTTTGCAAGGGGTATGCTCAACAATAAGGTATAGACTTTGAAGAAACCTTTGTTCCTATAGCCAGACTTGAGGCCATAAGAATGTTTCTTGATTTTTCAAGCTTCCAACATGTTAGCCCCCCTATGAAATTTTTGACAAGCAAATAGGGGGCTAAATCTTTTTTGAGTCTTCAAGGAATGCATTTCCTCTGAAAACACAGTCTCCTTGAAGCCTCCATGTGCCTTTTATCCTTTGATCAAATCCCCTCTGCTGATTCCCCTTTTAAAGCCTCTCTGCTATGTGAAGAAATGCCCAGAGGCCCCCTCTTTCCCCCTTATTTCATCCCCCAAAGCCTTTGTTTTCTCTCCCCTTTATTCCCCCTTCTTTCCCCATTTACCCCTCAAATCCTCCCAAAATCCCCTTTAATTTCTTCCCCTACCCTTTGTTTTCCCTTCTTCCCCCTTTATTTCTCTATCGTCCCCCTTCCCCAGCCCTAAAATCCATTAAAATGGGCTAAAAAACCCACTTTCCGACCTTATTCTAAGGCCTAGCCCCTTCCCCTTAACCACTTCCCCACATGTGCCCGTGCGCTGGGACCAAGCGCTTAAGTCCCGAGCACCAATCGCAATCGGAAGGTCAGGCGGGTGCAAACCCCTGTGTAACATTGAAAATCCCCGATGTGATTTGATTATAACGTTGAGTCCCCGCTCCGATCTGAACCATTGATCCACTTAGATATAACGGCTGTCCGCTAATTGCAAGCCCCCCGCTCATCGCAATCGCAACTCTCCGTGTCCGACCTCCGATTGATCGCAACCCCTTCCCTCCGTCCTCCGATTTGATCTCGTCTGTTCGTTTCCTCCCAGATCCAACGGTCATCGCTCGTCTTCCCTGATCGCAATCAGAAAATTTTATGTGTGTCACCCTTGGTTACCTCTGATTGCGATGGTGCCGATTGGATCCTAGCCGTTGATCCTCCTTCGGATCCGACGGTTCCGATCTAATCGCCCTCCGCCGCCGCTGGGTCCCACTCTTGCTTTCACCTCCATCGGGTTTCATGTGTTTTGCATGTATTTGCCCGTTCCACATGTTGTTTCACCGCTCAATCTCCACCTTCGATCTTCATCCCCAGACCATGATCCCACGGTTTGCATTGCATACTATCACCGAACCCTATCACTCATCAGATAACACAGAGAGGCCAATTCAGCGGCCAAACGAGACAGCAAAACAGGATTTGAAGGGGATTTGCGCTTGTAATTAAAGATTAAAAATGTGAACCCGCAGGTCAAAGGATTCAAGCACAGTTCGAAGACCAAGAACACACTGTGAAAGTCTTATCTGTGTTAAATGTCAGCAGAGTATGTTCTCTCCAGACGTACACAATTCCTACAGCGTTCTCCATGCCTCTCGAGCCCAGGGAAATTAAATGCGCAGACAGGAGCTTCATTAAAGACTGTATGAGCAGCAGTAATGGAGGTATGGAGAAATCGCAGACTTCCATCCATGTCATTTATTTCAGAGTGGCAGCGCAGAGCTCCAGACAGCCAGAAGGACTCTAAAAGAAATATCCGAGGTCAATCGGCCTGACAGAGGCTTCCCTAGCCGGCATACAGAGTACATACAGCGCTGCATTCAGCCATTAAGCAGCATGGGCATGGACACTTCTGCTGATTCTGTCTTAATGTGATCAATTAATTGTCTATCTGCCTCTGTCTCTTCCTCTTCTCCTATAAAATCCCTGAGAACGAATTGTAAAGGTTGTTGTTGTTCAGTTGCTGCGTAGTCAGCTGTTAGAGGGATTCATTTGATTGTTAGAACAGTCTTGGGAGAAATTTGCAGAGTAGTTTGTATGTAATAGGCTGGGAGGAGAAAGTCTGGGTTGTAACAACCATTGAGCCATATTGTACATGACTGGTTTTGCATCAATTAATCAAATCACATTTCACAGGATCCTGGTCTATTGCTATTGGTGATGTTCCTCTTAACTCTGTTTATTTAATTTACATGTTGTTTCACATTCTTCTGGTAGGCATCAGAATAATGGTATAGGATTCACCCTTGTTAGGTGCCCTACGTTGTCTGCTCTCCCTACCTTTATGTTTTCCGCCCTATGTGCTGTCTAAGAGCGGGTTCACGGGTTTAACCAGTGCAGCGGATGTTATTGCCTGCTGGCTGATGTATGAACTTGGGGGTTTGCCTCTTAGATGTTTCTTCGTAATCTTATCTCTGTTTTTCCCTTGGAGTTGCTAAAGCAGACCTGGAGTTAAATGACCTCTGGTCTGATCTATAAGCAGCCCCTGTGTCTCTTTGAGAGCTACCTTTGAGTATGTCCAAGCAGGTCTGGAGTTAAATGACCTCTGACCTGATCTATAGACAGAAAGTTGGTTTTCTTTCCTTCTCCCACTTTCCTTCCTTAATGTTCCACCCCACTCTCTAATCTAAAGATCCTTTAGTATTATATGACTTTCCCTTTGAAAGCCTTGGCTAGTGGATGCAAGTAATTTCCTTTTATGACTCCATAGCCCAATGGATGGCACTGTCTCGACCTATCCTCTTTGCTGAAACAGCCTGCTATTTTGTTCCTTCCTTTCCATTGCTTTCCCAGTCCATGATCTCCTAACCAACCCAGCAACCCTCCAACCAAATTATTTAAACCCCCCTCTGTGCTTCATAACTAGCCTAACATCTCATTCGAGCTTCAAAGACATATCATTCTTTGCTCTATTTGGAGAGATCCCTCTCCGGGTCCAGGAGGGCTAGATCCTAGGGCCCCAAAGTGGTTCTGATGTTGTCTCATCTTTTGGTATTGCCAAGTCTGCCAAAACATGGGAACTAACACAACAGGTAGTATAAAGAGTTTATCAAATGGATGTTAAATCTACTTTTCTCAATGGTGATCTAGAAGAAGAAGTTTATATAGAACAACCAGAAGGATTCATTTTTGGAAATGATGAAAAACTTGTTTGTAGACTTAAAAAGGCTCTATATGGTCTCAAACAAGCTCCATGGGCATGGTACTATCGTCTTGACAAATATCTTCATCAACAAGGATTTTCAAAAGGGTCTGCTGATAGCAACGTATACACAAAAACTAAAAATGACAAACTATTGATTGTGGTTGTATATGTTGATGATATCATTTTTGGAAGTAATAAAGAGTCTATGATTCAGAAATTTGCTTCTGATATGCAGCAAGAATTTGAAATGTCTTTTCTTGGGGAACTAACATTCTTTCTTGGCTTGCAAGTGCAACAAGCAACAGATGGAATATTCTTATCACAAGAAAAATACCTCAAGCAAATCCTGAAGAAGTATGGCATGGAAGACTGCAAACCTGTAAGTACACCAATGATAACCAGATGTAATCTCAGTTCTAATGATGATTCTCCCACAGTGAATCAACCTAAATACATATCTATGATAGGAATTCTACTTTATCTCATTGGGACAAGACCAGACATCATGCATGCAGTTGGAATTGTTGGACGATTCCAAGCTAATCCAAAAGAGTCTCATCTTCAGGCTGTGAAAAGAATATTCAAATATCTACAAGGAACTCAAGACTTTGGACTATGGTATCCAAAGAATGTTGATCTTACTCTTCATGCATACACTGATGCAGATTGGGCTGGAAGTGTTGATGATCGGAAAATCACTAGTGGTGGTGCATTCTATATGGGGTCCCGGTTAGTATCTTGGTTCAGCAAGAAGCAAAGCTCCACTGCCTTATCTACAGCATAAGCAGAATATGTGGCTGCTGCATCATGTTTCACTCAACTTCTCTGGATGATGCAAACCCTACAAGACTTTCAAATCAAATGTTCACCTCCTATCTCCATTATGTGTGATAATACAAGTGCTATCAGTATCTCAAAGAATCCTGTTATGCATTCCAAGACCAAGCACATTCCCATCAAATATCACTTCTTACGTGAACAAGTGCTTGAACAAAAGGTGAAATTGGAGTATGTTTCCTCCAAAGAACAAGTTGCTGATATATTTACCAAACCTTTACCCAGGGAAGTGTTCGAATATCTAAGACAGAAACTGGGAGTAGTCTCTGCCATGCAGAGGATCAGGTCTACTTAAATACATAAGATTAAATTGGTTGTGAGGTGTTGTTAGGCATCTCTGAATGCACAGGCTCACAGGGATCAATGGCCATATGAAAAGGATGAATTGTTGGTCATATTATGTTTGAAGATGCAACATGATCTTAGGGGGAGCATGGCATTATCGGTTTAAAGGATCTTGATCAAAATCTTTGCCATTGATGTCAAAGGGGGAGGAAAAACAACAAAGGGCTTCTGTAAGGCCATCAGAGGAAGAGTATTTCCATCAATGACAAAGGGGGAGATTGTTGGAAATATTGTCATTGATGGCAAAGGAATTGGCAAAGCAAAGACAGGAAGGCAAAAGAAACAGAGAGGTAGCAAAGGCAGCAGATGAAACAGAGGAATTAGAGACAGAGTAGTAGAATTGAATTAGGGGTTTAATATAGTTTGCAAAGGAAATGGCAAAAGGGAGAGCTGCTAGGAAGAGTCAAGGTAATAGATTGAAAGACAAAATGAATATCTGGCCAAGATTTGTGTATGTTGATGAAGAACTGTGGAATTGTGTTAAGTATGGTTGAGTAAATCTGGAATATATATGACCTGTGTGATCAATTTCATAATGGGCAGAGGATACCTACGGTGCCCAGAGAAGAATGAAATCATCATTGCAGAGTTAGGATATGTGTATTATATGTGTATTGACTGATGTAATTCTTGTACAAAATCATAAAAACAGGTGTGAGTGTACTGAATGAATAAATCTGATGGCCTGCAAGGAATGTCGTGTGGATACCGATGGATCCAGTATGAAAATTAATGAAACATGGTCTGCAGTAGATCTGTGGGTAGAAGCCTTCAGTGAGGGGGTTGTAGCTCCCTTCCAGTGGTAGCTGGTAAACGAGAGCAGGGAGTAGTAGCTCCCTTCCAGTGGTAGCTGGTAAACGAGAGCATGGAGTAGTAGCTCCCTTCCAGGAGAGGCTGGTAAATGAGAGAAGGTTGTAGCCTTCTGCAAGTAGGTGCCTGCATGCTGGTATAAGTCTGCACCGGCATATATTGTAAGAAGTTTTCTCTATAATAAATATTGAAGACTGAGATTACAGCAGCAGTGGTTTTCTCCCGAATTGGGTTTCCACCTTAAATCCTGGTGTTCATATGTGTTGTTTATGTTTGATGGTTGTTCTATTATTTCTGTTCATGCTTAATTCTTATCTGATGCAATGCTCTAAGTAAAGACATAATAAGAGATCTGGACATACATGTTGGATGCAGTATTGTAATATATGGTTTTTAAGAGATAGAAAAGAAAAATTGTTCAGCCCTAAGTACTGATTCACCCCCCCCTCTCAGTACTTTTCCCAACAATAGCAAGCTTCCAGATCAACGGCATATATGCATATCGCTCGACCTCCGATGCCGAACGTTAACGTGCGATGTCCCGTCGTACTTTGGTTAATCTTCATGCATCTTCCTCATACGACCACCGTCCGATGGCTTCCCTCCAGATCAACGGCGCACAACAATATCATTTGGCATCCTCGGTCGAACGATAACGCGCGATGGCGCATAGTGGTAAGCGGTTTTGTGAAATCGTACAGGGACGCGTGTCACCCGATCAATGGAATCTCTACCCAACTGGAAATTACCACTTATCCCCGAAAGGCGGTGCGAAATGGGCAAACCGGCTTCATAAAACCCGCTTGCGGTTTTTGAAAAGTGTTCTTATCGGAGTTCAAATATTAAATATGGTTTATTGATCTGTCGGGTCCGGACCTTTATCGCAATCGCAAATCCTTTAAATAAGAGCTCCGCTGCATAGTTTTTTCACCGATGCGATCAGTTCTGGACCTTAAACATTTATTAATCATAGTTTTATACGCCCATCGGGTCTGGGATTTTATCGCGATTGCAAATCTTGTTACCCTGACTCGTTGTCCTTATATTCTCCGATGCGATAAGGGTCCCACCTTATATGTTAAGTCGCATACAATAATATATCCTTCGGCTTCGGTAGATCCTTTGAATTAAGGTTCATTTATATATTTCCGCTTGTTTGGGTTATTTCTCGGAATAATGGTTCTGCCTCTGCCTCTGCCTTTCATATGCATAATCTTTCAAGCTGCCTTGCTACCTCTTTGTTGCCTCTGTTTTTTGTCTTCTACTTTGCTACTCCTTTGCCCGAGAGTTGCCATCAAGGACAATCAATTCAACATGATAGGATACAAGACACATATTTCCAACAGATATGAGGTCAAAGGGAAAGAAAAATTGGTGTGTAGGTTAAAGAAGAGCTTGTATGGCTTAAAACAGGCTCCAAGGTAGTGGTATATAAAATTTTACAAGTTTATGTCTGAACAAGGTTATACTAGATGTCACTCTGATCATTGTGTTTATCTAAAAAGGAAAAATGATGGCAGCTATATTATATTGTTATTGTATGTAGATGACATGCTTGTTGTGGGATCTAACATGTAGGAAATAAATGTGCTCAAAAGAAAATTGGAAAATTCATTTGCAATGAAGGATTTTGGAGCTGAAAAACAAATCCTTGGTATGAGGATAACTAGAGACAGGAAAAATCGCAAATTAACACTGTCTCAGAATGAGTAAATAGAAAAGGTATTGAAAAGATTTAATATGCACAATGCAAAACCTGTTAGTACACCTTTTGCTAGCCATTTCAAACTTATTAAGGAGTTGTGCCCAAAGACCCAAGAAGACATGGATTATATGTCTAAAGTTCCATATGCATCAGCAGTTGGAAGCTTAATGTATGCAATGGTCTGCACAAGACCTGATATTGCACATGCAGTGGGAGTTGTAAGTAGGTACATGAATAATCCAGGAAAATAACATTGGATGGTAGTAAAATGGATTCTCAGATATTTGAGAGGTACCAAAAATCAAGCATTATGCTTTGGTGGTTCAAACATTGCTCTATAGGGATATGTTGATGCAAATATGGCAGGTGACAGAGATAACAGGAGGAGCACTACAGGATATGTATTTACTGTAGGTGGAATAGCTGTTAGTTGGGTTTCAAAAATCCAAAGTGTTGTTGCACTTTCAACAACAAAAGCAGAGTATGTTGTTGCTATAGAGGCTACTAAATAAATGATTTGGTTATAAAGCCTTATGGGTGAATTGGGTAAGAAGCATGATATGGGCACGTTATACAGTGATAGCCAAAGTGCCATTCATCTTGCAATGAACTCAGCATTTCATTCCAGGACTAAACACATACATCTCAAGTACCATTTCATACGGTTAGAATTGGAAGATGGAGAGTTGAAGCTGGAAAAGATACACACTAGCCAGAATCCTGCAGATATGCTAACAAAATTTGTAACCAGGGAGAAACTGAAAATGTGCTCAGTTTCACTTGGTCTTCAAGGATGATGATGAAGATGAGGAACAGCCAGGTCCAAAGAAGATTCATTGTCCAGCAAATGAAGTAGCGTTGGAGTTTCTACAATCAGTCTCCAAGTGGGAGATTGTTGGGTGTGGAGCCTGATTTTCTTCCTGATTCAGAGATCCTTGTTCTAGCTGGATGTATACCCCAGGAAAATTGTACACCCTTTCACGCGGGGGGGTGCGGGGGGGACTTGTCCCCCCCCCGTGGGGTCCGGGGGGGCCTACCCCCCCGACTGGGGGGTTCGGGGGCCAGCGGTCCCCCGGCGGGGGTTTCGGGGGCAGCGCCCCCAAAGCCAAAAATAGATGTAAAATTTCCTTGTAAAAGTATAGTAATTTCTAGTCAATCTAGGTCGTTCATTAGGCAGATGATTTGACGGTAGAAGTTATGTTTATTTTAGGGTTTTTTTCCCTAGAAGGAAACCCCTCGCTTTTATGAGGGTATTGTATTGCGGCTGCGCATTGTTATGTGTATTCTCTGAGCGGGAAACAGATAGGGAGACTGTGAGAGAGAATAGAGGATATTACAGCGGATCTGCTGTAGGTTTTGTCTCTTAATTTTGTTGGATAATAGAAAGGAAGGACTGGCTGTTTAGGGTGGACGTAGCCCAAACAGGGTGAACCACGTATATCCGTGTCTCTCTGGTTTTATGTGCTTTTTGTGCTTGTATTTTCATCATATTTTATGTGTTTCATTGCTATGTAATATTTAATTTTCTAACAACCACTTTGTATAATTCCAATCTGATGCTCATAGAGAGAGTTATGACAATTTTTCTAAGGTCACCTCTTTGAGATGAAATTTGGGAGCCTGAAAAAACCCTAACTTCCACAGATCATATCTCCGAAAATGTTGTGAACCAAGATCTAAAATTTTTACAAAAAACTTTCTTAGGAGTTCTTCGCAAATGGGTTTTGTTTTAGCATCTTAACCTTCATAGAAAAAAAGTTCTAGGGAAAATGCCACGATGACCTGTTTGAAGCAGCAAAACCCTAGAATCCAAAGCTCTGATACCAAATGTTATGAAACCAGCTCCAAAAATAGAAAAAAAGAGAGATCAACGCCTTATAAATCAGCCACTTCGAGGTGGCAACCTCCTTTACATTACATAAATGAAAAATTCTTGGATGATTCAAATGACAAAACCTCCTTTCTATATATAGGAGTCCATAGGGTCACAATATAATCCTAGACGACCTATCAATAATAATCTAAGGGCCAACAATAGCAATAGTGAGGTTTTATGGGGCACAATAATAGCAATATGGGGACTACAAGGGTAGAACAATAACAATAAGAGGGCTACACTACAACAATAAGGGACTACACTAGTAATATAGGGACCTAACAGAATACTCTATCTATTAAAACCCCAAAGGATGTTCCTCCATCAAAATTATGTCTATGAGAATTACGGGGCTGGGAGAGAGGCCAAAAAAATTACCCCTCAAAGGATGATAGAATTGAAACTTCTAGACATTGTTTTTCTCCAACAAACCACGGGGATGGTGACACTATAATCAAGTGTTTTAAGGAACAACTTAAAAGGATGGCACTTTGTGGGATTGGATTATTTTGATTCATTTGGGGGTGATCCGGATTTATGCAGGAACGCAACAGAATAAACACATAACCATAAATACAGAGATGCAGCGGAAATAACACTTCATTTCATTAATATCAAAGAACTGAAATTTGCTTACAGACATAATGGAAATAAAACTAGCTAGGGCACTGGTAGCTATCTATGAGAAGAGATGTGGCGGCTACAGGCCTCTGAACTACGTTACAATGAGGCTCGAGGGCCTATTTATTATTGAGAAACAATGGAGAACCCTAAACATCCCAAAAACCTAACCCTAGGAGATGAAGCGCCAAAACTATGGGCCCCGTTTGGGTAAATTGGTGTTTCAACTTCCCAAGGACGTAACTTTGGCATACTATCTCCGTTTGACGCACATGATACATCATTAGAAAGCTGTATCCGAGGACTACAACTTTCAAGACGAATTTGATGATCAAATTCGTTGGTAAAACGATGCCCAAAAAACTTCGTTTAAGGCCTCAAAACGGCTCCGGAAGTTCAAGACCCGAAAAACTGCTAAAAATAGTAAGTTATGCCGAAACTGAAAAACTGAAAGAGACAATGGTGGGGGTCCAAGTGGAATAGGTGGGTGGCCACCAATATCCACCTGGATCAGGGGGTTTCATATCAAGAGTTCAAGATTCACTCACATTGTCTTGCTCTTTTTTAGTTTTCTCAAGGTTTATGCTTGTAGTTCATAGACTAGAACTTAATATGTAGTTTCATATTTTGAATTAATATAGACCATAGAAAAATAATAGAGTTGGGAATGTTGTAGTCTCAAAATGTCTAGATCGGTTTCCCTCTCATGAAGATTTGATTCTGTTTATTGATCAATATAGATCTTGTACTGGGAAATTTGTCATCTCTATCACTTTCCTATCTTTCTTGAGTTTGGAAAAATCAATCAAAAACTTGGCCCTTCATTTAAGTACAACTCTCACTATGGTGAAGAGGAAGAGTTTCATATCATGGTCATGAATAATTTGATGTCATACCATCTAGGTTATGGCATTCACACACGTGCTAAATTTTCACCTAGCCGTAAAACGGCAAAGTGGAAATTTGGGCTAGAGATGAAAGATTCAAGAGAACACAATGTATCAGGGAAATTGAATTTGAACTAAGTGAATTTTACCTTTGTGGTGGGTTATCGGAGGATCGAATGGCACATCTACTACAACTAGAGAATAAAAGGGTAAAACTGTTATGGGACTAGGAAAGGGAGTGGATATTTGAAGAGTTGGGCACTATGATTACATGTGGAAGACCAAATATGAATACTTTCAAAATTAAGCAAATCATAGTGCTAGAAACCTAATCCTTGGGGAGTGGGTGAAAATGTTGTAAATATGTAAGTAAAGGGAAATATGAATAGTTAGAATAGGAATCAACCGTGAAATATGAATCCCAAATTTCCCTCTCTAAAGTTATATTATTATGTTCTCATTATTGCAATGGAATACAAGTTCAAAAGTTATTACATTTCCTGGAATGGTATTAGAGCCACAAGTTCCAAGTTTATGAATTTTGTCTACTCTTTGTAACTCCTTCACTATTGATTCCTCAGACCATTTCCCTCTGTAATATTCCAAAATTTGCTTGCAGCAAATTGGAATATTAATTTTGTTAGTGTCACTTAGGAGAGGAATAATTGGGTAAGGAAGCCCATACTTTTCAGAAATAAGGATCAAAACCCTCATGGTGTGGAAGGATATCATGGTGCCAGCTAGATTTTACACTCTCATGTGTGAACAGGGACATTTTGCATGTGGACAAAGTCAAGTTTGACCAAGTCAACATCATAAATGGAGGAGGAGTGGTTTAGCAAATAAAAGAGCTCAATGTGAATGAGGCTTAGCCTAGATATATATATGTGAGCTAGATTGAAGACCCTTAGGTGTGAAAAGGGCTGAAGCAAGTTGAGGAGGTCAAATTTGACCAAATCAAATAGCGCAGTTTAGAGGAGTGGCTCCAATGAAGACACAACGCAATTTTGGAGGGAGATTGTTTGTGTGGTGGTGGGAACCCTATTGAGTGGGACCCAAGGTGAGAAGGCTCACTTAGTTTATAAGGATGAGGATGGCATCCATTTAGAGGTTAGCTTATGTATTACATTTTCATGTCTACTTAGACTTTTTCTCTCTTGGTTGTTTAGCTCGGAGATTGCCGGTGCTGCTTAGCACTAAGGGATTCTTGTTCAGGAATTCCTTCTCTTCCCTTTGAGGAGCTCTTGGGAGAGGCCTGATCTTTCATTCCCCATATCCAGCATTGGTTTCAAGCTTCATTCTCCAGTTTCAGTGTAGTTTCTGTAGGACGTTGAGCTGAGTTTCTAGGTGTTGTTAGGGAGGGTTGAGAAACCCATTCTCTGAGTTGGTTTTGCACAGGAGGGAAGTTTCTTTCCATTAGAGGATCAGTTTGGAGAATTCTTAGGCTGATATCAGAAATTTGGCAGCAGGCCAACACATCACCCTCACTTACAGTGTTATTCCACTCATGAATTGTGTTATTTTTGCAAGGCAGTTTCAGCAGTGACTCTTGTGGCTCTTTCGGGGAGTTTTCCTATGATTAGAGGATGGTTTTCTCCATGGGGGAAAACCTTTGTTCAGATCTGAATTAGATATTAATTCTTACAGCCTTTTACACTCATGTGCTTCAGTTTGCAGTGATTATTTAGTCCTACCGCTGAAAAATCACATTTGTATTCAGAGTGAATTCCTAGAAACCCTTCTCAGGTTCTCTAGCTTTTGTATAAAGGAGACTAGATCTCATTTTTCTGAGCATATTGTCTAATATAATTCCAAATATATTTTTATCTACCATTTATATGTATAAACCCTCTCTTAGAATACGCAGTCACTTTTATGCAGAATTCCTTTTACTGCAGTGTTTGGGGTTTTAGCTCTTTTTGGAAATCCTAGGTGTGGGAGATTTGCTTAACACCTAGTTTGATTTGTTTCATCTCTATTCTTGGATGGAGATTTTATATTGACTAATCTATAGGATCCAAGAGTTAATTTTGTTATTTTATAGCATAAATTGTTGGAACTGCGTTTTTAGTGCTTGCTTGTTGAGTTGTCCCGATTTTGGGATACTACAGGGGTATCAAAGCAAGATATTTGGCTCAGCCTGTGGACTTCAATCCAAATGCTCTAAGAGAAAGAGCAAGGCCATAATGATGAAGAGGATGAGCTTACTCTCATCACTTTTCAGATCTAGTAAGAACCTCTCCGAGGAGGTTGAACAAGAAGAAGAGGAAAGGAGCAGTGAAACTCCTAGAGAGTTTCAAGGACAGGAAGAGCCATGCACTTCCTATGATCAGAAGGAGAGACCAGTGTTGCAGAGAGCTCCAGATAATTGGGACATGTCCTTTCCTTTTGAGAGGAAGTACAATTTTACGGAAGATGGAGGACACTTGGATCACTGGTTCTAAGTGAATACCTTGTTGGGTACAAATCCCAACCTAGATCCTTCAAGGAGACTCTATCTTTTCCTCAATTCATTCATTTGGAGGAAGGAAGAATACCTTGTGGCCAAGGAAGCATCAAGGGAAATAGGTTTCTATTGTCTACTTATGATGGTTCATCTATAGCAAGGGTTTGGGCGAGGAGACTTGATGCATTCTTCCTACTACATCCGATGGTAGAGGAGGAGGCTGTGGAGATTGCAGTGCTGCACCTAGAGGGTGAAGCATAGATTTGGTGGATCAACCACTTTAGCCATATAGGAGTAGTCAATTTTTCTGAATTTACTCAAAGGTTGATGGAAAATTTTGGTGAAGGAATAGCAGAGGAGAAGAAGCCCTCACCACCAGTGGAGGAGACTTGTACTAGCATTGTCACAACTATGGGGGAGCAGTCCTCAACATCTTCAGTTGGAGGAGCCAGCCTACTGGAGGGAGAAGCCCTTACATCCATACAAGGTACTCCCAAATTTCATCAAGGTATGCCAAATTTTTCATCTTTTATTGTTTCAGCAAACCATATGGAGGATTGTATATCATTGCATGCTACTCATTTGGAACCACATAATAGCACTTTGTTGTGCCACCTTGACTTTCTCAAGGGAGGGATGAAAAATCATCCTAATGGGCCACTAATGGGCTGCACACCACATGTGAGGTTGGGGTGTGAATTCTTGGAGGATGGGGTGAACTTTTCTCCAAACAAAATTATTCAAAATCAAATGTTCATCCGGGAGTTGAGACATGAGATAGCCAAAACACCCTGGAGGAGGGTTACAGCACTATCAAGAGGTAGCAGTGAGGAGGTTTTTCCTTCAGCCCACTTGGATCCTTATGGTTTCAAGATGATCATTGGTGTGAGATATTTCCTAGGAGATCTCCAAGGAGTTTCATTTCAGCATCCCATGGAATGCAACCAGGAAAATCTAATGTGGGAGGAGGGTAGTCTTCTTTGGAAGGTACCAAGGTTGATCATGATGGAAGGCCCTCACATCAGGAGGAATGGGAGTGGATTGAGAGCAAGAAGTTGGTAGGCTACTTGAAAATATATGATACCGAGCAGCAGGATGCTTGGTTGTGTTGGCTGCTCTTGAGAGAGTTTGGCCATCATGAGACATATCCTTTCTCCAAGGGTATGTGGATGTAAGGGACTTGGCAAGGTACTTTCATCACGAAGCACCAATGAGTGTGGATGCATTATGATGATATGGTCATTATGTTTCCACCACATGGGTTGTATGATGGAGGTATAATGAGGGAGCAAAGACATTTGTTGCTTTGGAGGATTGAGAGGGAGCAAGGGCAGATTTGCTCTCCCATTTTGCATGGTGTTGCAGGAGGAGGAGATGGCAACATTATGGGAGGAGTCTTTGACATTGAACATGTCAAAGAATGGATTTATGAGTTGGCAGGGGCCTACTTGCATGGGCCAACAGAAAATGTCACTATGGAGCAGGGACTTGTTGATGGAGTGTTCCCAGGATCAGTTCATATTTGATGCACTTGGTGGGCATGGAGGAGGTGATATTGGTAGAGTAGTGGATGGACTCATCTATTATTGTGGTATGTTCTCCTTGACTTGGATTTCCAGGCATGAGGAGGGGTATTTTCATGCAGCATATGGTTCATTCCTTTTCATATGGGTATGTCATACCACTATGGAGGACTCATCTATGGATCTTGTCACCATCTTGCTTTCATTACATGGTAAGAATTCTGTTTTTGCAATTTTTTATTGTTCAACACAATATTTGCATGCTCTTACCATTTCTTTGCACTGCATTGCTCTACAAAGGGGCAAGTTTTTCTTGGGGTTCCATGGACCCATTTTGGCCAGCTATTATGATGGAGACAACCATCTATTACATGACCTTGGGCAATTGTTTGGTTACTCTTGGTATGCTCAGTTGTTACATTTAGTCATTTACTATTTTATAGTAGATGTGATGACTTATACAACTAGCCATTTGTCAAGAAACAACTTTCCATGCTATTTTCTGAAGCTGCAGTGGAAAAGATTGCACTATGATCATTGGGGAAACTGTTGGTACCTTCCAGCACCACATGAAACCTTCAGTACTCCCTTCATTATGATGATTATCTTGAAACTATTTGTTGATATTTTTCTTGATTTTATGGGGAGCATGGTTGGGGGAGAATCACGTTGGATAGATGTGTTCTTTGGGGAGGAGGATCCCCACACTTTCTGCATTACATGTTCTAAGAGGAGCATGGGAAGAGGTATGGCCACTACAGCAGAATTTTTATGTCTTTATGAGGAGGGCCATGAGATGGAGGGGGTTCCATATGATGGTGTTTTCTTATCCATCATGTATGAGATGGTTTGGGCCAGCTTGATTCACAGCGTTGGAGGAGAGATCTTTGGAGATCTAGCCTTCATCTTGCCAATTGAGGGAAACTCTATTGCAGCCCAAGATCAGCAAATTGTCTGCACTTATCCTAAGTGGAGAAGAGGACAGTGTGGGGTAGGCTACTCTGCCTACCATATTCATATTTTCATCCCACCTACTTTGCGGGAGCTCAAGGTGGAGGAAGAATTCTTGGAGTTGCCATGGTGGAGGGTGACCCAACTTGTATGAATGATTGCTTGGGGATGGAGGATCCACTTGGGGGAGGTTTTTCCCCCGTTACATTTCAGCCTCCATGCCTTGTAAGGAAACTCTTTATTCCTATCCTTGCAGTTGCTTGACGACAAGCAACATTTGGGAGGGGAGGATTGTAATATTCCAAAATTTGCTTGCAACAAATTGGAATATTAATTTTTCTAGTGTCACTTAGGAGAAGAATAATTGGGTAAGGAAGCCCATACTTTTCATAAATAAGGATCAAATCCCTCATGGTGTGGAAGGGGATCATGGTGCCAGCTATATTTTACACTCTCATGTGTGAACAGGGACATTTTGCATGTGGACAAAGTCAAGTTTGACCAAGTCAACAGCATAAATGGAGGAGGAGTGGATCAGCAAATAAAAGAGCTTAATGTGAATGAGGCTTAGCCTAGATAGCTATATGTGAGCTGGATTGAAGACCCTTAGGTGTGAAAAGGGCTGAAGCAAGTTGAGGAGGCCAACTTTGACCAAATCAAACAGCGTAGTTTAGAGGAGTGGCTTTAATGAAGACACAACATAGTTTTGGAGGGAGATTGTTTGTGTGATGGTGGGAACCCTATTGAGTGGGACCCAAGGTTAGAAGGCTCACTTAGTTTATAAGGAGGAGGATGGCAACCATTTGGAGGTTATCTTATGTATTACATTTTCATGTATGCTTAGACTTTTTCTCTCTTGGTTGTTTAGCTTAGATTGTCGGTGTTGCTTAGCACTAAGGGATTCTTGTTCAAGAATTCCTTCTCTTCCCTTTGAGGAGCTATTGGGAGAGGTCTGATATTTCATTACCCATATTCTGAATTGGTGCCAAGCTTCATTCTTCAGTTTCAGTGCATTTTTCACAGGAGGTTGAGCTGAGTTGCTGGGTGTTGCTGGTGAGGGTTGAGAAACCCATTCTCTGAGTTGGTTTTGCACAGGATGGAAGTTTCCTTCCATTGGAGGATAAATTTGGAGGATTCTTGGACTGATATCAGAACTTTGGTAGTAGGCCAACACATCACCATCACTTACAGCATTATTTGGAATTATGTTATTTTTGCAAGGCAGTTTCAGCAGTAACTCTTGTGGCTCTTTCGGGGTGTTTTCCTATGATTGGAGGATGGATTTCTCCATGGGGGAAGACATTTGTTCATATATGCATTAGATATTAATTATTACAGCCTTTTACACTCATTTTCTTTAGTTTACAGTGATTATTCAGTCCTACTGCTGAAAATCACATTTGTATTCAGAGTGAATTCCTAGAAACCCTTCTCGGGTTCTCTAGATTTTGTATAAAGGAGACTAGATCTCATTTTTCTGAGAATATTTTCTAATATAATTACAGATATATTTGTATCTACAATTTATATGTATAAACCCTCTCTTAGACTACGCAGTCACTTTTATTCATAATTCCTTTTGTTGCAGTGTTTGGGGTTTTAGCTCTTTTTGGCAATCCTAGGTGTGGGAGAACTGTTTAACCCACCTATTTTGATTTGTTTCATCTCTATTCTTGGATTTAGATTGTATATTGACTGATATATAGGATACAAGAGTTAATTTTTTTATTTTATAGCATAAATTGTTGGAACTGCGTTTTTAGTGCTTTCTTGTTGAGCTGTCCTGATTTTGGGATACTACACCCTCGTAGATTCCTTAACACCATCATATGTTTCATTGTCATCACATTCTCATATTGAAATTTTTTTGAAAGCATACATATCACAAGGTCACATGCAAGGTCATGATGATGTTTTCCTCTCGTTTAATGGTAGCCCATGCAGACTCTACCATGCTTGGAAAAAATCTAGGTGATGCAGTATCTATTTGTAGCCAACCTATTCACAATTGTGGTTTCGTGTAAACATATGTCTGTCTTTTTATCGTGTCTCTCGATGAGAAAAAAAATTATTTTGTTTGATTGGTATGATTGATTTGATCAAGGTTTCATTTCATACCATTGTTGTTGGTAATATTTCTAGATTATTCGAAGGAAAATGCAATCCCACTAAATTGACCGTTACTCATAGTCAGACTATGGACCATACCGCATTCACTACCAAGTGGTCTATTATGTTATTTTGTATTTTAAGGTCATTGGTATGGCACTAATATTTTTGAAATGTGAACATTTGAAAGGTCATTAGAGGGTCATTGGTATTGGCATCAATTCTACTTTGGTGCCATTTTATATTTCAAAGATATCACCCACTGATATATGAATTTTTTAGCATGCCATGTTTCTGTTCCTAATTATTGGTAATCACATTGTATATTTGTTTGTGAAATTGATTTTGGAGAAAAATTTTAATGCCTCGACTCGGAGAATAGATCCCAGGTTAAAAAAGATGCATTCTCTCATTTCCATTGTTGGAATAGTACTCATTGGCAAGGAGAAATACAAATAATGGTCTATAAATATCTAGCATAGCCTCATTTTTAATTACTTATGGAAATGCACATGTGAAGGACATGATGACAATGCACCTAACAAGCCCACATCGGATAAATATCTAGCCATTTGGGAGAACAAGGATGAAAAAACTTATGCCCTGATTGATGCTTTTGTAAGTGAAGAGGTGATTCATAATATGGTTTCAATTACAAGCTCTTATGGTGCATTGAAAAAGCTAAATTATATATATGACTCACACTTAGAATTGGAAATTGTTTAGTTTATGGTCAAACTATTCAACCTCGATTTGAAAGATGATGACCCCTGTTAACACTGGAAAATCGCACAAGCAAAGAAGAAATTATTTAGTGTTAGGCAGAAGGATTTATATGGTTGAGAAACATTAGAGAATCTGGAAAGTATTTAAAAATCTCTAAGGTCTGAGGAAAAATCAAATTTGAGCAAGTCATAAATGCTTTTGCGCGAAAAAACCTTCGAGAAGAACGCCTTTGCGTGCCTTTTGACCAAAAATGCGCACAATCCTGGGAGTGGCGGAAGTCACTTTCCAAGACCACAAAAAGAACACTCTAGGACAATGATTTCACACTTGAAGCCACCTAAGGACAGCCACCAAATCCTCCTTAGACATCAAGGGAGCACACAATGGAATAATTGTGGCACACAATGGAATCATCCCCCTCTATTGGGTCACCATCCATAATGTACCAAGAGAGGTAAGGAGGATTTGAATTCTCCTATATAAGGCCACCAAGAGATGAATAACTTGAGAGCACATTGTTATGTTGGACAGAATTTCCCCAAGCAATACCAGCAGTGTGTGATCTGGAGCTGAGATAGAGGGGACTCAATTGTTGGCCATCCAACAAGTTCAATCCACCATAGTAGAGAGAGGGAGACTTTGCACCAAGGCAAGCTTGGAAGTAAAGACATCCTTGCATCGAGACTTAGAACCCAAGTTCTAAGGGCCCCCTGGCAAGTGGGTTAAAGTTTCATCCTCATTTCCTACCAGCACTCAATAAGAGGGGACGAAAGAGCCACCGTTTGGATTATTGCAGTTGTTTGACTCTATTCATAGATTTTGTTTTATTTATTTAGTTTTAATTTAGTTTTAGTTTGAATATACATGTTATTTCTCTATCTACTATGTTTATGTTCTAGCATGTTCACTAAATTGCTTGACTCCACTTCTTTTTCTTCCTGTGACCAATAACTTAAGAGGGTAAGCCACACCCCTTAAGTTGGTTTGATTTTGTACATACGTTCACCAAGCACACTAACACTGATTGGAAACTCCACTAACGTTTATTTCCAATTTTATGTGGTTGTGCCTTTTTGCAGAGACCTTTGTCTGTGCTGTGGAGTGGGGCTGAATTTCCCCCTTTTTCTGTTGTTGTCCCTAGTTCATCCCAAGTGATAGACTGAAGCATAACAGCTCCAAAAAAATAATTTTGCAGGAATTTGCGTGCTTTTCCCTCCCACAGACGTGCCCAAGGCGCACATTCAAAGCTGACCTACACGCAAACATCGCGCCTGTTGCAACCTTTCGCGCGCAAAAGACAGAATGAGAAAATTCTCCCTTATTTCTATATTTTCCTGCTTGTAAAGTGCTTGGAAGCCCATAATACATCTACTATCACTAGTTGAGGTACCCCGCAACTTGCTAAATCCCACTCTTATCTGCATTTTGTAAGCTTAGTGTTAGTTTTATTTCAAGTTGATTTTTGCAAAGTTCACACATAGTTTAAGTAGGGGGGAATTAACTTGCATTCCGAAAAAAAATTATGTTTTTCAAATTTAGGTACCAACACACCTAGATAATTAGCCAAAGTAAGTGGCCCAAGTCCACGCATGCTTAGCTAGTTTCTTTTTTCTAGTGTAAAATTTATTAGTTTAGTTCAATTTTTTCACTAGGATTTAGGGACCAGGATTGAATTGTCGATAGAAGAGAAAGCAATATATGCTGCCTTTGCACCATTCGGTGATCCTAGGCAAGCATATGAACACTCACTATTCAAAACTCACCATCTCCCTTTAGTTGATCACATAGATTTACTAGGAAAAATAGAAAGCGACCCATATCCGCACATGTTTTTCTTTTGAGCAAGGAACAATACAACATAGTTTAATAGGGGATTTTGAAAAGGATCATCGCATATCCACACATTCAAACTATGTTCTTGTCCATTTTTTTCTCACACACATCCACACACTAAGCAAAGCAAAGACACCTTAAACTAACTTAATAAAACTCACTAAATTCTCCCCACAGGGGCCACAAAAGAATTTATAGTCTAAGTTAGGATCAAGGGGGTAGGCATCCAATAAGTCACCTTGATCATTATTCATCTTGAAACATAAAATTTAAATATTTAGGGAGCTTTGAATCCACCTATCAGCCCATGGAAAAGAAAACTCGAGCGCGGAAGAGACCCGTTTCAGAGGGGGTTAGGCTTAGGCACAGTGCGTGCAGTGTCAGTTGGGGCTACCTGACTCGGCTGATACTCGGTACTGTTAGATGACTTAACAAGAAGCCCAAGACTTGAATGCTCACGTGGGACGGTGGTACTTAGTGGCCAAATCTAGGGCATCCTTTCCCTATAGGTGACGATGCAGGCAAACACTAGATCCTCTACCCTTACCTTGGTGAATTTTATTTAGCTGGCTGGGGGTGTCATTAGCTCTTACGGGACGTTGTGCCAGCACTCGCAAGATATATTCTCAAGGCCCAGTTACATTTGAGTATGTGAGGATGAATAAGTCTTCTAGGATTTGAGTATCATACGCAAAACAAACAAAACCTCATTTTTCTGATTGACTGATCACATAGGATTAATTTACAGTGAAAATTAATTTTATTTTCACTTTGTTTTATGTACGTGTGATCGGAATTTTTCTTTGATCATAAACTATATCCTCTCAAATATTACCAAAGCCAAATCTATTCGACACCAAAATGAACCCAACGAGACCTCGTCAATCTAGGCATCTTTTGGACCTCCCCCCATTACCGTGAGGGGTTCCAGTTCTTTCGCCATTTAGGCGTCAAAGACATAATGCTGCCACCATTATTGGTTCGTCCTTTACTGGGGCATCCTTAGTTGGGAACCCTGGTCGATCTCCCAACGCCACACCACACACCACTCCTCCCACAACCCCTAAGGGGCAGAGGAGTGCTACCCATTCGGGAATCCAGTCGAATACACAGCAGGGTATGTCACAGACAAACCCTCTTGCTAACCATAAATTATTGTCTTCACAAGTTGCAATGGCTTCAACCTCACAGTCACCCTTTTTAGCTTCGTTGAATCTACCAAATTTAACCAAGCTGATGAATGATCCTATTGCACACAACCCTACATGGCCTTCCATGCCCATGAAGCTCCCTTCGTATATTCCAAAGTTCGAAGGAAAGCAAGTGGAAGACCCAAGTAATCATGTCATGACCTTCCACCTGTGGTGCTCATCAAACAATATCATTGAAGACACTATTCAATTGAGACTATTTCAACGCACTTTGACAGGAGTAGCAGTGAAATGGTACGTGGATAAACCCTATGCTTCACAAGGAACCTTTAGCGCCCTCACCACCACAATCCTAACATATTTTCAATTACCCATTCACCATGATTCTGGAATGGAACTACTAACACACTTTAGACAAACCCCTGTCATCCATAACTCAAACCATCTCCACAAATGGAGGTGGCGTCGTAGTTTTTGTAAAGCTAAACTCGACGATCGGTACTTTTAGATTTTTTCCTGAAAACTCTCACTGCAGATATTTCAAAGGATGTGGCGTGTTTTGCAGAACTATGAATTACGGATAAAATATTCTTCCCTAAATGTGGTGCTATGCATTTAGAACAACAGGTTAAAGACTTTGCAGATACTTTTCCTAACAGTAAATAGACACACAGAACAGATCAAGAAACTTACTTGGAGTCCAGCGCTTCCAATTATCCTTCTGTCACTCTTACTGTAGCTTCAAATCCATGCTATATCGCAAACATATTTCCTGTAAGAATGAACACTAAATAGCAAAGAGGTAGAAATATACAGATGCATATTCAAGTTATTCAGTTAAATCAATGAAACATGAACCATATACGTCAAATAAGAATTCATAATATGAAAGACAGAAGCTTATATAGATACATATGTGGGAAAGTAAACATAAATATTTATTAATGGATATAAGGGGAGGTTACAACTAGATATTGATTTGATGTCACCATCTCCAGCATCATCACAATGAACACCTCTCCAGCAGCATATCACTCAAATCAATTCCTCAATTGAAATTACACCAGCATTTCTCTACTCAATCAATGAATTTCTAATAATAGGAAATACATGTTCCCAAGCTCAGAGGTATCAAATGGACACATAGATTTGAAGTTTGACACATATGCACTCTTATAGAAGGCACTGGCCAAGTGGGGATTCTGGAACAATGAGAATTTTTCTCCCAATTGACCAACGCACCCTTGAGTGTCAGGAAGTGCTTTGTAGAGCACCCTTGAGTGTGTTAGAAAATTAAATATTACAGAGCAATGAAACACATAAAATATGTGGAAAACACAAGCACACAAAACACATAAAACCAGAGAGACACAGATATACATGGTTCACCCAGTTTGGGCTACGTCCACCCTGAAAAGCCAGTCCTTCCTTTCTATTATCCAACAAAATGAAGAGATACAACCTACAACAGATCCATTGTAATATCCTATGTTCTCTCTCATAGTCTCCCTCTCTGTTTCTCACTCCGAGAATACACATAACATACACAGCTGCATTACAATACCCTCATACAAGCGAGGGGGTGCCTTCTAGGGAAAAAAACCCTAAACTAAACATAACTTCTACTGTCAGATCATCCACCTAATGAACGGCCCAGATTGACTAAAAATTACTATACTTTTACAAGGCAATTTTACATCTATTTTTAGCTTCGGGGCCGTTGCCCCCGAAACCCCCCACCAGGGGGGTGTTCCATGAAGTCGCAGTCGCCCCCCCTGGACCCCCTAGGTAGCATTTAATTACTGGCGGCGTTGTCGCCCCCATTAAGGTACAGGGGTCTGACGCTGTGATACAAAATAAACAAGATAATCAGGCTCCACACCCAACAATCTCCCACTTAGAGACTGATTGTAGAAAATCCACAGCTTCTTCATTTGCTAGACAATGACTCCTCTTTGGACCTGGTTGTTTCTCATCTTCATCGTCATCCTTGAAGACCAATTGAAACTGAGCATAATCTCAGTTTCTCCCTGGTTACAACTTCTATTAGCATATCTGCAGGATTCTGGCTAGTGTGTATCTTTTCCAGCTTCAACTTTCCATCTTCCAATACTGACCATATGAAATGGTACTTGAGATGTATGTGTTTAGTCCTGGAATGAAATGCTAAGTTCTTTGCAAGATGAATGGCACTTTGGCTATCACTGTATAGCGTGCCCATATCATGCTTCTTACCCAATTCATCCATAAACCTTTGTAACCAAATAATTTCTTTACTAGCCTCTGTAGCAGCAACATACTCTGCTTCTGTTGTTGAAAGTGCAACAACACTTTGGATTTTTGAAACCCAACTGACAGTTGTTCCACCTACGGTAAATACATATCCTATAGTGCTCCTACTGTTATCTCTGTCACCTTACATATACTGCATCAAACGAGCCTATGAAACAGTATTTCCCATTGAACCACCAATATAATGCTTGATTTTTGTTACTGGAAATATACGAAATCCACCTTTGCCATCCATTCTTTTCTGTGTATTTTCATGCCTCCTTTGGTGTGCATGTGTGCAATGTAGGTACTTATGTAGATTATTGCATACATTAAGCTTCAGCTGTGATGCCTAATTCTCAGGCCATATGTTCCATTTATCCATTAGGTCTTGAGCATCTCCTTACTAAGTTGAAATAGGCATTTTACAGCAAAAGGTGTACTAGCCAGATTTGCATTCTACATAATACCATCTACTTTCAACACCTTTTGTATGTACTCATTCTAAGACAATGTTAATTTGCGATTTTTCCTGTCTCTAGTTATCCTCATACCAAGGATTTGTTTTTCAGCTCCCAAATCCTTCATTGCAAATGAATTTGCCAATTTTATTTTGACCACATTTATTTCTTGCATGTTAGACCCTGCAACAAGCATGTCATCTACATACAATAACAATATAATATAGCTCGCATCATTTTTCCTTTTTAGATAAACACAATGATCAGAGTGACATCTAGTATAACCTTGTTCAGACATAAACTTGTCAAATTTTAGATACCATTGCCTTGGAGCCTGTTTTAATCCATACAAGCTCTTCTTTAACCTACATACCAATTTTTCTTTCCCTTTGACCTCATATCCTTCTGGTTGATGCATGTATATCTCTTCCTCCAAATCTCCATGGATAAATGATGTATTTACATCTAACTTTTCAAGATGTAAATCCTCCGCTGCTACAAGACTTAAGATAGTTCCAATTGAAGTCATCTTAACAACGAGAGAAAATATTTCATCAAAATCAATACCTTTCTTTTGTGCGGCACCCCACAAGTACAACTTTGTGCTACTTACTCATTTCTTGCTGTTTTAACAAGCCACTGTCATAATGTATTTTACTACCCAGGCAACACATTAAGTCCAAACTCTGGTGTATGCATTAAAGTTATACAACAACTTCGCAGCTGGCTCCACTTCTTCCTGCTTTCAACCTGGTACTTCTTCATAACATTCAGGTTCACCAGAATCAGTAAACAATAAATAATATAATGAAGGAGAGTATCGTTCAGGGGGTCTACTTATCCTGGTAGATCTTCTAACACCAATTTCAGGTGTTTGAGGTGCCTGTTGCTATTGTGGTGGTTGTTGTTGTTGTGGCTCTTGATTATTATTATTTTCAGGTACCTTTACCTTTTCTGTGATCTCATCAAGAACTGTGTATTCTTTGTTTTCTTTTTCATGTTTATTTTCCTATAACTGATTCTTATACAATACCTTTTCATTGAATATTACATCTCTGCTCCTAATGATTTTGTGATTTTCATAATCATATAAGCGATAACCAAAATCATTAACACCGTATCCAATAAAGGTACATTGAAATTTGCTGTTGTTCTATTTATATATTAATATGGAAAAAATACTCACAACAAAAAACTTTAAAAAAATGTTATTTGTACCCATGCTTCCTTTGGAATACCACCATCCAAGGAACTTGAAGGCCCTATGTTTATTAGATAAACAACAGCATCTATAGCATCTGCCCAAAATTGTAAAGGCAATCCTGCATGCAATCTCATGCACCTTGCACGCTCCATGATTGTTCTGTTCATCCTTTCTGACACACCATTTTCTTGTGGTGTTCTTGGAACTATCTTCTCTCTACGAATTACATGCTCTGAATAGTACCTATCAAACTCTTTGCTGTAATATTCACCTCCATTCTCTGATCTGAGACACTTCAACTTCCTTCCTATCTCAATCTCAACCAAAGCTTTCCATCTCTTGAAAGTATCAAATACATCAGATTTATTCTGAATACAATAAATCCAAGTTTTTCTAGTTGCATCGTCAACAAAAGTAACATAATAATGAGAGCCACCAAGATATGATACCTGAGTAGGTCCCCATACATCTGTATGCACAAGCTCCAATTTTTCGCTCTTCTTTTCTTTCCCAACTCTGAGAAATCTGACTCTCTTCTGTTTTCCATAAATGAAATTCTCACAGAAATCCAAATCAACATTCTTCAAACCCGGCAACAAATTTCTTGAGTGAAGAATCTTCATCCCCTTCTCACTCATGTGTTCAAGCCTATGATGCGATAATGCTGCATCTTCTCCTTTCGAAGTTAAAGCATTAATAGAGTTAGAAATACCATTGCATAAATATAATGTATCAACCTTTTTGCCTTTTTCTATTACCAAGGCTCCTTTGGTGACCTTCCAAGTTTTATCTGTGAAAGTTGTCACACAACCTTCACCGCCTAACTGCCCTGTTGAAATTAGATTTTTCTTCAGATCTGGAACATGCCTTACCTCCTTTAGTAGCCATTGGTTTCCATTTTGTTTCTTACAAGAACTTTACCCATTCCAACAATTTTACAGGGTTTATCATCACCCAAACAAACTTGTCCAAAATATCCTTGAACATAGTCATGAAAATATTTCTTATCAGGTGTGGCATGGAATGAAGCCCCTAAATCTACAACCCAAGAATCAGGAACATTTTCGAAAGAAAGAATCAAAGCATATTTTAACACATCACCTGTCACATTTGCTTCATGATTATTTTCTTGTTGTGTGTCTCCTTCTTTTCCCTTCCTAGATCTACAATATTTCTTTTAAGTGTCCTTTATTTCCACATTTCCAGCACACTATCCCCGATCTGGACTTGGATCTACCTTTCCTTGATTTACTGCGATATCCCGAGCTCTTTCCTCTTTCCATTCTTCTTCCCCTAGACTCTGCACTCAAAGCATTCCCTGATGTCTCACCGGAGCTTTTCCGTCACATTTCCTCACTAAGGATAGCACCAACAACATCATCAAACTTTAAAGTACTAGATCCAGAGACAGAGTTACTAATGGCCATAAATAAACCATTCCAGCTTTCTAGAAATGAGCACAGAAATAACAAAGCTCTAACTTCATCATCAAATTTTACCCCTACAGAGCTTAACTGACTGGTAACTGTATTAAAATCATTTAAATGGTCTGCAACAGATCCACCTTCCGACATCTTCATATTAAATAAACATTTCATAATAAATACCTTGTTTTAGGCTGAGCGTTTTTCATATAGTTTCGCCAATGCCTTAATCAAACCCTCTGTTGTTGTTTCCTTCAAAATATTGAAGGCTACCAACGCCGCGAGGCACAACCGTACTATTCCGAGTGCCTTTCTATCAAGAATATCCCATTATGCGTATTAAAATCATTTAAATGGTCTGCAACAGATCCACCTTCCGACATCTTCATATTAAATAAACATTTCATAATAAATACCTTGTTTTAGGCTGAGGGTTTTTCATATAGATTCGCCAACGCCTTAATCAAACCCTCTGTTGTTGTTTCCTTCAAAATATTGAAGGCTACCAACGCCGCGAGGCACAACCGTACTGTTTCGAGTGCCTTTCTATCAAGAATATCCCATTCTGCGTCTGTCATAGTTGTCAGCTTCTTTGTTTTTCCGCTCAATGGTAGGTACAGATCTTTCTGATACAGATAATCTTCCATCTACATCTTCCACAGTGGGAAGTTTTGGCCGTTAAATTTCTCAACCCTAAGTTTACCATCTTCCACCATTTCTCCCACTTGAACCAGGAACCCTTCTTTCCTACGTGTTTATCAGCCAAATATACCTTCAACTCTGATACCAGTTGTTAGAAAATTAAATATTACAGAGACATGAAACACATAAATATGTAGAAAACACAATCACACAAAGCACATAAAACCAAAGAGACATAGATATACGTGGTTCACCAAATTTGGGCTACGTCCACCCCGAACAGCCAGTCCTTCCTTTCTATTATCCAGCACAATGAAGAGATACAACCTACAGTAGATCCGCTGTAATATCCTCTGTTCTCTCTCACAGTCTCCCTCTCTGTTTCTCACTCCGAGAATACACATACCATACACATCCACAATACAATACCCTCATACAAGCGAGGGGGTGCCTTCTAGGGAAAAAAACCCTAAACTAAACATAACTTCTACCGTCAAATCATCCGCCTAATGAACAGCCCAGATTTACTAGAAATTACTATACTTTTACAAGGAAAATTTACATCTATTTTTAGCTTTAGGGGCGCTGCCCCCGAAACCCCCTGCCAGGGGGGGGGGCTCCATGAAGTTGCAGCCGCCCCCCCTGGACACCCCAGGTAGAGTTTAATTACGGGCGGCGTTGTCGCCCCCATTAAGGTACAAGGGTTTGACGCTATGATAGAAAATAAACAAGATAATCAGCCTCCACACCCAACAGAGTGGAGTTTCCTGCATATGCAATGCACTTAGCCCCTTGAAAGAATTCGTTGGTGATTTCATAGGTGTCATAACATATATGTCAAATCTTGGAAACCTTGCAATGGAAGTCAGGGATGATTTGTCCTTGTTCTTTGTCTTAGGGCATGTAGCAACTGAAATGATAAGGGATGATAGACCCTATTAATTGGTTCTAGGGATGATGTCCAATTTAACCAGGTCATTGGGAATGGTGCCCAAATTGACCTATAACAGATTTCCCCCTAAAGCATGAAATCAAAATAATAATAACAATATTTTTTGAATGAGATGCTTTACATTGTGATGGGCTAGAGATGAAGCAGAGTGGTGACCTGCATCAATCTTACAATACATTACATCATGATATATCCTCTTGATCACGAATTTTTGAGGGAAGGAATGCCCATGGTCAGCACATAAACTATCTAATAACATGTACATAGTGCAGAAATTAGTCTACATTGGAATGTTTCCCAATATAGACATGCCTACAGATATAGTCCCATGTTTTGATGACAATTTGTATGTAAGGTCATCGTACAGATGATGTGTACAAAAATCCTGAAATCGCAGCCTGGATGGAGGAAAATAGATCCGGGGTCTTCTTATCTCATTCACTCGATCATTCAGGTACATGTCTAGCCATGTGAATATATGATTTGTAGTCGAACATGGTAAGACATCATTTGATTACGAACCAATTATGTGAGTTGTTAACAAACGTGAGAGAACCACCATTAATGTTAATGGTCCTCAAGGTACTGCAATACATTTTGTAAGGCGTGAATAGATGATTTGATGTCGAACGCCAAACAAAATCTTTCGGTCAAAAATATGGAAGCGAGGATCTTGCCGATGTTGTAACAAGCCTCGTGGTACTGTAATATGATGTTTCTAAGTGAACTTCCTGGATGATGATTTGTCATTGACAGGAAGCCACTTTATTGAAAAACGGGAGTTACTGATTTCGGAGACAAAGGATGACTTGATATAGCAATGTTTAGGGATGACTTTCATGAGAATGAAGGTTTATGAGTATTGCAGAAGGATGAGTATTCACTGGATGACTTCTCTTGAACATATCGGCAACACTAAGATGAGTTGGTAGCATTGACCCAAAACCGAAGTGAAGGTATGATGAACCGTAAATAATATTACCCAAACCAAAAAGTCACGCTGATGGAGTGAAGTGTCATGTTCAAGAGCGACTTGCTACCATAAAAAAATTTGTTCACTTTCCCAAATTTTCCCCGGTCATTTTTCGACTAGTACCTCTTTGTTTTTTAACAATCTTGAGGAGGATAACATATGCTTGATCTGTAATTCAACCCTTCGGGAAAATAATGTATCGCTATTTAATAATTTAATGATTCTAGCGATGAATGAAACTCGGTTCTTGCCATGATTGACAAGCTCGTCGCTATTTTATGTTTTAATGAGCCTAACAATAATGACAGCCTGGTCCTTTTTCATATTTAGAGAATTTGAAAAAGAGGACAAAAATAAAACTCCATAAGTACTTTTTCGTAAAGTTGTCGCTCATATCCGAAAAAGTGTAAAACAATATCTGAGAGAACCTCTTTAGTCATGTTTGACCAAGGTATTCCTTTTTCATAAATAATCTATCTCAGTCCGAAAAAGGGTTAAACTTATACTGAGTAGATATCAATTCATTTACTTTTACGAGCTCGAAAAGACAACTGCTCGGAAATATTTTCACATTATCAAACTCTGAAAAGAGCTAAAAGAAGACTCCAAGGGTTCCTTTTTAGTTGTTATAGAAGCTCAAAAAAGAGATACAAGTGCACTTCAAGTCCTTTTTCATTTTTAACAAAGCTCAAAAAATAAGGATAAAAAGCATGCTTTGTGGTCAAATCATTCTTGAAATAAATTTGCATGACTAATCTGTTCATCAGTTGTAAAACCTATTCAGAACAACATCAATTGGATTAAAAATACCTGTTTCATGATAAAAATATAATAAAACCATAGTCATAGCAATTAATATTCATTGCAAACAATTAAATGACTAAATAAAAAGAGTTTTACTATTCATTTTTACCATTCAATAGTTACCATTTGCATTTTGGAGCTCTTAGCCTGTTTTTGCCCCTGAACTTCAACTGCTGATTGCAGTCGATTCTGTGGATGTTTTTCATCGCTATTTGATCCAGGTTCGTGCCATGAAGCCTCTCTTTCTTTCAGTAATCATTTCATTTCCTTTCACTGCAAATTTTTAGGGTTTTAAGCCCCTTAGGGTAAATTTTGCTTCCAAAAATGGAAACGCACCCTTGAGCATTGAAAAGTGCATTGTAGAGAACCTAAACTAAATTCTAGCTGCATATGCAATGCATTGTCCCTTTTTCAAGACTACGTTGGACACAATATCCATTTTTTTTTCTTGCACTATGTCCAAAATTTGTCTAATTTTTTGCATTGAAAGGAGTCTAATGAGTCTTATGGTTATGTTTTAGGATTTCATCGAACTATAATGACGATTACATGGAGAGAAAGAGATCATGAAGAAAATAATATGGTTTCCCTAAATGATCTGGGTACAGTAAGAGCCCTAAGAGATTGTGGGTTGTTAAAGTACTTCTGCTTGTCAAGGATGAGGCAAAAAATAGAACTCTTGTAGTTCCTAGTTCGAGCATGGGATCTAGCTATTGAGGCATTTCACATTAGGAACAAAGTGGTTCCTATTACAGTGGAGGATGTATATTTTCTCACAGTTTTTTCAAGGAGAGGCTTGCCTATTTCCCTCTCAGGGTCTGCCCTTGGAGGAGAGACTGTGAGAGATTATGTTTTTCATTATTGCTATCCAAGGGGAGCCAAGCAAATATGGGAAGATAAACATCCGAGATGTTCGAGATTTGTCTTTGATAACCATTCTTTTCATGATCGTAAAACTTGTCAGCACCATTACACTACATGTATCAAATAGATCATATATGCAGTATGTGCTTGAGTGCATGGAGCCAATAGTCTTCAACTGATCTGAAACTGTAATTTCCCAAATAAAGGAACAACTGAACAAAGAAAAGGGAGGAAGAAATAATAACTTCAATTATGGTTCGATCCTCATTTCATTTGCCTTAGAACATATTCCACTGATGTAGCCTCGGCATGTGACACTGGGTGTGTCTAATCCTAGAGATATGAGGATGCATAGATGGGTAGAACTAATGGGTAGGCATGCAGGCTAATCTACCATTATGTTCTTGACTATGTTCTTCACCTGGTTTAGGCAACAGGTTGTCATCATTGATGATTATGCATACTCAGGCGTTGATTTCCAAGGAGATCCAAACTTATCCTTACTAGAAGGCGCTCAGTAGGGTGATTTAGGTAAGAATATTTCGACCATGTTTTTTATTTTCATAAGTTTTATACAATGTTTTTTGTAATTTAGATGTTATCCCAAGACTAAACTAAATTTTTGATATAATGGAGATGTTGGTCGAGTTCAACCAATGGAGGAACTAGACCATGGAGAAAATGAGCTACCAGAGAGGACTGTCGGGAGAGCAATCCTCCAGGATCTAGACATGGTTGAGACTCTGACTGAGCTTCGGCAGCACATAGAGGGGTTGACCTTCAGGCTTCCAGATTTCCAAATCGAATATTTACCCATGTGACTGCAGTGCCACACTATAGGTTTTCCTAACCACTAGATGTGGTTACTACGTAGGATAGCTAGATCTATAGCATGTTACCATGAGCACCACTAGTTTAATTTTGACATGTTGCATACATTTTGAGGTCAGATGACCAATGTGTCTTGGGCACAAATTTTTGTAAAAAAATATAACTATCTATCTATTTGATTTCAATGTTTTTGTTCTATTTATTGCTTAATCCTATTCAATTATGTGAATGTTTTATTTACATGTGTTGCAAATGTCTGTCTAAAACTTGATTAGCCAAAGAATCAATCAATGTGTTCAAATTTCTGGAAATGTGTTGATATTGAATAAAATTAAAGTGTCTTTCCAAAATTCGAACTCTTAGGAACAAACGATGCAGTGTTGGATTTCTAACAGTATAAACACTAGTTGTAATACCACAAGTTGTGAGTCTAAACTTATAATGATGCGGTTAATACCAAAATAAATGGCATCAGAGAGAATTTCGATCAACGCACTATACTCAGCAATATTGTTTGTCGATCTACCAATACAAATCCCTTGAAAGCTCACTAACTCGTCATTCGGAGCAAAAATGGCCCACGCTGCAGAGGATAGATTCTGTGTACTACGACTAGCACCATCAGCATATCCAACAAATGGTTCTAAAGATTCAAACATATGTGATGAAATGTAAAGTGGATTACTAACGTCAAGAAAACTCTAAAAAAAAAACTAAGATAATAAATGCAAATCAATAGCATATATATACAATATAATACAAAAAATTACTACGCTCATGATTAAGCATAGTAACGTTTCAGATACCACCCATTTCTAGGCTGCGCCAACGGAATTCCATCGTAATCTACTAACTCATAGGCACCCTTAGCAAGAACTCTTTTGACAATATAGGGGCCATGCCATAATGGCTCAAATTTTCCTGTACCTATTACATCATATTCTTGATCATAAACAAGGACCAAGTCGCCCTCTGAGAAAATGCGAGGTTGGAAATTTTTGTTGTATTGCGCCTTTATACGTATCTCATGCGCTTCGTTGGCCAATCAGGCTTCACGACGCGTTTCATCAAGATGGATGAGGTTAAAAAGATGCGCTTCTTCTTCTAAGGTGTCAGGTAACAATTTGATTGTGAGTTTTAATGATGGTATTTCATATTGGATAAGCAGGATAGCTTCCATACCATACACCAATTGAAAAGGGGCAAATCCGGTTGCATTTCTCACCGAGGTTCGGTGCGCCCACAAGGCCGAGTATAGGATCAAATGCCAGTTTCTCTTACCAACTCCTATCATTCGTTGAAGCATACGTTTGAGAGTCTTGTTGATAGCCTCAACTTGTCCATTTGATTATGGATAATAAGGAGTAGAATTTTCATGTGACAATCCTAACTTGGTAGTCAATTCAGTCATCATGTGATTGTGAAAATTCTTCCCATGATTTGTAACTATAGCCTGTGGCACCCCAAACCATGTAATAACATGATTAAAGAAAAACAATGTATTTGTCTATCCTGTGTTGTTGAATGTAGGCATCGCTTCGCGCCATTTGGTAAAGTAGTCTACTGTGACAATAATATGACCATGCCCCCAGGTGAACGAGGGTTACAGGTCATGAATTCAATACCCCATTTCGAAAATGGTCCCACAGAGACAACAGGATGCATTGGCGCTGGTGGTTTACGGATTTTACGATCAAAAATCTGGCACACATGACAACTTCTGACCACGAGGATGCAG
This sequence comes from Pinus albicaulis, assembly GCA_034641835.2. Classification (NCBI taxonomy): domain Eukaryota; kingdom Viridiplantae; phylum Streptophyta; class Pinopsida; order Pinales; family Pinaceae; genus Pinus; species Pinus albicaulis. The sequence goes on along the minus strand of CM076575.1, from coordinate 643,998,366 downwards.
TCGAGAATTATGGTAGGCCAAAAGTAATTGGCGCAGAATATCTTCTACGCAGTAGCGTATCCAAGTAAATTTCCACCACAAGCCCTAGCATGACGATCATTTAAAACCTTTTCGCCCTCCTCATGATTGAGGCACCTTCTTAAAATTGTATCGACACCACGATGATAAAGTGTATCGCCAATGATTAGATCATCTTTGGCTTGGTATCGAATACGTCGTTGTTCAGAGCAAGAGGTATCAGGCCAAAAAGTTTGAGTTTGGAGATAAATGATAAAATCTCCATGCCAAGGATTAGATGATCCGATCATATATAGAGACTCGTCAGGAATTGATGGTTCCGACGTAGTAGCAGTACTATCAGAGGGAAGATCACAGAGAAGCTAAGCCAAAACTAAAGACTTCTTTGACTTGGATTTGATGAATTCCAAATCAAATTCCTGCAAAATTACAATCCATTTTGTGTATTTCCCCTCCAAAAATTGACATGATAATATATAAGTCATGGGATTTCAATCTGAAACGAAAATGGTATTTCGGAACAAGATATAGTGGTGAAATATTTGGACAGCTTGAACAGCTGCCAAGGAAAACTTTTCTACATATGAATTCTTAACTTCTGTATCATTGAGATTACGACTCAAATAATAGGTCAGATGTTCTATCCCATTTTCTACTTGGACCAATACCATAACAATGGTCGTAGCAGCCGCGGAAATATATAGGAAATAATCACTCTAATAATTAGGGGGATACATTAATGATGCTCGGACAAGAGTATCCTTGACAACCTCAAAAGAAGCTTGTGCAACTTGGTCCCAATAGAAGGGAACCCCTTTTTTCTAGAGCTGCGTAAATCCTTTAGCCATTTTGGCGTAGTTGGGTATGAACCTTCTTAGGAAGTTATACTTTCCTTGAAGTTTCTGTATCTGAAGTAAATTTGATGGCGCAGGAAAATCTAGAATGGCCTGAACCTTCAATGGGTTGATTTTAATTCCTTCCTTTGAGATGACGAATCCAAGAAAATGACTAGAACCAACACAAAACACACATTTATGTGGTTTGAGGCATATTTTGTAGTGTCGGAAACGTAAGAATATGGCTCTCAAATTCATCGGGTGATCAGTCCGATTTCATGAATGCATGGGTAAATCATCTAGATAGGGTTGGACAATGTGCATGATCTCATTGAAAGCATAATTCATTGCTCTCTAGAATGTTTCCCCAGTGTTCTTTAAACCAAATGGTAGTTTCCTATAAGTGAATGTGCCCGAGGGACAGATGAATGTTGACTTATGTTGATCCTCTAGGCAGATATTGATTTTATTGTAGATGGAAAATCCATCCATGAACGAAAATATTTCACACCAGCGCAATCGTCAATGATCTGGTCGATAAAGGGAGTAGGATAGTTGTCTTTTGGACAAGAGAGATTGACATCCTAATAGTCGTCGCACACTCTGATGGTTCCTCTTTTTTTCATAACAGGAACGATGTTGGAAACCCACTCAGTTAGCAAAACAGGGTAAATGAAACCAGCACATAAAATTTTCTCAACTTCTTCTTTAATGGTAGTGGCCTTCTTTGGATGAACAGGACGAATGCGTTAACTTACTGGTTTGACATCAGGATACATATTAATAGTGTGCTCAACAATACTAGTATCTATGCCTGGCATTTCCTCGTAAGACCAAGCAAATACATCATTGAATTCATGAAAGAGAGAGTGATATGTTTCAAGTTCTGATGAAGAACAAGATACGCCGACATGAATATTTTCTACTATGCCAAGTTTGTTCGAAATATTGATAGAAATGGTTGCTTCAATATTTGACAAATTCCGCTCGGAATCGATTACATTAATAGGTAAAGGATTCGAAAAGAAATTTTTGATTTATGGGTGATATATTTCACTAAGATAATTATCTTCATAATTAGGAAGATGGGAACGATGATGATAATCTTCCCATGGTTCTCCTTCTGACATCATGGTTTTCAAAATATTCTCATCTTTCAAGAATGTTTAGGAAAAAGGATCAGATGGAGTACCAAAATCTAAGGACGGATCAACCCAAAAAACCGGCGACATTGATTTCGGATTCGCCGCCCAAGCTAGAGAGATTGATTGTTATGCCAGCTCAATTGGATTGGGTGGCAAGAACTCATCCAATGTAACAATTTCAGAATCACCCATACTCTTCCTTAAGCCAGATGGAGTGGAAGAGATCATGTAGCAGGTCTCTATACTTGCAATTTATGTCAATGTCGTAGGTGGCGGTACTGCAAAGGTTCCCATGAGAGTGGAATATTTTAAGAGTCCTACACCAATGTACTAAAGTGCTAGTTGGGGTGCGTGAACGAACGGAACACTTTCAGTTACCTGTGAAGTGGAACGAAAGAAGGATATTTGATTGATGACTGTGATTGTACCTCTGTATGGAAATTCGATCACTCTAAAATATGTAGAAACAATTGCAATCCTAGCATATACCCATGGCCTTCCAAGTAGAATATTATAGTCAAGGGTTCCATCAACAACCTCGACATCAACATTCATTTTTTTTCCTCCTAGTTCAACATGCAGGTTATTAATAGTACCACAAGACTTATATGTACATCCATAGAAAGCCTTCAACATCGTCGATGATTGAGATAAGTGCGTCGAGCCAAGTGACTTCCAACAATTTAGATACATAATGCATGCAGATGCTCCCTCATCAATAATAGTGTGATGAACAAGATGATTGAGAACATTTACTTGTATGGAGAATGCCAATTTTGCTGTTAATTGTGGCACATAGCCCGTATGATTAAAGACGACAAGATTAGAATCAGTCAGATCAATTCCACCAATAGCCGATAATAAAGCCTATTTTTGGGAGGGACAATTTTGTAATACCTCAAGAGCAGACATAGATGAAGGGGATCGAGCCATATCTTCAACTATATTATAATTTTGAGCAACTCTTGCTCGAGGATTATATGTCGATTTATGAACGACTCCTTTAGCCGGCTTAATTGTTAATTCAGGAATAACAGTATGTGGTATCGATTCTGTAGACGGATTCGTAGTCAAGGTAGTAGGCTGATCAGTTGCCTGACTACCATAATCTTTATTATGCATTGACACCAAAATATTTGTTGAAGGTTTTGTGACAGATAAAATAAGCACTTGGGAAATAGAAGGTGGATCCGTAGCAACCAAATTTGTGTCCAGATTCGGAAACAGATCTGTCAACACAGCTGGCGCATTTGAAGTCATAATTATTTTTGAGACTTTAGCGCGGTGAGGAAAATCCAAAACAAATTTTTCCTCATATAGATTATGAATGGATAACGAGGTTTCCTAGGTCCAAACGATTGATTAGATGATCTTTCATGTGGGTTAGAATTTTTCTTTTTCTTAGATTTCCCTTTTTTATTACTTCTGGGTTGCTTGTCACTTTTGCCTTTTTCAAATGACATGGCATTGATTTCGGAAGAAGGTGCAGGATCAGATGCAGTAGTATGATGTGTGCTTGCAGTACCAATCAAACCGTCTTCGGCATGAGAGTCCTTTAATTATGGAGGAACAGTGAAATTCGATCGCGGCGCATTAGGAATTTTTTCATAGAGCATGCCAAATTGGGTATAGATCAATTCTAAATATTGGGTACAAGAAATAACTTTCTCTTCAGTGATAATTCCACCCTTAGCCACATCCTCAGTTATAGATGGTAACGGGGAATTAATGAACCACTCAGCAAGGAGTTGATCAGGAACAAATGTCTTAACCAGTCTACGACAACGACGCCACTCATGAATATGATCAGAAATGTGAGTAGCATTAGTCTATTTGAAATCGGTCAAGAGTTCCATTCCAGTTTCATATCTTATGGGTAACTAGAAATGAGTCAAAAAGACAGTAGCTAGGGCGGTGAAATTATCAAAAGAAGCTCTAGGTAACTCAATGCACCATTTTACATCCAGACACATGATCATACGCTGGAAAAGACATAGTCGAACAAAATCATCATTCAGGGAGTTTGATGAACACCACAAATGATAAGTCATAACATGAGTCGATGGGTCTTCCCCAGGGTTTCCATTGAACTTAGGAATATTCAAGGGTAGTTTGTGAGGTATCACCAGCCACCAAGGAGCATAGTTGATTGGATCATTGGTTAGCCGATTTAAATCTGGTAACTCTAAAGTTGCAACAAAAGGCAACTGTTAATTAAGGTCAGGTTGAGCATAGCCAGGGTATGATGGAATTGCTTGAGCAACAGGCCTTTAAGCACCAGCGTAAGGAATCTGCTGCTGGTAACCCAGATAGGGGTTGTTTTGATAAGCAAACACTTGAGGATTCTATTGACCAAAACCTGGGTACAATACTTGTTGAAATGAAGGTTGAGACATTTGCGCCTGAGGCTGCCAAGGGGTCTTTCCACCAATGTTATAAACCAAATTAGAATAACTCAGATTCGGTTGAGGATAAGTATAACTTGGTTGTGCCATTGTGACATCCCATAAAATGGTAAACCAACTTGTGAATATATGATTCCAGGTATAGGTTTTTGTTGTAAATTGGCCGAATTATTTGGATTCTGTGGGCCCAATACTTGATGGTATTGAGTTGAAGGACCCACCTGAAATGGTTTTTGTACAACATTTTGATTTTGTAACAAGGGTAAAGATGTATTCAAAAGTGGAAGTGATGTGGGTGTAACAGGTTGAACTGGTTGATACAAGTGTACAACCGTTTGTGATTGGATAGGCAAAGTGGGCGACCATTGACAAACATTCATTTTGACACTAGGTTGAACAAAAAATGATGGAGTATTGTCAAATTGGGTGACCAAAGGTTGCCCCCCTGCATGAGGAGGATAATAAGACGAAAAATATTGCTCTCCAAATGCAGGGAGTCCAATTGATATGGTACTGGATGGAACAGACCCAGAAGTACTAGCTTGATATTGCCCTGATGATGTGTATAAAGAATCAAGTCGTTCAGTACTCACTATAGGTTTACCAGTTAGAATACTAGATGATGACATTGGTGAAATCCATGGGTTTGAATATGCATGAGAAAAAATTCCAGATAAATATTTATAACCTAATGGGACCATAGGGCCATCATGAAAATATGGTTCTGGTGAAGCATCGATGGGGTAGCGAGGGCAGGTGCTGACGTAATTGGAACAGATGGCCCAACCAAAGATGTTGGTTCAGGCATGGTTACTTGACCAAATGTATACCATTTTGAATCATCGAGAATGTGAATAGGAACAGGATCAACAAAATCAAAGGGTGGTGATTGAGGAAAAGACTTCTACAGGTAAAGATCCTCCCCAAAATGGGTTGGAGTTAATGGTGTCTCGTCTTGTGGGATTTCTTCAATTGAAATCAAACCAGGTGGAAGTATTTCACCATCAAGGCCAAATCATATTTCAGGAGGTTGACTGTGTGATATGGGAGATTCAATGGCTACAGAAAATTGTGGGATGACCAATGGAGGAACAACTTCCAGTTGTTTAACTTCGGGATTCAGATTTTATGGCAAAGATGAGACAGGATCTGGATCAACTTCTGGTTGAACAACGTCGTGTTCAGGAGGTATGGTCTCACTGATTGGATGGATCGTGACCACGGGTAGCTGTGAGGACTCCATCTCGATAACAGTAGAAAAACTAGGATGTGTACAAACAACTTGTGCCGACTCTGATATATGGGAAGATGATGCTTCACCAGAGGTATTGATAGTACTGGTTTCAGTAGAGTGATGTCACCTTCGCCAACCAGGAGTAACTTCTGGTGGTAAAGGTGGCTTCAATGCTAATCTACACGAACGACAGAGAAAATGATTTTGTTCTTCCACAATGACTGATTTTTTTTAACCAAAAAAAAATTAAAAAAAATAAAAGGGTAATGTTAGGCAGAAGGCTTACCAATAAACTGTGAACTACATAATACCTCCTAGCGAACCAAGAAGTACAGGCAGGTGATCTCCCCGAATGTTTTGCTCGGTGTATCACAATTTACAAGGTGACCGACTCGATTCACTATGGATGGATAGCAACCTAAATTTGTCCTCCCAAATATACCTGAAGGTATGTGGAGGCCCAAGTCCATATTATCATTGTCTATTGCGAAACCGCACAGTGAGAGCACCACTTTATACTTTTTGTACTGTAACAACGCCCGATATACCCAAAATTACGTGGAAAAGCTATGATATACTTACATACATGGAGTCAGGTATCACACTCGGAATGTATCGCAGAAAATTAACGACAGTTGTTATGTTTTACGACACCGGAACACGTCTCTAACCTAGACCTTCTAAATGTTATCGTTATTGTTCCAATGCTTTGTTAGGTAAATTGATGTAAATTTTAAGTTGATCTTGTTTATCAATTGGCCTTTCAAGGTTCACCGCGATGATGTATTGGAAATTCCTAAAATTCAAACTAAAAAGATAAGCAATATTTTCACTTTTAGTTTTTTCAATGAAAATCCTAGCTACTAGAGGGAAAGAGAAATCAATTTGAGAGCAAACAATCAAAGAGCACAAACTAAAATGCATCTTTCCTAATTATTCCTATGCAAAACACACAATCCACTACATGCAAATGCGGGTTTTTCTTTTCAGTCCCTTTAATATGAATGCAGAAAAGGAAACTAAGTGCATAAAATCAATAAAAACAAATTCCTTTTACTTTGAGAAATTAGGAATTGAACAAAAATTTCTCTTTTTAGGAAAATGAAGATTTTAACTACAATTTCTCCTATAAGAAACAAAGAATTTAACGACAATTTCCTTTTCGAAATAAAATTGATCTAATGCAGTAATGAAAATACTTTGAAATTAATTCGCTAATGATAAAGAAAAACATTTTAAATAAACATTGAACAAACTTCTATTTCAAAGGAGGAAGAGGTAGGTAAATTCACTGGTCTGTATGAGGCATCGGGCTCTTTAAAAACACGGAAAACAAAAAAATAAAATCAAATGCAATGACAAATTCAATAGGAATTTGGTTGGTTCTAGGGGGAAATGCAGTCTCTAATGGGAGACCATGCATTGCAACGCACCCTTGAGTGGGAGCCAGTGCTATGCAAACCATTGTGTCTTGTTCAACAATGCGTTGGGTGCAGCAAAGAACAAAAACTCAAGTTGTTTAACACACTTCTAATGAAAATTTTAATTCAAAAATCCTAATATTTTAGAGTAAATGCTACTGGGTTGATAATAGAGGCAAAATACACCAAGGATGAAGGGTAAACTCCCCAGTGGAGTCGCCAATTTGTTATGTGGAATTATGAATTACGAATAAAACATTCCTCCCTAAATGTGGTGCTATGCATTTAGAACTACAAGTTAGATACTTTGTGGATATTTTTCCTAACAGTAAATAGACACACAGAACAGATCAAGAAACTTACTTGGAGTCCAAGCGCTTCCAATTCTCGTTCTGTCACTCTTGTTGTAGCTTCAAATCCAAGCTAGATCGCCAAAATATTTCCTGCAAGAATGAACACTAAACAGAAAAGAGATAGCAATATACAAGTGCCTATTCAATTTATTCAGTTAAATCAATGAAACATGAACCATATACCTCAGATAAGAATTCATTATATGAAAGATAGAAGCTTATATAGATACATATGTGGGAAAGTAAACAGCAACCTTTATTAATGGATAGAAGGGGAGGTTACAACCAGCGATTGATTTGATGTCACCATCTCCAACATCATCCCAACCTCATCACAACAAACATCTATCCAACAACATATCACTCAAATCAATTCCTCAATTGAAATTCCACTAGCATTTCTCTACTCAAATTATTCCTTCTCAAGCACTATGATCTATGCTCAATTTATAGAAGAGCTGAAGGTAGTTTTATAATCAATGGCTTTCCAATAATAGGCAAGACATGTTCCCAAGCTCAGAGGTATCAAATGGACACATGGATTCAAAGTTTGACACATATGCACTCTTCTAGAAGGCACTGACCAAGTGGAGATTCTGGAACAATGAGAATTTTGCTCCCAATTGACCAACGCACCCTTGAGTGTCGGGAAGTGCTTTGCAGAGCACCCTTGAGTGGAGTTGCCTACATGTGCAACGCACTTAGCCCCTTGAGAGACTGTGTGGTGAGTTCATAGGTGTTATAACATATACTTCAAATCTTGGAAACCTTGCAATGGAAGTCAGGGATGATTTTTCTTTGTTCTTTGTCTTAGGTCATGTAGCAACTGAAATGATAGGGCATGATACACCCTATTCATTGGTTCTGGGGATGATGTCCAGTTTAACCAGGTCATTGGGAATGGTGCCAAAATTTACCTATAACATGGTGCAACAAAGGCCCATATCCGAAGAGGACGCCATCAGCAAAGCCCAACAGCTTAAGCTGATTTATACACAGTCAGTATATATTTACAATATCCTACTGAACGCCTCGCGCCTGCAAACTTATCAAGAATTTCCAAGCGCGTCGAACTTTCAGACGGTCTAATTGGTTCATTGACCCAAATTTACCTAGGCAGCAGCAGTCAAAACCTCGGTTATATGTATGGTTCTACCCAGAACATACCACAACCTAGTTTTCAAAGTCATCATATCCCTCAGGAAAATTTTACCAATAGGGCACAGTCGTATCACCATGGAGGACCCTATCTTTCGACTCAGGGGACCCAGTATGTAGAAAGAAATACTGATGGAAGAGCTCCCCCCAATAGCCAGTTGCAAACCAGGGATTGTGTTATGCTCAGTCCCTAGCACAAGACCCGCCTATACAGAATAATGCACAGGTGAAACTTTCCCAGTCATCCCAAAACCAACCACACCAATCATATAACCAGAATAATTACCCTCCTAATGTGGTTAAGAAAAAAGGAAAAAAAAGGTCCAAATGGAATCTTGGACAGAGGGGGCAACAACCAACAATTCCCCCAACGATTTCAGGCTAGAGGCAACTCCAACTGGAATCAAAGCCAGGAGCCAAGAAATGCCCAACGACAGAGAAAAAGGCCACCTCTTATAACAAACCACTCTTGTTCGATATGTGGTGAGTATGGCCATTACAATCACCAATGTCCCGATCTCCCTGAGCTAAAGAAGCTGCAGAGTAACCAAGTACAAGGAGGATCTTCCCAGCAAAAATTTGTGATGCAGGAATCTTTCCCCCATCAAGGGAAGGTTAGCACTCAGCAACAAAACCCAGAAGACTCCGTAAAAATAGCCACGAAATCTACATGACTGGCGAAGAGATGTTTTTTCAAAAATAAAAACGCAATTACGAAACCCCACCAGACACCAATGCGTCAGCAGCTAGTACCAGTGCACCAACCACACCTTTGACCATTTCAAAGATGTCTATTGAACCATTACCCAAGATGGCTAAGTGACCAAATAGGTGAGTAGGAAACTACTCCAAAGCGGCGCATAATTATAGCATCATCGAAAATATAGCCCAATCTCCTACTGCTATTTCATCTTTGGAAGTATTGCATTCATGCCCAAAACAAAAAAAAGCCATGCTTTCTACATTAGGTGCTATCGATCTTGTCGGTACGTGCCTAATGGCGTTTGATTTAGGCAAAGACACCCCCAAGCTTCCTTCGATGGTTTCCTTTCAAATACCAGTGTCGGTCCTAAATATCACCATTCATCGATGTGTCATTGACGAGGGTGCATCCACGTGCATCATGTCAAAAAATGTTTGGCAGAAGTTCGGGTCTCCCAAACTAAAACCATCAGTCATCACGCTTAGAGAATACGATGATCGTCCTTTGATCCTCGTCGATCTCTACCAAAATGTCTCGGTCTGCTTAGCCAGAAAGATGGTCCATATAGACATTGAAGTCTTGGCCGCTCACTTGGACTATAATATACTCCTTGGTCGGAGTTATATGTACGCCATGTCAGCCATAGCCTCCTCTTTCTTCCGCATTATGATGTTCCCCCATGAGGACCGCATCATTAATGTCGGCCAATTGATGCATAGCGAGAAACGACCCCTGAAAAACACCGATGTAATTCTACCCTATGTAGATACATCCTCGGATACACTTTCACAATACCAAGAATATGGCCCTAGCCAGTTCAAATCATCGTCCATCCTAGGATCATTCCTAGAAGATCCTCCCATTATACCTGAGTCATAACCTGATGTCACAGGGGCTCCAGTGTGTATGATGTCCACATCAAGTGCCGAAGCTAGTTGGGACATGGACACAAGCAGTAATGATACCAAGTCCTCAGCCACGGCAACCTCTCTAGCCTACGCCACTTCCAAAACTCGTTTCCTCTACCCCCCAGCTAGTTTCGTCTCCCAGCAGGTTTTGGCAACAGTGGTGTTACCAAACATATCGTTTGCAATATTGGTTTGTTATCTCATCCCCCTACAAGGACAGGAGCCACACACATCACTTCCATAGGGTTAAATCCCCTCAGTCCCGAGGAGGCCCCACAGATCCAAGAAACGGTCGAAAACATCCCTATAAAGGAAATTTCCATTACAAAACTAGTGATTACGGCTAAGAAAATCTAAAAGAGAGGGAAGAAGCTAGAAACTCCCACCACACAATGGGAATCACCAGTTTGCACCATATGCGATGTAATAGGTCACCCTACCCATATCTGCCTAGATCTCGACAAATTAAAACCACTCCTCGGCTTTGAGGTAGACATCGCAATGCCATGTTCTCGTACAAAGGAACCTGCCACCAAAGATAAAGGCAAAGCATTGCATACCAATCATGCATGCGTTGTGTGTAGCAATTATGTGCACTATACCCATCATTTCCTAGAGATTCCGAATATAGGGATGCCTTACATGCCATCAAGTGATCCTATCAAGAGGATCCCTCCATCCAGTCTATTGGAAACGAACCTCGTACCATCATGTACCTACAGGAGGAACGAAGGGCACCAGAAAGACCCCCAGTCATGCCCCCTCCCGTCATACGCTGCATGTTGTGTGATGAACGTGGTCACTTCCTCGAAGAATGTGCAGCCCTGGAATTCATCCACAGATGGTATCCTATAGAACAGGTTTACTACGTTGGATTGAGGGCAGCACAATTCACATGTCCTTTATGTGCCGACAATCACCTTCTGTAAAATTTCCACTATATCCCCTGATTCCGGCTAGCGCACTCAGCCATCATCTGCCTCTCCCAAGAAGATGACACAGACTCGGAATCAATGAACAGCTCGACAACCTAAGAGGAGGTGACAAGAAGATCCATCCTATTCTTGTCAACTGAAAAGCGACCAATCCAAGAACCCCTAGTTACCCCCAACCACTCTCTACAGAGAAGACCAACATGCGCGTTATGCAAAATTCCCAACCATGTGGTCGCCATCTACCATGATTTAGCAGCGTTACGACGCTGGTACCTCGCCCGACCACAAACTGAGCACGACAAGACCCCCATATCTAGGCTATTATGCCCTGTATGTCAGGGAAATCACTGTGGATAACGTTGTACTTATATCCCACGAGTATTTCCACTCATCGATATGATTCATACAATAGAGAAGAAACAGGACAATAACCTCAGGTGATTTAGAAAGTACATCACCCCTAGGCCAGCAACCCCACACCCACACAGGCGTGATGGACAAACTAGGACGACACACCAACCAAGCATGACCCAGGCCAAACCTAGGATAACATGTGGACTATGCAACCTGAATGACCATCGGGTCAATTAGTGCAGAGAATTGAAGCCTCGTGCAAACAGTTTTTACACAGTCTCTTCTCTGCCACAAATATTTCTCTCTAACGAAGAGAAGATCACGTGTACCTATTGCCGGATTTGTTCACACTTTCACCATATGATTAAATGTAAGAATATACCCAAGTTAAAAGAAGCAAAAGCAGCGTTAAGTTTACACTCCCCCAAATATTTAGACACACCCAAGCCAACAACATGGAAATGGAAGTAGAAAACCACCTCTTCTGCAACAGACCCTTTCCAAGCATCCACATCGGGGACAATGAGTAGTGTTGATTCCCATACAATCTATTCAGTTGGCACGGTAGTACCATGCACCATTTTCACTAGCCAAAACCATGCCCTAGAGGTATGCCCACTAATGGAAACATTCAGGCACCTCTGTAGCAGGCACAATTTCCACCCATAGGAAATTGACCATCCTAGCGGGGAACCCAACCTTGCAATTACGCAAACTCCCATCACGAAGATTCTTCCCCCACTGAACGCTGACGACACGATACACCACATACGATGTGTATCATCGCATATCGGAAATAGGATTGCAACCGCTCCCATGTCTCAATATTTCCACCTTATTCATGTCGCAAAAGGTCAAGGTACCTAGCGATTTTGCTTCGATTTCTGTGAAATCCTGAATTTTCACACCGACATCAAACTCCTCGATGATACCCAGCCTCTAGAACAGCGCCTAGTACAACTAGATCCCATAAAATAAATCCAACGACAGTCATTGCAACACAACGAGGCCCATAAGAAAAGGGTAAAATAATCGTTCGACCGCCGCATCAACCCTCGTTCATTCACCGAGGGAGAACTATTCCTCCGCTATGACGTCGCAAAAGAAGCCCTAGGACCAGGAAAGTTTGAAACCTTGTGGAAAGGACCCTACATCATAAAACATTGCCTCCACCAGGGAGCATACATCTTGACAGAACTGTACGGGACATGCCTCAACAACCCCGTCAGCTGCCTTTACCTCAATAAATTCTACCCATAACGGCCAAGATGGCCCTGCCCTAGAGTGAACGTACACCAACTTAACCACTTTAAATTTTTGACCAAAAGACTTATTACAAAACATGTTCAAAGTTTCGCCATGGATCACCAACCTGAACCTTACTTTGGATTTTTTGATGAAGCATCAAGATGGTCTCAAAGTTTTTCCGCAACTGCCTGGGTCATCCAAACAATCAGGCAGAATATGATGTCGTCATCGGACTTATGTGTGACGCCCTCCATCAGGGCATACGCCATATGCATGTCTACCTTGATTCCTAGTTAGTAGTGTCACAGTTAAACCAAACATTTGAGACAAGAGATTCACATCTATTTAGAAAATATTTGCGTGCAAAAAGATTAAGCAGACAATTTGACTACATTACATTTACGGATGTACCAAGGAGACAAAACCAAAGAGCTGATCACATAGCTAACAATATTCTAAACTGGAATTCATCTCGAATAAACCATTATAAATAAAAAACCAAAAACATAGATATCCATCAACATAACATCATCCATAAACCGAAACAAGTGACACAACATGTAGAGCTGCAAAAAAAATATCTCATATATATATATATATATATATATATATATATATCATGGTGTATATGTCTAAGTACAAAAAATAATGTCGTTGACCCATCGGCCATCCCAAAGATACACAAAAAAAGTCATCAAAAATAGGGGAAGCATCCTCATAATGGGTGCTTTCCCCGTGTACAAGTAAGCGCTAGGGCGGTGCTCCCTCAGGTGGGGCGCCTGGACCCACAGCTACTCCTGGTACCACTACGGAAGCCACCGTCAAAACTGAGACCGCCACCTGATGTAAAATAGGCCAATAGTCCCTCTCCCGGGTCATCACCGTCTCCAACTATACCTCCTCGAGGTTATCCAGAAAACCTCGAGAAGGCATCCCCTAGGTCAAGCAGTCCATTCAACCCCAGGCATCCTCTAGAGCTGACACCTGAGCAGTCAGCTCAGCATTGCGAGCCTCCATCACATCAGCACATGCTGCCTCTGCATCGGCACGAGCTCTCTCAGTTGCAGCCTCGGTAGCAGCCGAGTTGCTGCCCTCTCCTGAAGGGCCAGCACCACCACCAGGTCCAACACCCTGAAGTTGTGCAGCATCTCCTCCTGGCCCCCGTGATCGCCCTGAGATCTCCGAAGAGGACTGTAGCTAACCAATCGAGCCACGGGGCGACCTACCTCGCCAACATCTTCAAGAGTAACCAAAACTATGTCAGTGTCACCATCAAAGCACATAAGCACATATATACTCAAATAAATGCATAAACCATAAAAAAAAATACTTGTTGGCCCCCAAGCATAACTAGGACGAAGACCCATCTCTGGATCCCCCGTAATTCCATCCCTGCATACGGGAATGGCAGAAACATCTAGGGGTTCACCTCAAACCAAGCCTCTGTCGTGGCATTCCAGTAACGCCCCACCATGCCCCCACCACCTCGCGGCATCACCGGATCCCACCTCCTCATGCGAGGCTCCCATGGCCCCCCAAGAGGCACCGCCACCACTGGTCTCAGCACCACTACCCTCTCATACATAAATCTTCATAAAATTTTGGCATACGCAAACAACTTTGATCCATTTTAGACCTTGTTGAGCTGCATCACCATCCCATTGTAGCAAAAGCGAGCAAAATCAAAGAAGTTTTCGGGCCCCAGCCGGTGCAAGACTCTAACCTACGGGCCAAATGCCCGATGCAAAGCTAACAACCCTGCAAGTCGCACAATCGCCTCTAGAGCACATCGCTCGGCCAAGTCTGTCATTGAAGCAATGTTGATGCACCGCTCCGTAAGGGGCACCCCGCCACAATGACGTCTTTGAAACCTCTCCAAATCCACTCTCCTGGAAGGGAGTGGATACCTCAACGCCTCACAATGAGGCAGTAACCCAGTCACAAAGTATACATTCATCTCAGGACAGATAGCCAGGTTAGTCCCACACAACAAAAACATGTTGCGCCTCCTGTGCCAATGCTGGATCAAGTGACGAAGAAATCGGTCCTTCGACCGAAGAAGCTCATTCTCTGAAAACTTTAGGAGCCCCCATTGCGCCAGCTGATGGCACGCCCCAGCATCAGTAACCAATGCAGTACGGATCTCGGGCCAATCCTACTCCCTCCACAAAAACCTATCCAGACAGGAACCCATCAGCAACAGAAAACACCAAAAAATAGGCAAAAACTCAACAAAATTTTCCTCGACCTTTTGCGCACCTGTCCCTCAGACATGCGCACTCAAGGCATGCCTGTATTTCTCACAGGTGCACTTAAGGTGCACCAAAAAAGGGGAACATAGTGCTTAAAGCGTGAAAATCCCCAGAAAATGCGCACAGAGGGCGCGCCCTTTCCTTGATCGCCCGTGCAATCTAGGGAAAAAAACACTCAGAATCCGTACAAACCAAGTTTGTACGAACCCCGGCACCATCAGACAGAAAAAATTAAAGTGTAAGACGTCATGTAGGTTACCTAGGCATGATATCGCTAATCCCTGGTGCTCAAGCTGACCGCAATGGCAATAACTTCTCCACAGAAGCCTCTGACCTCTCAAAAACTCAACAAGTAAAAATGAATTTAATTAAGACCATATTCACTTATATATCACCCTTTTTAAAAACTTTGGAGGACCATAACGAGAGATCAGAAGTTCCGTTCTCCGAACCGAAAGCAACACCACGATTAGCACTCCATAACGAACAGAGGTGATGCCACACATTCGCACTCCCGAAAAAATATTTTTTTAGCACTGGCAGGTATGCCCTCTCTCATCTTCTTTTTTAAAGCTCATGACTTTCCATAATATTTGATAAAGAATATTCTTTCACTTGAGGTAGTTTTTTTTGCAGGAAATCTTGCAAACCATCCACAGCGCCATCCACTGAAAGTTCCAAAGCAGGTATCATTCTACCCCCAGCATGATAGAGTCCCAGAAAACTCTACATATCCTGACATCATTTCTCCATCATAAATCAACCATAGGTTCCACATATCCAACCGTGTTTATCATCACCTCGCCCTGCACATGATAAACACCCTCGTTGGTTGGTAGAGCCTCCCCTCCATGGCACTCGTCACCCACAGTAGACCATATATCACTGCAAAAGTGATGCCATAGCCATACCACTTTAGTTCGGGAAGCACCTCATGCCCATCCATCCACCATTCATAAGGTCAAGTTTTACCATACAAGCTAAAACCCCTTTCCCAGACGGTCCGGTTGTACAAGTATATCAAAAGCACACTATCGCGCCTCGCATTTGACCCACTATACCTCCACTAGCATAATCCCATTTGTGATACTTTGTCATCTTCTTCATCAACCGCACACATGATACTAACCAATGGGGCCCCCACCCTCAGTAAAACACCTTCCTCACGTCATCATTGAGTGAACACTTTCATGTTTTTGGGCACTCGTCTTTGTGTTTTGTACAAACCAAACCCATTATTTTATTCTTTTGGTAAGTGTACAAAGATTGCAAACGGTGCAATATGCCCCCCACCCACTCATTCATTTTTTCTCCCATGGCAGCAGTCCCTGAACATCCTTGGGCGGAGTATTATACCCCCACGCACAAGCCACCATGACATTCATAACCAATTTATACCCACCCTAGAATTCCTACCGACTCCAAGGATTTCCCCATTAGAAATATTTATGACTGCTGCCAAGATGCTTATTATACTCTGACCTTGGGCCACTGAATCCCCATCATTAGTTTTTACTCACCCCTCGCCACCATGCCTATGTTAAACCCATCACATATAGGTCCCTAACACTTCATATCAACGACCCCTCGTTCGGTTGAGGCTTCCTTTTTGTTGACTTCAACACCTATTTTCCAAAAAGGAAGCAGTACCTTGGATCACCCCTCTGCATAAAAGGGGCATCCTCGGGTGGCACTGTGGGAGACATCATTGCCCATAGATGTCATCGATCCTCCTGACATTCGACTACAACAAAATCTTTCATGTCAAGATGGTATCATACCTCACAACCATTGCACTTTGATCAAATTTGTCAAAGACTCGTGCCTTCATAAGCGTCTCTTTCAGCAATGCTTACACGAGAAGGTCCCAGCCAATACCTGTGCGTACAATGTGCAGCTATATGCCATACCAATTTTATGCATATGGGTACCACATTCCACCTATTTTCAAAGAAAAAACTCCCCTGAGGGTGTCAGAAATCGTCGTTAGCAACCACCAGATCACTACCATATTAGTGACATAGACAGAACATGTATCGGTCAAATAGATTTGTTTAACTAGGCACAGCATTATGAGTATGGGACATGCCCGCCTCATAGAAAAATTGTATATATTGTATTATATTTTATTACAGGGGTCCCATAGGACATGATCATTCTTCAAACCGGTGCAGGGTGTCTCCAATTCTGAGCTTCATGCAGGTCTCTCTCTCTCTACGCACAATATACAGAAAATAAACTATAATATATTTCGGCTATACAGTTCTTCCTAGACCTCACACATTAGGGAAAAACTGTTAACACTGAAAAATAGTACAATAAAAGACGACATTATTTAATTTCAGGTAGAAGGATTTATAGGGCTAAGAAACATTAGAGAATCTGGAAAGTATTTAAAAATCTCTAAGGTCTGAGGAAAAATAAAATTTGAGCAAGTCATAAATGCTTTTGCGTGCAAAAACCTTCGAGAAGAGTGCCTTTACGCTCATTTTGACCCGAAATGCACACAATCTTGGGAGTAGCAGAAGTCACTTTCTGGGACCACAAAAATCACACTCCAAGATAGTGATTTCACACTTGAAGCCTCCTAAGGACAGCCACCAAAGCCTCCTTAGACATCAATGGAGCACACAATGGAATAATTGTGGCACACAATGGAATCATCCCCCTCTCTTGGGTCACCATCCACAATGTACCAAGAGAGGGAAGGAGGATTTGAATTCTCCTATATAAGGCCACCAAGAGATGAAAAACTTGAGAGCACATTGTTATGTTGGCCAGAATTTCCCCAAGCAATACCAACATTGTGTGATCCGGAGCTGAGATAGAGGGGACTCAGTTGTTGGCAATCCAATAATTTCAATCCACCATAGTAGAGAGAGGGAGACTTTGCACCGAGGCAAGCTTGGAAGTTAAGACATCCTTGCATTGAGACTTAGAACCCAAGTTCTAAGGGCCCCTTAGAAAGTGGGTTAAATTTTCATTGTCATTTCCTACCAGCACTCAATAAGAGGGGCCGAACGAGCTACCGTTTGGATTATTGCAGTTGTTTGACTCTATTCAGAGCTTTTGCTTAGTTTTAGTTTGAATATACATGCTATTTCTCTATCTAGTATGTTTATGTTCTAGCATGTTCCACTAACTTTCTTGACTCCACTTCTTTTTCTACATGTGACCAATAACTTAAGAGGGTAAACCACACCCCTTAAGTTGGTTTGATTTCGTACATACGTTCACCAAACACACTAAAACAACCCCTAGTTCTATCCTCTTGAATTAGATCCCTTATGCATGTTGTAAATTCCATTGGAGTTAAAATGGACATTCATCTCACAACCTTTATCAAATCCATCTATCCCACATACTCTCACTATCTTGAATCCATACAAGCTAGTGCATAACTCAAGGAAATTAATTTTGACTATCTTATGGAGAAGTTGCAGAATAGGTGAAATATTTTGGGAAGAGGAAGACAACATATCAGTCCCTTAAATAAGCATTGTGCCTTGCTCAAAAAGAGAAGAATCATTCTTGTGTTTATCCTAAAATAAGAGGCAGCAAAAGATGACGTGAAAGGAAGAATCATAGAGGCGGGGGGGTAAACACCATTAGGGAGAAAGATTTAATCTCCGCTACATATGTTGTGATAGAGATGGACATGATGCAACCACATGTAGAAGCCCCTGGGAGAGACTTAAGTAAGACCACAAAGAAGACAAAATAAAACACTATATCTAGAAAAAGGTAAAGCACATCAATATTCCCATCACATTGTTTCCCAATTCAATATTGGATTAATTGAAGATTTGTTTCATACTTAATTTGCTTCTTGGAAATATGCATGGCTACTTGATACAAATGTAACTTTCCATATGAATTTTTGGAAATAATTCTTTTAATACCTCGGTGTTAATGTATATGGAGCAATGTACTTTGCAAACTAGTCAAGTATCAAGCCATCTAAACTTGGCACCATCGGGCTTAAACTACATGAACTTCTTAATTTTTCTTTTGCATGGAGAACTCTACCTTCGAGAAGTATAGAGAAACCTACTATACCTTTTTCAGATTCACCAGCAAGGACACTCCATTGATATATATTGATGGAAAACCAGAGATTAGGAAAGCATTTGACAACACAGTTGTCATGACTGGAATAGAGGCAGAAATATTGTTGAAGTTGCAACATATACTCATACACGAAAATATTCATTCCTTTATTAGTGCAATGAAGGTACAATGCTATCTAGTATTTTATGGCATGCTATTTTTGGACATATTAATTATGACAGTATTCATTTTTTGAAAAATAATGGTGTTTCTAGTTTGCAAACTATTTAAAGGAAGTTGAAGCAATGTGATGATTGTATCCCACGAAAACATAGGAAACAACCATTTCATGATTCTACATCTAGAGCACATAGAAAAATTGCATTGATTCGTTTTGATTTGTGTGGCCATATCCTTCTTCCTTCTTCAAATGGAAATAGATATATGATGATTTATATTGATGATTACACCAAGATGTTGGGTATACTTGTTGAAAATTATATCAGAAGCTTTTAAAACTCTCAGCAATTTTCATGCATGCATTGAAAATCATGCACAAACACACATTGGCTCCATTTGTACTGATAATGGAAAAGAATATACTTCTAATGAATTTGAAAATCATCTTCACCAGCATGGGATTAAACATCAAACTATTCTTCCATACAATCCTCAACAAAATGGTGTAGATGAAAGAATGAATATGACTATTTTGAATATGATTCACTCCATGATGTTTTTCAAAAATGTAAAGTTGATGTTTTGGGTTGATGTAGTTCTATGTGCAGTATATGTGAAAAACACATGTCCATATCATGCTCTCTAAAATAAGAATCCTTATGAAATGTGGTATGGCCACATTCCTTTGATAAGGCATCTCGGGATCTTTGATTCCACCTGCTATGCCTTGATTCTTTAGAAAAAAAGAAGCAATATTGATGCAAGGAGTCCAAAATGCATCTTCTTGGGGTATTCAAATACCACCAAATTATATTTTATATATGATGAGGAAAATAATAAGTTTGTATTATCTAGAGATGTTATTTTTATTAAATATTCCAAGACTAACAATATTGTTGCGCAGAAGCTTGATCATTTAGACAGATTAAATCATGCAAAAAATATTCATGAATTTTATAATGAGATTCCACATATTTAAGGGGGGATACCTATCTTGGATTAATCTTTGAAATATTCTTCTGAAACATTTTCTCCCCCTCATGAATTTTCGGTCACTCCTTCAGATGAGGAAGACCCTTTGAGTGACATGATTAAGAGGATTGGAAGGATAAATCTTGATGCAGTGTCATCTCATTCAATAGAGAAACCTAGACCATCTCAAAAAGGTCCCCAAAGATGGCTCACCAAAACACGGTGTTCATCCTAATGAGGTTGAAAAGACAGGAACTAGAAGTTCCACCAAACAAGATGGATTTGATGTAAATAAGTCTGATTCAGTTAATGATATGGTTGTTTCATATGATTTTGAATTGAATTTTTCTACTAATTGTGAACCAAATTCCTTTAAAGAATTTACTTCTCATGATGAATGGAAAGAAGCACTGCAGAAGGAGTATGATGCTCTCATAAAAAATGGAGCATGGAAGTTGGTGGACCCTCCATTTGGAACCATACCAATTAGCTATAAGTGGGACTATAAGAACAAGTACAAATCATATGGCTCACATGACAAGCACAAAGCAAGGCTCACGGAAAAAGGATTTGCACAAAAACAAGGTGTTGATTATAAATAGACCTTTTCCCCCACAACAAAATGGGCCACCATCCAGATTCTCTTTTCCTTGAAGATGTAAATGAATCGAAAGTTCATTAGATGGATGTGAATATTTCTTTATTGAGTGGAGACTTGAAATAAAATGAATTCATGTCTCAGCCATAAGGTTTTGTTGTGAAGGGACATCAACATGAAGTATATAAACTCATCAAATCCTTATATGGCCTAAAAGAAGCATTGCGAGTCTGGTATGAAAAGTTGACTGAGCATCTTCTAAAATTAAACTTCAAACACTTTAACCTTGATGATGCAACTTTTTTATCAATAAAATTGGAAAAATTATTGTTTATATTGTGGTATATGTATATTATCTATTGATAATATGGAACAATGAAAATCATATTGCATCCATAAAAAAAAAAAGAGTTGGAAAAAGGATTTGAGATGACAAATTTGGGACACCTTCACTACTACTTGGGAAAATTGTTGAGCAATTTTGGCATGGTTGAATACAATCCTTTGCCCACTCTAATGAAACAATATCTTAAGCTCGCATCTAATGAAGGGAATGAATTTGAGGACGCAACTAAGTATAGATATCTTGTGGGAAGTCGTATATGCCTCATCACTACTAGACCAAATATTTAATTTTTTATTGGTATCCTTACCAAGTTTTTGCAAAACTCTTCTAAAGGACATTGGTCTACTGCAAAAAGAGTTCTAAAGTACTTGAAAGGAACTCAATAATTTAGATTCAAATATTCATAGGTAGACGACTTTAGTTTTATTAGATATTTTGATTTAGAATTTGACAAAGATAAGGAAAATGGAGTGTCTACTTCATACTATCTTATAAGTCTTGGATTAGGAGTTGTCTCCTAGAGATCGTGCAAACAATTTGTTCTAGTAGATGCCACAACAAAGGAAAAATATATGGTGGTCGTAGAAGCAACCAAGAATATTGTGTGGCTCAGGATATTTCTTGAATGCATGCAAGAGAAATATGTGAACTCTACTCCCCTTCTTTTGATTGATAATACTTTTGTAATTAAGTTGTACAAGAATCCAAAATTCCGTGATTGAACCAAAGATATCAATTGATTCAATATCATGTAGAGGCAAATAATATTCATCTATGGCATTGTTCCATAAATGAGTAAATTGCACACATATTCGCCAAAGCACTTGCAAGAGAAAATTTTGAAAGATTCAAAATGATGCTTGGACTCAAAAACACCCCTTTAGATTAAAGGGGGGAATGTTAAGCACCTAATCCTCAGGGATTGGGTGAAAAAATTATAAATATGTAAATAAAGAGAAATACAAAAAGTTAGACTAGGAATTTACCTTGGAAGATGAATCTCAAAGGTCACTCTCTAATGTTATATAATTATGTTCTCATTACTACAATGGAATCCAAGTTTGGGAATTACCTTGGCCTAATAAATAGATAAATTACAACACCAAATGGATTTGATCGATGAGGTAGGGAGAAAAGTAAAAAGGTTTAAGGACCTTGCCAAATTGGGGATCAATTACTATGGGAATTTTTTCAAGGCTCCAAATTATGAGGACATTGCCTCTATGCTTAAGGTCCTAGAAAATTTTCCTAAATTTCTGGAGGATGATGAAAATGAAAACCTGTTCTCACTTGTGATGGTGGATGAGTTGTTGAGAATTATTATTACTTTTTTTTAAAATATAAGAGTGTGGGTTTGGACAATTGGACTGCGGGATTCTTTGTGTATTTTTTTAATATTATGGGACTTGATTTGCTTGGATTTGTGAAGCAAGTTCATTAATCGAGGATGATACTTGGTAGTTGTAACTCTTTCTTCATTGCACTAATTCTCAAGATATATTGTCCCATAAATTATAGTGATTTCACCGCTATTTCGCTATGAAATAGTATTTATAAGATCATGGAAAATATTATAGCAGTTAAAATTAAGCCACTTCTCTCAACGGTGATCTTTGATGAGTAGTTTGGTTTTCTTAGAGGTAGACTAATCCATGAAGCTACCAAATCAGCATAAGAGGGAGTGCACATGACAAACACTACTAGTAGACCCCTTGTTGTTCTTAAGATGGACATATTGAAAGAATATGATAGGGTTTCATTGACATTTTATAAATTATTGCTTATGTATACTAGGTTTAAATTACCTACGGTAATTGGATTATGGGTTTGTTTTGTCTTCTTCTTTTCCAATCTTAATTAATGGTGCAAGTTCCTCCTTTTCCAAGCCATCCAAGGGGCTTTGTTAAAGATGCTCGCTTTCTCTATATATTTTTTTCCTTATTGTAGAGGGATTTAGTAGACTAATCATAAAATCAAAACATTCACAACTCATTCAAGGGATTTTGATTGGATAGAATATACATCTCACCCAAAAAAAATCCATGTTGGGAGCATTGGCAAGCCCACCCAAAGGGGCCCACCAAATGACTCCTCTATGTTGAGCCTAACCCTAATGGACTTAAGGAGAATTGAACCCACTCATCATGATAGAGGGCCAAATGACTTGGCAGGGGGGGGCTTCAACAAACTGAGCTACCCAACAGGGCTAGATTATTATTATTATATTTTTGAATGATTTACTATTATTTTGTTTATGTAATGAGGTAGGAGGAGAATAATTGAAATTGATAATTGAAAACTTCTATAGAGCTACAGGGATGGAGGTTAATTTGGATAGATATACCACATACTTCAAATATTTTGTGGAGGAAAATATGCATCAAGTGATGGAGATATTTGGATGTTATATTTACACTCTAAATGAAGGTTTCAAATATTTTGAGTTCAATATCAAAGTGAACAACTATGGCATAGCTTATTGGAAATGGCTATTGTCAAAGGTTAAAAATCAATCAACTTCTGGTGCAATTGTTGGCTCTCCCATGGGGGACATTTTTTTCTCATTAAAATTGTTGTAGAAACAATCCTAATTTTCTAACACTCATTGGTCAGTCCATATTTCACTTCCTAAGGATCAAGGAGGAAGGGGTCTTAATAAAAATGTCGAATTTGGGAAAGCTCTAGCTAGGAAATCCTTATGAATTTTCTTTACGCGGGATAGTTTGTGGAGAAAAATCCTTATTGCCAAGTATATTGAGCCTGAGACTATTTGAGATTGGATTCATTCACAACAAAAGACTACTACGAATGCATCCAACCAATGGAGAGCTATTATTAGGGCCTTTCCAATGGTAGGAAAGCATTTGTCATGATTGGTTATGTTATGATCCTTGCACCTTAAAAATGATAACAAATCAATAATTACAATCTTCTTCGAAAGGGAACCTTGCATTTACAATGAATACAATGTACAAGACAATATTTGTTGATTCTAAGATTGGGTCTCCTTAGTGTATATATATATAAGAGACAAGGGATACAATTATAATAAAATGGGACCATAATGGGTTCTATCCTACACAACAATATAACAATAGAAATGTAATCACTCAATAACTAGGGCTTAATAAGGGGTTTTAGGGTTAACATGGGTCTTATATAGGGCTTAGTAGGTATATCAGGCTCCATGGTTTGCATAAATGTAGATGCAATTGCAGGTTGCAATCAAAAAATCTATATGCTTAATGATATCATTGGTTTTATACAAAAAAGGACTTAAAAAATTACTTAGGAAGATACCAACTTGATCTGGAATCTTGATTTGGAATCAAAAGTGACTCATTACAACCAATCTAGACTTAGATATGACTTGCTACATGAAACAAGTTTATTTTTTAACTCACTTTTGCACATAAAAGGATCAACGATGGTGAAGATACATTGTTTATTTTTTAACTCACTTTTGCACATAAAAGGATCAACGATGGTGAAGATACATTGTTGACGACTTATGACTGAGTTAGTACATGGAAAAGATTGGATATTTATCTCAACAAGAGGTTGATCAGAATGACAATTCCTGATGGTACAAAAAAACTATGGAAATTTGAGCTCATTTTCAAAGTATATATATATTTTTTTGGCTGGTCCTTAAATTGGGCTCAATGCAAAAAAGGGTTCACATTACCGAGTTATTGTGTCTCGTGTCATTATGTAAATGAATATACATGTCATTTATTTATGTAAATGAAGATACATGTCATTTATTTGTGCAATGCCCTTTTACTAGACAGGTATGGGATCATGTAGAATCTTAATTAAATTTCCAAATTTTATGGGAGAAATCTTCGGTTGAAGAATGTTATAGAATTTATTTCGAGGACGGCACTAAAGAATTATAGAGCTATCAATTATTTGCGAGGTGAAGAGATGTTGTAAAGAAGAAGCGATAATAAGCTATCCGAGACTCCAAGTCTGAAGTTACATGATGATTTAAAGGAAACGAGTTTCCTAAATCAAGTTCAAATACAATTTTTTCTAGCCCAAAGTTCTAAGCATATGTTCGAGGTCTGAGATTGCCATTTCAATCTGAAGAAATCATTGCAAGGATATTTCCTTGTAACAACCTCAAGAAATTTTGACCAAAAAGTACACCAAATCCATCTATGACATCTCTCTTTCAGACCGAATTCTTCTCAGGTTTATCTCTGTGGCTGGTATCCTAATTTGAAGGACGAAGGACTGAAGTACCTATGTTGAAGGAAGACCATATACATCAGTTGAAGAAAATTCATACTACTTCTGTTACAAGAAATTGGATCTCTGCAATGACATCTGAGTTATATATCTGAATATGTGTAAGAACTCATGCTATCCTTTGTGGATAACTCTAAGATCAATGTTTGATCTCTTGAAGACCATACGAAGACCTGGTTGCCGAAGTGGAAAGAATTGAGTGAGAAGTATGAATTTAGTGTAAGCTTGTCTATTTGAAGTAGCACAAGGAAGTTACAAAATAGTACCATACTCAAAGGAAAAAAAAGGAGAACATTTAAAGTTGAAAGAGGTAGGTATAATTTTTGTTTATTTCCAATCAATGACCTATGTCAATTATTTGCCATTTAATGTTAAGCTAGGTCGGGATGAAATTACCTAAAGAATAAAGTTAGCAATCTCTTAAAAGGTAGTAAAGGGTATATGTAGATATATTAGAGACCGTTGATATGTTAGCATTTGAATGCTTTCTTTACATATGAAGGTTGTGTTTTTGTGATTAAGAAATGAAATGAACTCCATATAGAAGGCTAGTCAAATAAATTTTCTAGGGTTTTGTAATAGAATTTGCAAATTTGGGTTACGACGGTTTTTAATAGGATCTAGGGTTTTGTAAATCCTAGATAAGGTAATAACCTAGGACTAATCATTTTTGTTGTTAGTAGAAACCCTAGCTCTTGATAATGACATAATGTTGATGTGAGAACAAGGTGGTGAAAAGATACAATATTGCGAGGTGAGTTGACTTTCCTCAAAAGATAAGTACTCTCCTTGATATCTATTGTCTTTGTGATTTGCTTATTTATATTTGTTCCTTTATAGCCTCCTAATAAATTTTATAGGTTAATAATAAGAACTATTCAAGACTTGACAACGGGTGAAAGAATGGAAAAAACATAGCAAATCATGAAGATGGAAGATTGCAAAAAGAGAGAGTAGCTTAAAGGTGCTCCCAATAAGAGAGAGAGGATCAAGTGAATACGATTACCTCAGTTAGAAGAGTAACTCCAGATTTTGAATAAGACTCCTGATTAAAGAAGACATCATACTTTGGGAAAGAAGGATTCTTGAGTCAAAGAAAGTAATATTGACTTTAAAGGGAGTTGGAAGCAGTGGACATGAAGGACCTTACAACTTGGGACTTGAGGTTACATAGATTAATTTGACAATGTTGATGATGAAGAGAGATACTACCAATGATTAGATTGGTTTCCTAGAAGAATATGAAGCAGAATTTTGTTGATAATAATTCGGGTTTGTAACATGAATTTAAGGCATGAAAAAATGAATCTTTAGTGGCATCTTCTATCTCTATGATGCGAGTTTCCAAGGCATATCTCTCTATGTGTTGTGATTTTTTGTGATGTATCTCTCATTGTAATGCAATTTTCTCTTCATGATGATGTGAATTTTTGTGCAATTTTTTGTGTTACATCTCCATAATAGTACCAATTTCTGTGATAAAGTTCCAGTAATATATCTCCAACAAGTTCCTATGGCATACCTCTCTGGACTAATGTGAGTTCTTGTGGCACATTATGTCACCTATATCTTTGTGACATGGCAGAACATGTACAATCATATTGGTTTATCATCTTGTGGATAAATCATGACAGAGTTTGGGGGGCTGACTTGACACTTGGATCACTAGTTGGTTGACTTGGATTTCTTTGTTGATGAAGAATCTATAAGGAAAGGATTGATAGGTTTTCCACTTTTGGGTTTTTCCCTGGCCTCTGGCCTAATCTCTGGTGTCTCATCTTTTTGTGTATTATATTTTTATAATTGCTTGACGGCCTAATGAATGAAGTAACGGCTAAATGGAATAACATGTAAATAAACAATCACAAGTAATTTTCATATAAGAAATTCCTTAATTATGGTTTTTCCAAAAACGACTTCATGATGCTCATAAGGATAAATTTGGTGGTTTTTATAATATTCATATAGGTGGTGATCACTCTTGTCTCTACACAATTATATCTTACTGTAATGAACAAATATTTTTGGGAAGTTTTTCCTTTTTCTTGATTTAGTAAATCCGCCTTTAGAATATACTCTCAATTACAAGCTAGTAGAAGCCCTCTAGAAGCAACTCAAGCACAAATCTGAGTGATGGATGAGGAATTTTGTCTTCAAATTCTTCTCTCATAGAAGAAACAACAGTTTATTTTCACCCTATGTTGATCAAATGGCCACCATGTGACTTGATGAGTTGTTGAGGCTCTTATATCTTTATTTTCCAATATAATAACACAATGTCCCTAACATGGGATGAGTTCAAAGCTTTTATTAGGGACAAAATTTTATCCCATCAATTATTTTAAGTAATTTTTATTTTAAGTAACAACCAAAATTATGTCAATATATGCAAATAGTAGTTACATGCATCAACAAGAACAACTGCCACACAATTTAAATGAGCACGATGGACAAGGCAATGAAACTAGTGATAAAATTCATTGGTACTCTAATAAGAACAATATACAATAAGCTTAAGATCTTTGACATCCTCACTCTTGAAAATGTCTATTCAAAGACAAGTTAGCAGAGGGTAAGAATAATTGGAGGAAGCCTAACAACATTTCTATTGTTAATTCTAATGAAGGAAAGAAGGCTACCTTGTAAAATATGGGACAAAAAGAAGCCATTCAACAATGCAATGGAAGATTGATTCCAAATTTTCTAAGAAATTACAACACACTAAATAAAAATAATGTTTCCTTCTATGGTTAGTGTAAGCACAGAGGGAATTCCAAGGATGAATGTAGTTAACAATCAAGGGTTAATGTAGTTAACAATCAAGGGTTAATGTAGTTAACAATCGAGGATGAACATAGTTAAAAATGGAGAAGTAATTGATGGTGAACCAAAGGAGATTCCCAAATCATTTTGATATTCTAATTAAAGTGGTTAGAGATTTTTAATCCTCGTTCATTCGTTCTCAAATGCTATAGAAGATGTCATGATTATAAGTTTAATGGGTACTATGTTGAAAAGTGTAACTAGGTTCAGTCTTCATAATGACATGTATAATTATGATTTTATCTAATCGATGGAAAGAAGAAAATAAAATTATTTTGTAATGTTGAGTCATGGCTTTCATACTCAAGGAAATTTGTTTTTAGTTGAAGCTCCAATTGTGAGCTATTAGGTTTTGTCATCAAGTCATCAAGTCTAGGGAGTCAATATCATGTGTTGAAGACATGTTACATACTGTAAAAGCTAATTTTGAATGTGTCAATAACCCTCCGAGACCCTATCATAAGTTATTCCTCATGTCGGCCTAAGGATATTTTTAGAATGACATGTCAGCCTAGGCTCCAGTTCAAGTCGGCTTATTTTGGATGCACAAACCACTATAAATAGGGCAGCTTGGCCTCATTTGAAGGAGGAATTTAGTGAAGGAACCTAAATCAAGAAAGAAGTGCGAATTTCTCAAGGAAGGAATCCTATAACCAAGAGAAGTAAGGAGGAACATAATTAAGATATTTTATGATCTTTTTTTGGGTAAATCCACTCCACACGTGCGAGGAAAGGGTGTTGTCCTCTACAGAAGATGTTGGGGTATTACAGTCAATCTTGAAGGTCAAATCAAGGAGAAGATTAAATTGAATCTCAAGATGAGTTGCAAAAGAAGAAACCTCCATCTAAAGTGAAGGAAATCAAGGTACAAGCGAAGGTCATTTACACGTGCTAGGGTTTTTGAAGTAAGGCCAAAAAGTTGCAGGTATTATCCAGGGTACTGAAATATAAAGGATAGTTGAACTAATGGAAGAAGGAAGAATTTTGACTTTTGTTGACTCGAGGAAGGATAAGAAGTTGTGTCAAGAAGGATTGTGACTTGGACTTGGAGAGGCTATGGTGTCAAGGGTCTTGGTTATGGTCTTTGTATTCATCAATTGAAGTCTTTATAAGAAGAAGAATTTGTTTGGGTTTTCCTCTCAAATTGGAGAGGTTTTGGCCCTGGTTGATCGCCTATATTCTGTGTCTCTTGTCTCTTATTGTTTATGCTTTGGTAGTTGTTTGATGAATAAGAACACTATAATAATCTAAGTAAAAAAGAAGATCCTAATCCAAAGAATTAAAAAGTGTTCACAAGTAGTTATCATTAATAGAGAAATCACCTAATCTTGATGCCCTAGATTTCTCAACATACTAGGTGGGTTTTTTTTTTTTTTTTTTTTTTTTTTTTTACAGTAACGGTTAGATTTTATTTAAGATTCGGAAAAACAGCTGCCGCAGGCTTTAACAGGGCTACTCTGTGTTTCCTTGTTACAGATTCTGAGATCGCTTTGATAGAAGCTGAGGAGGATGCGTTTAACTTCTGATAAATATGCTAATGGGATTACACTATGATTGCAAATAGAAGCTTGGATGTGCGCTTGATCTTGATTCAGAGTGGCGTCTTGATTTTCCTCCATGTTTGCTTGCAATGTCTTAGCTTTGCTTCCTAGTTTTCCGAGAGGAGATCCATCGCACCAGTCTGTCAATGCCGAGTCTGCCAAAAGCTCATTACTTTTCTTCTTTGGATTTATATGGTGGGTTCTTACATTATGCTCAAGTTTTCCAAGAGAGGTGTCAACATTTCCGGGATTGCTTGTTGTTTCCTTATAGATTACAGCAGAGGCCTTTCTGCTACTAGCCTTGATGCAGCCTTCGTGATCCTCCCAGCACTTACCCAACTGATTGCAAAATGAGGCAGCAATGAGATCCAATAGAAAGCAGAGAGTGAAATTGAAGGGGATGCATTCTGATTTTTTCTTTGTAGATGAGTCCATGTTCCCTAATAGTTGCCTGCTCGTTTTGGTCCAGCCCCGAAGCGTTGGGTAATGGAGAGTAATCTGAAACAGAGGAATGCTTAGAGCTAAAGAGGCCCAGTCTTCTTTAGATTTATGGAATGCTGCAGTTCGATTCAACATCATTAACTAACAAAGATCTCCTACTCTGGAGAGAACCAAGATTGGCTTCCAAGTCCGCCTGAGAGTTTAACTTCCTTAGAATATGATAGAAGGAGATTTTATGAAACTTGGGCAGTATTAGCCTGATTTTTTTGAGTGTGGAGGCTAAATGTACCTAAGAAGGGTTCTTTTGAGATTTCATAGCCTGGATAATTAGCCTAGAGTCTCCAAAGACTGAGATGGATAGGAAATTCCTCTTGATAGCTAGATTTAGACCCTGCCACAGAGAAAGAGCCTCCGCTCTGTTGTTTGTTTCATTGCCCAGACCCCATTTCTTATTTGAACCTCCAAGACTCAAGATAACCCCACCGCCACCCACTGCTCCAGGGTTACCTTTAGAGGCCCCATCAAAGAAAAGGCATTGATCATCCAGAGTTGATCTCCATTTAATGAATTCCTGCTCTTCTAGACGAATTTCCCAATTAGTAAAGGCTATTGCAGGAGGAATGGGTCTATCCTTATGGTTTGGAACTAGCTCTTTTAGCCATTGATCCTCCTTGTTGTCCAAGACCATATCATTTCTAATGGCGGGTTTGGCTTCTAAGGCCTCACTCAACAGAGCTTTGATTTTAGTGATAACTCTGGCAGGATTACAACTCTCCTCCCTGAAAATTCTGTTGTTCCTCTCTAGCCACAGTTTCTAGCATGTGAATTTGGGTATCCACATCCAACCATTCTTGAGAAGGCTTTTTTTGGAGAGACAGAACGGGGATAACTTGGCCCAGTTTGGTAGAAGATTTTGGATATTTCCGGGAAGCTCGATTTTGTCAGGACCTAACATCAGGACACCCCTCCAAACTTCTTGAGCAAATGGGCACATTAACAACAGATGACTAGCCGTTTCTTCATCTGAAACACATAGGGGGCACCTGGAAGGCCCTTCCATTCCACGCCTTCGCAGGTTATCTCTAGTGAGGATACTTTTATGCGCCAATGTCTAGCAAAAGAAGCCAACTTTGGGAAAAGAAGGAAAGGCCCAAATAAGTTTCCATTGAGTTGGATCCGGAGGAACGTTTGGGACAGCCATCATGCTTTTGTAACCTTTTGATGCTGAGTATGAGCCTGAGAGTGAGCCCCACCCTCTTTTGTCCTTAGAAGAGGCCTTTAAAGGATATTTTCCTTGAAGTAGATCCAGCAATAAAGTGGCTTCACCCTCCAGCCATTGAGGGACCTCCCCCAAATTCCAACTAGCCCAAAGACTTCTTGCATCATTCGTCCAATTGGAGATGTCCCAAAGGGTTTTCATATTGCTGGCCTGAAGCCAAACTTTGATATTTACAAGTTCTTCCATCTGGTTCAAGGGTTGATCACCTAGGATTGAATCATCCCAAATTCTTATTTTTTTCCCATTACCTGGGATCCAGTATAGCTTGTGACTGAAATGCTCCATTGTTGTGAGACAGAGTTTAAAAATCGGAGATCCTTTGGTTGTTCTTGGAGGCTGATCCAAGCAACTCAGACGCTGCCCATGAAAATATTTTTTCCACGAGACTCTCTTGCTCCAACTAGGTTTCCCAGAAACAATGTTCCAAAGGAGCTTGGAGCCCAAAGCAAGATTTTGGGCAGCCAAATCGCGCATTTGGAGACCTCCTTCCAAGAAAAGCATCTTAAGAGTGTCCTAGTTTACTAAATGGAGCCTTATTTCATTATTTCCCCCCCCCCCCTCCCACAGAAATCTTCTTAGAAGACCATCCAATTTACTGACGAAGGTTTTAGGGGCAAATAGGATGGAATTCTGATATAATGGTAGACTTATGAGAACAAATTTAATTAGGATTACCTTCCCAGCATTATTCAACCATGAGGCTCCCCAAGCTTGTATTCTGAGTTTTAGCTTGTCTAGCAAAGGCATCCAGTGAGCTACTTTAGGTTTTGATTTGAAGATTGGGATCCCAAGATATTTAAATGACTCCCAAGTCAGGGTTCCTTCCATTTCTAATAGCCTTGCTATGTCTGTCAATTCCTTGATCGAGCAATTCCAGTCGTAGATTGTGCTTTTTAGATAGTTGATCTTGCTGCCCGACACCTCCCTATAAATGTCCAGCTCCTTCTTGAAGGACCTTGCAGAATTTATGCTTGCTCCTCCAAGCAATAATGTATCATCAGCAAACTGGGCATGGTTAATGTCTTTAACATTGTGAGCCATTCTAAGGCCTGGCAGTGTTTGGATCTATTGACTGTAGTCTAGCTAGAAGCTGAGCACCGAAGCTTGAATAGCGTAAAGGAGCGGGGACAATGGGCAACCTTGTCTTAGTCCCCTTGAGGCTTGGAATAATTCTGTTGATCGGCCATTAACCAACGGCGCTATCCAAGGGGAGGCTATGCAGGCTTTCACCCAATTTATGAGAGCTATTGAGAAGCCCAATTTCTCCATCACAGTAAACAGGAAATCATGTCTCACCCTATCAAAGGCATTTGCCAAATCTAGCTTAATCACCATACCTTTCTCTTTTCGATGACAGCTTGAGTGAACTGCTTCTTGCACCAGCACAATATTGTCAGGAATCTTTCTCCCTTTGATGAATCCTCCTTGGTTTTCAGGGATGATGACCGACAAAATTTTCTTAAGACGGTTGGCTATTATTTTGGTGACCAGCTTATAATTTGTATTACACAGAGAGATGGGCCGGAATCTGCTGAAGTCGATGGTGCCTTTCTCTTTCGAAATCAAGGCAAGGAAGGCCGAGTTGGTGTTTCCTCCAATCTTGGCACATGTCTAAGATTTCCCGACCATTCTCAGAAGATCTTTTTTAATTGTAGGCCAGCAAGTCAGATAGAACCTTACTGTGAACCCATCAAGGCCAGGAGCTTTATCCGGTTCCATGCAATCCAAAGCTTTTTTAAGCTCATTCATACTGATCGGAGCAATCAACATAGTATTATCATAATCTTGAACACAGTGAGGAATTAGTTCAATCGGATAGGCATGAGAATCGATAGCAGGGTCTTCCGGTGCCGAGTAAAGATCTTTGAAGAAAGAGTGGCCTGCTCTCTTTATGCCTTCAAAATATTTAACCACAGTGTTTTGATAATGAATTTCCTTTACTATTTTGAAGTGCTTGCGTGCTTCAGCTTGCTTATGGAAGTAGCTTGTATTTTTGTCTCCGGCATGTAACCAAATATTTCTGGACTTCTGTCTCCGGAACTCTTCTTCGTCCCTACTTGCTCTATGGAAATATTTTTGCAATTCAACTTCTTTTTGTAGGAGGTTTTGAGTTACATCGGATTTCTCCATTGTTAATTGATGGACAGCTAAGATTTCATGAGTCTCCTTTCTTTTGGTGATGGGTGTTTTCAGCCTTTTAGCCCACTCCTTGAGCTCTCTTTTAAGACCCCTCAATTTTTCTTCCCACACAAAGAAAGGGGATCCTTGGACATGCCGGTTCCAGGCCTCGGAGACCACCTCCTGGAAACCTTCTTGATGTATCCACAGAGGACTGAATCTAAAGGGAATGGGGCCAAGGTTTCCATCCAGGGAGAGCTCAAGCAGAATGGGTTTATGATCAAAAGTGTAGTTCAGCAAAATTTTAGAGGTGGCCATTAGACCGCATGTCAAGAAGGAGGTTTGGACAAGAAATCTGTCCAAACAAGTAGCAATGTGGCTGGGGCCTATCCTTTTGTTGGACCAGGTGAATTTCCCAGATGTGGGCTTAATATCCTCCAGATCCCAACCTAACATGAGGTCTTCAACCCATTCTCTAGATGGGTCCCTGACCGGAGAGCCCCTCTTTTTCTCTTCTACAGCTAGCGTAACATTCAGATCACCTGCAATAATAATATTTTCTGGATTGTGCAAGAAAAGATAGGACTGCAGCGAGTGCCAACAAATTTTGTTCTCAACTGGTAAGACCGGAGCATATAGATTGAACATACTTACTTGATGGCCAGACTCTTTGTGGAGAAGCTTAGTGAATAGCCAGTGGGGGGAACATTCTTCATAAATCAGATCATATAAGGAGTTGTCCCAGAAGGAGGCAATCCCTCCAGAGGCACCTCTAGCACTGACAGCTCTCCCTTGGCCTTTATGCCAGAATGCTTTGCTTGCTTGGAGGAGAATAAGGTCCTCCAGCTTTGTCTCCTAGATGAGAAGGATTTCAGGCGAGTACATCCTCACAATGTCTTTCAGAGATTCTTCTTTCAGCCTGCTGCCTAACCCTCTGCAGTTCCAGGAGACGTATTTCATTATTTACTGGCTTGGGAGGTTGTGGCTCCTTTTGGAGCCTTTCCATGCTTGCGCCTGGATCTGGTATTCATCATTCCTTTGAGATTTTTCTGGGAGCCTTGGAGTACATCCAGATAAGGTTTTTCCTCTCTATGTTTCTTCTTGGATTTTCGACCCCTGGCCGACTTGATAGGAGTGACTTGCAAGCTGTCTGATTCGGAGTCTCCCTCTTCTGTTTCTCCCCTAGAATCGGAGGCAAGACTGATGTGCTCCTCATTTTCTTCTTTTTCCCCTTGATCATCCTCTGATGGGGGAATGTTTGTTTCTGCCTCGGCTTCTTTCACTTTCTTCGACGGGTCTTCTGGTTCCTCTTGGGTCTCAATGGCATCCACCTTTTCCCTTGAGGAAGAACCTTCTTTTGGAACTTCTTTGGCCTTCCGAGGCTTCCCCAATGGCCCAGTATTTTTCGTCTTAGTTGGTTTTGGGATTGCCTTACCCTTTTTTATCTCTTTCCATCCTTCTTCGTCCACTTTGTCCCTTGTTGGGGCTTTTTGGGCAATTTCGTTGGAAGTTTCCATGTTCATGACAGGTTCTGCATTTGAAAGGAAATTGCTCGTAATCTAGTTTTTGATAATGATGCCATTCTCCAACTGTAATTTTTATTGCTTCAAGCAGACCAGCTTCCAGATCGACTTCCACACATATTCTTGCGCAAGTATATTGGCCCTTGTTATCTTCTTTGTCAATGAAATGGCCTAGACCATTTCCAATCTTCTACAAGGTGTGATAGCTCCAGCAATGGATCGGGAGGTTGGGGAGCCGGACCCAGACTGGGACCTCTTTAGGGACATCGACTAAAGGATAGAAGTCGGGGGTCCATTTATTAAGATACAAACCCTAATTTCCCATGAAATACGGACCGTTTCTGAATACCATATCTCGATCTTCTTTGGAGGTGAACCCGAAAATGAAATACCCTCTTCCGACAGCATAGCAGATCACATTGTTTTTTAGCTGAGGTCTCTAGTTGCGTTGGATCCAATCATCTGTTGTTTTTTTAGATGGCCAGCATCCCATAAATTGTCCTACTAACCCTTTGTCAGCCAGGGCTAGGGAAATTTTTATCGGTTGATCTTCTTGCAAGGCAATCTCAGGAATTTCCTCCAGTTTTTTGATAAATTTCGAGACTTCAGGGATCATATGTTTCTTCCCTTTTTGCGTTAACAATCTTCGGAATGCTTCCTCTGATGAGATCAGCGGGGTGGTAGAAGGCTCCCCACCCCCAGGCGCACTCATGGCGGCGGCTGTGGCTCCTCTGCGACCACAATACCTAGCTCAGACGCGATCGATGTGCGCACGCGAAAGAATCAAAAAAATTGTTACCTTATAGGAGGTGTTTTTTAAATAAGTGCTAGAAGTCAATTTTTACGAAGTAAGGAAAGAATAGATACAAGTACCAAACAACGGAACAAGGAGCATTAATGGTTTGAATGCATTGTGATCATGAAAAGAAACATAGTTTATTCTTCATGCATATTTAGATCAAGGAGCTTGTGACTATATTGTTAAATAGTATGAACAAATGAAGTATAATCTATTTTCAATTACACATTGTGATCCCCTCCTAAGGTTGGATCAACAAGAACAAGGACTTGTGCATTAAATACAACTGAAAGGTAAAATTTTCTATCTTGGCATATTACATGTTAATGAAGTAAATTTCAGTGTTGTATAAAATGCAATTTATTAACAACACTTGCTACTAAAAATTTGTTAAAGATGGCTAAACTCACATGGTGATCATATGGAAAGATCCAACACTCTACTGCTCATCATAATAATTGAAACACAAGTTTATGAAACCCTCACAATACCTTACTTCATTAGTTTTATAACCACGGAAAGAGGAAAGAATGTAATTAAACATGCTAGGACACTATGTTTATTTCTTACACATCCAATGCAAAGAGAAGTTAGAACCTAGGTATTTGGACAAATTATATTCCAAAAAGTACATCGAATAATAAGAATGTTGTTTGATAGCAATGTCATTCCATTAAGGATGTATGTCTAGTAATTTTTGGCAATTCATATTCATGAAATTGAGATGTAGTTTGTCAATGGTGACTAATATACCTTGGAATAAAAGGCATTGGTTGTGATGACAATTGAAAATCCAAAGTTTCCTTCAAAGATTCAGTGTATTCTTACAATCAAAGTCTCATTCTAAATTGAATGTGATTTACATTTCCCCTTGCTCAATGACAAAAAAAATTATTTGTGAAGCTTGCAATTGAGAAGTAACATGGATATTTTTTGATATATAAGGCACATAGAGAGCAAGTGGGAAAATAGAATGAGTGTGTAGCAATTTTTATGGTCCATTGAGAATTCCGTTTTTGGAAGGTTCAAAATACTTTATGATGTTTGTTGATGAAATTTCAAGTTGCAATGTACTTTCACAACACAAGCAACATTTTAAAAGTTGAAAGAGGTCAAAGTCAAGGTTGAAAGTGGAAATTCAAAGTAATAAAAATATCAAGACTCTCAAAATAGATAGGGATGAGAATAGAAACTACTTACAGATTCCATGACATTCACAAGTTCCCTGTATGTTCAACCAAATAGTTTGACAAAGGAGAAGAATAAAACGATTGTGAGAATATCATAGAGTAAGGGAAATTTTCTCAAACATTTATCTTGGATTGTAGTCCATACTTCAAGGTATCTACTCAATAAAAGACCATGGCTTTCAGAAAATGTCACTTAGTGGTAACAACCACAAATCTCTCTCAAAATTTAGATGTACTTATTGTTGGAAATTGTAACTAGATTCGGTCTTCATTTAATGTATTTGAGTCATCATGTAAATGTACTTGTCAAAAGAATAAATTAAATATTTATTATAATTATTATTGTGACTTATTAAAGCATGGGTTTCATGCTTGGGTCACCATGTTTTAGGTCAAATTCCCCATTGAGGACTTCTAGGATTTATTCTAAGTTAATAGAGTCATTTCATTGTACATTTAAAGAGACCCGACTTGGGCTTTCGAATCATGTAAAAAGGTTTATTATTGAGTCAAATATAAATTATGTGACCTCCACACCAAATCAGCCTAGAAGAGATCATGTCGGCTCATGTAGGCCCAAGATACCTATTCGACCTCACCTGGAGCCTATAAAAGGAAGTAATTCGAATTCGTTTGGCGTACATTCTCTCAAGCAATTTGATATCTCTTGTAGCCATGAAGAAGTTCGAAGGTTGTTACCAGGAAGCCGAAAGAAGTGCAAGTTTTGGGAAGTCTAAGGAGAAGAAGAAAAACGAAATTTTGGTGCCTCTGTCTCTCTGTTTCAGGCTTTGGATTGGGAGATCGAAGTCTTCCAAGTTTCGCTGCTACCGGAAGCCATATGATGTCGAAATTGCTGCACGAACTCTGTTTTTGGGAAGCCAAAAGAAATGCAAGTTTTGGGAAGTCTAAGGAGAAGAAGAAAAATGAAATTTTGGTGCCTATCTCTCTCTCTGTTTCGAGCTCTAGATTGTGAGATCTAAGTCTTCCAAGTTTTTCTACTATCGAAAGTCGTATGATGCCGAAACTGCTGCATAGTTAAAGTTGTTGGAAAGGGGTCGAAATTCTGGAGGTTGACTTTGTGTGGAGGAAAGGTCTGATCTTGGTTTAGGGTGAAGAGTCTCAAATAATACTATTGAAAGGAAGAATTTCTTGACTCGGTTTTCCCCTCGAGGGGGGTTTTTCCCTGGTTGTTGGCCTACATCTAGTGTCCTTGATCTATGTGCAGTTGCTTTGATATTTGCTTGATGAACTAATAAGAAGAAAGATAAGAACTAAAGAAGATCATAAGTAAATAATCAAGAACAAGAGGATCTTTTTGTCTTTCACAATACAAGCAACATTTTAAAAGTTGAAAGAGGCCAAAGTCAAGGTTAAAAGTGGAAATTCAAAGTAATAAAAAGATCAAGATTCTCATAATAGATAGGGATGTGTATAGAAACCTACTTACAGATTCCATGACAATCACAAGTTCCTTGTATGTTCAACCAAATAGTTTGACAAAGGAGAAGAATAAAACCATTGTGGGAATATCAGAGAGTAAGGGAAATTTTCTCCAACATTTATATTGGATTGTAGTCCATACTTCAAGGTATCTACTCAATAAAATACCATGGCTTTCAAAAAATGTCATGTAGTGGTAACAACCACAAATTTCTCTCAAATTTTAGATGTAAACACAAATTCTCATATACCAAAACAAATATGCAAAAGCTTAAGAAAGAAAGTTTGTGCATTTTTGTAAGTTACACTAAAGAGACTGCAATACAATGTAACAAAGCTTGTAGAAAACAACAATGACAAACCACAACAAAATAAAGCAAAACAAGCCTTGAAGATAAATCAATTTGACACCAATTGATGAAAAGGAGCCAAACATCTCTAATACTTTAAATAAATAACCAAAGTGATACCAACAAACAATGACCTGTTCAACGCTAGAAGAATTACATGAAACCATTAAATTAACCTAATCATGTGATTATAACAATCAACTTCCAATCAAAAAAGCATTGCTTAAATTCCAATGGGATAATCACAAGATGGACATCAAAAAGAGCCTTGCCAAATTAAGGTTTAAATGTTTTCTAAACTGAAGATTAAAAATAGAGACCATTCATAGAGACCGTTCATGCGTTCATGGAATGACCCCGTAACATTGTGCAAATAGAAGGATTTTATTCCACTACAAAGCATATGGACTTGGAAACAAAGAGTAAACATGATTGTAATGGTGTTTTTACATCTTGATGAACATGCCCTCTTAATCACAAGGAATAACTCAAAATAATTAAATTAAATATAATCTTATTCATATAGAGGAACCGTGAAGTATGAACAATAGATCACAACATTTTCACGTCTAAAATTAGATATATACACAAGAAATATTATAGAAGATTTAATATGATTCATTATTGTTGGGCATGTGTTATATTCTTTTCACGACTAGCTCCAGGTGCAACCCACTCGTGCAAAGAATATAACACATGTGGGCAGACCCACTCGTGCTAAGACTTCCCCACCCATAATTTTGTGCATGATTTTACGTACGATGGTTGATCATGGTATTTTTTAAATCCAATCAAGGAAACTATGATTATGTTCTAATAATACTCAAAATAATTAAATTAAATATACACACATGAAATATTATCACATCTCAAATTAGAGATATACACATGCAATATTATAGAAGATTTAATATGATCATTATTGTTGGGTATGTGTTAATATTCTTTGGGCGACTAGCTCCAGGTGTAACCCACACATGCAAAGAATATAACATGTGGGTGGAGCCACTAATGCAAAGAATATAACACATGTGGGCAGACCCACTCGTGTTGAGGCTTACACACCCATAGTTTTGGGCATGGTTTTACATATGATGGTTTTAACCATGGTATTTTGTAAATCCAATCAAGGAAACTATGATTATGTTCTAATCTAAGGTTAATGGATTGTGGGTTTATGAATGTTTCGGCGTGCATATAATGTATTGTAACATTGAAAGGAATATAATGAAAAAACAAACTGGCTTTCCTGATTTTGGGTTCTAGGAGGAAAAATTGTGTATATTTTATGTTCTCGCCATTGTATATTTTCTATTTTTTTAAGAATTTGTTTGCACATAATTTCTATACAGGATTGAAACCTACAATTATAACTCAGTAACTACCATTTAAATAATAAGTTGTCATCACTTAATGATTCAAAACAGATAAATGCAACATTTTATAAACTAGTATCATGTCATTTCATGTCTCATAATAGATATACACAGACATGATATTACAAAAGATTTAATATGGTTAATTAAAACTTGGTAGCTACTACAATTAAAATGTTGGCAAAGTTATCAGCACTTGATGACTCAAAGCCGGTGGAGGCAAACTACATAAAACTAGTAGCGAGACATTTAGGGGAGGGACGCCAGTTGTTGGGCGTCCTCCCCTCCACCTCAGCTTTTGACATGTAAACCAACATGGTCGTTGTATGACAGTTACCCATTTCAACCGTCCACGGGTCGTGGTAGGTGCCAGAATTAAATGCAAGTCCATGGGGTGGGTTTAGGGTTTGGTCTAGAGGTTTAACCGCGATGACCATTTGCCCCTGTTCATTGTTGCTCAAGCCCAAAGTGTGGTTGTTCGGCTCCGCTGGTGGTGGTGGTTGTAGGTTCCATAACCTGCGCGACCTGTCAGCATTTCTTGAATACTGTAAGTCCATTCGTTGCCCGCCATTGTTGGTTGGTTGTTTCAGGCAGTTCCTGAACCTGTTCGCCAATTCCGCCATGTTTGTGTTGTTGGGTTTGAACCTTTGTCAGTTTCTGAACGTTGAAGCTCGCCGCCCGTTCCTGTCCTTGAATGCGAAGTCCTCCATTGCTCGGATGCTAGACCGCCAGCTTATCGATTGTTTTCCACCAGGGTTTCAGTCCGCTTGCTCTGTTTGGTCGAATTCTTCAGGGTTTCGCATCAACCTCTCAAATTCTTCAGGTTTTTCATCAACCTCTGGAATTCGTTAAATTTTAACTCTGAGAATGCCATTTTTGTTTATAAAATTCTAATTTTCTTGTTTTTTGTAGGTACATTCTTCCATGGTTGGCATTGGCGAGGTTTGGGGAGGCATTGTGGTGGCTTCTCTGCAACCTTGGCGGCGGCGCTCTGCAACCTCTGCACTTCTCAACCTCTGCGCTTCTCGGCGACCTCTGGTAGGATTCACAATCCTACCAATCATTCTCCGTGTTTTTTAACACTTATTCCCTCTGTTTTTTAACACTTTCAATTGCTATTCGGTGGAATTTAGCTAGACTTCTTGTTTTCTTTTCAATGGAATTTAGCAATGCTTTACATATGTGTTCTATGTTTCACTGGTTATCTGTGGGTTTAGGGTTTGGTTGCTGATAAGAGTCAATATCAAGCGATTTGGTAGGTTTATAAATGAGTTCAATGGAATTTAGTTGTTAAATGTGTTCTATGTTTCACTGGTTATCTGTGGGTTTAGGGTTTTGTCTCTTGTAAGAGTGAATGAATAGCCTTTTGTGGGTTTATATGTGTTCAGTGGAATTTATGTTTTTTATATGTGGGTTTAGGGTTTAGTTTCGGCTGCCTCTCTTGGAAATATGTTGGAGGCTTCTTTGATGGGTATGTAATCCTGGTTGTCTATGGGTTAAGGGTTTGGTTTCGGCTGCCTCTCTTATCTGTGGCGACTTAGTGCACCTAACTCTGTGGGAACTTAACAGAGAACCACACAATATTTTAGATTATGGGCAATGTCCGGAAAACAGAGATACTCACTGATTTTAATTCATGCTCTTCCAAGACTGATTATTGTGGTAGCTTATTCATGAACTTTGGAATCTGAAAATGAACTCCCTTACTGTTCCATTCTGATTTTGAATTTATTTCATGGAGTTCATTAGTTACTGTTCCATTCTATTTTTGAATTTATTTATTTACTGTCTTTTTTAGGCAATGTGTCATGTGAGGCTCCTTGGATAGCTGAGAAATCCAATGCCTTGTACAAATTTCTCTTCCATTAAGTCATGCCTACTATAGGGTTTGGTTGCTTGTAAGAGTCAAGGAATAGGCTTCTTAAATCATGAAGGATTTCAAGGTTTTTTCTTCAAGGATTTCAAGGCATTTTTAATTAATACTTCTGATTTTTACAATGTATCTTCAAAGATGAACTCATCAATAATGTTGAAGTGTAATCTTCTTGATTTGGGCAAGGTCATTGTTGCATTGGTGCATTCATCTTAAAGGTTCTATTATTTATTTGTTCATAGCCTCCAAGTTTATTGTAGGGTTATATGTTGCACTCCCTTAACAGAGTTTATATGTTTATTGTAGTTTATTATAGGGTTATATGTTAATGGAACTTGAACTCCCTTACTGTTCTATTCTCTTTCCGAATTCATTTAATGGTTAATAGAGTTTATATGTTTATTGTAGTTTATTATAGGGTTATATGTTAACAGAAATTTAACTCCTTTACTGTTCCATTCTCTTTTTGAATTAATTTCATGGTTAACGGAGTTTATATGTGTATTGTAGTTTATTATAGGGTTATATGTTAACAAAAATTGAACTCCCTTACTATTCCATTCTCTTTTTGAATTTATTTCATGGTTAACAGAGTTTATATGTTTATGGTAGTTTATTATAGGGTTATATGTTAACAGAAACTAAACGCCCTTACTATTCCATTCTCTTTTTGAATTTATTTCATGGTTAACAGAGTTTATATGTTTATTGTAGTTTATTATAGGGTTAGATGTTAACAGAAATTGAACTCACTGATTTTAATTCATGCTTTTCCAACACTGATTATTGTGGTAGCTTATTCATGAACTTTGGAATCTGAAATTGAACTCCCTTACTGTTTCATTCTGTTTTTGAATTTATTTCATGGAGTTCATTAATTAGAAGTCTTCCACCTTTTTTTATTGTTCCATGAATGCATCTCTAAAAGAATTACAGGTCTTGATGCAACTATCATCATTGTTATTGAACCACATTCTAACTTCTTCTCATGAAAGGGGAAAATGTTTCATCACTGATCTTCAGGGTTGTCTTTTAATTCATGCTCTTCCAACACATCTTGGAATTTTTCATTGTGTTCCTACCTATTATACATTGGTCCCTAAAAATTTGGGAAGCCATTTACTGTCTTTTTTAGGCATGTCATGTGAGGCTTCTTGGATACAAATTTCTGTACAAATTTCTCTTCCATTAAGGGATGCCTACTATAAGGTTTGGTTGCTTGTAAGAGTCAAGGAATAGGCTTCTTAAATCATGAAGGATTTAAAGGCTTTTTCTTCAAGGATTTCAAGGCATTTTTAATTAATACT
This sequence comes from Pinus albicaulis, assembly GCA_034641835.2. Taxonomy (NCBI): domain Eukaryota; kingdom Viridiplantae; phylum Streptophyta; class Pinopsida; order Pinales; family Pinaceae; genus Pinus; species Pinus albicaulis. Next base: position 643,954,933 of record CM076575.1, on the reverse strand, counting down.
TTTGATTTTTACAATGTATCTTCAAAAATGAACTCATCAATAATGTTGAAGTGTAATCTTCTTGATTCGGGCAAGGTCATTGCTGCATTGGTGCATTGATCTTAAAGGTTCTGTTATTTATTTGTTCATAGCCTTCAAGTTTATTGTAGGGTTATATGTTGCATTCCCTTACTAGAGTTTATATGTTTATTGTAGTTTATTATAGGGTTATATGTTAACGGAACTTGAACTCCCTTACTATTCCATTCTCTTTCTGAATTTATTTAATGGCTAACAGAGTTTATATGTTTATTGTAGTTTATTATAGGGTTATATGTTAACAGAAATTTAACTCCCTTACTGTTCCATTCTCTTTTTGAATTCATTTCATGGCTAACAGAGTTTATATGTGTGAGGCTCCTTGGATAGCTGAGAAATCCAATGCCTTGTACAGATTACTCTTCCATTAAGGCATGCCTACTATAGGGTTTGGTTGCTTGTAAGAGTCATATTAGAGTTTATATGTTTGTGAAGTATGATGAAAACATTTAAATTATACTTAGTGTAGTAGAAAGGAAATCTGAGATCTATAAAGATATAAAAGTCCAAACATATAGTCCATCCAAAAATCCACATCATAATGTGGTTACATCCAAAAACATCTAACACTCCTATTATTTATGGCCTTGAGAATCTTCAGTGCAAAACCCTGAGTTGCCTGATTGAGCCAAGTAGGTTGGCCTTCCTAAGAAGGCTTGATTAGGTGGTGGTTGATTGCTACCATATAATTGAGACCAATTTTTCCCTTCCAACCATGCAAGAATTGAGTACCTGTACCTCACACTTGTGTTAAGTGGAGGTGTGTGATGAGCATACATTGAATTCACACCTCCTGTGATAGGAATAAGACAAGTGGATAAACCCCCATTTTGATAGTGAGGCACTTGAATGTTTATGAGGTCTTGGAATAATGTTGTATTATTTGCAATATTGTCCAATGTGTTGGACATGTTCCTGGATTCATTCTCATCAACTGTGCTTGCATTTATGTCAACCATATCAGTCATCCCTTGTTCCCTTTCAAGCATTTGTTTAGCCTTCCTTGCTTCCTTTTCCTGTCTTGACATTTGTTTTTGTTTCTCCTTCTCTTGCCTAGCTCTCTCTGTTTCAAGCATTTCATCTGCTCGACGTTGTGCTGCAATAGCCCTTGCTTCCTTCTTCCTTGATCTTTTTTTTTTCTGTTTTAATTCCTGAATTTCCATTTTTTTATTTTTCAGACTCAACTAGGAGCTCTATATAGTCTTCTGAGGTGAGTAATTGTGAACTTCACCCCAAACGAAGACTACTGGGTGTTCCTTGCTTATTTTTCATTAACACTTTTCTACTGGTATCTTTAGGAACTGCCCAAGTAACTTCTCTCTCCCTCCCACCTGCATGTCATTGCTTGGCACTTCAGTATCCATGGCACTTAATTGAACTATATTGTTTTCTTCATCTGGTGCCTCATTATGTCCTCCATCTTCTTCCATTGATCTATGGTCTACAAAAAAATGAACAATTTCACTGTTCAATTCAGCCACTTGTGAAGGTATGTTCATGCTTTGTTCATTGGTCCTTGAGACACTGTGGGCGTTCAAATTAATCATGGCTTCTGCCAGCCATGATGGTGGGTTTACTTGGCTAGGCAATGTCAATTGGTCATTTTCAATTTCATTAACAATATCAGCAATTTCATTTTCAACTACCGCTGCATTAACAATATCAGCATTTTCATTTTCAACTACATCTGCATTAACAATATCAACAATTTCATTTTCAACAAAATCTGCATTGTCAATTGCATGTTCAACAGTGTGATTAACAATATCAGTAGCAAGAGTTCCATCTTCTTCAGTTGGTAGAACAACCTCCATGTTTCCATCATTTTTTTGACAGGTATATTGTGTTTCACATATCTGCTCATCGTCATCGGCATATAACTGTCCTTGAGAGAGGGAAATTATATTGTCAGCTGCAACCACATCAGCATGTTCATGTACTTCTTCTTGCACTTCATGCTCTTATTCCTGACCATCCACATGGAAAGATTGGCTACAAGCAGTATCATGCATAAGAGCATCATAATTTAGTGGCCATATTCTTGTCCTCCTAAAGCCAACCTTGATATTTGATGGTGTCAGAGCCCTGTTAAAAGCCTTACTTGCAAGCTCTGCTAACTCGAACCTTTTCACCTCAACCCCTTAACTCTTTGTCATCCATGCAGCACGTTCTGACCTGAAATAGTTCTTAAAAGGGCCAAACACACTAACATCAAGGGGTTGCAATCTGTGAGTGGTATGAGTGAGCAATGTTAAAAGGTCAATGCCCAAATTTTTTGCTTCCTCAATTGTTTGTAGAGCCATGTGGCTTCCATGGCCATCTAATATCAATAGGTGTTTGTTATTAGGTGAGACACCACCTGGCACAGATGCAGCAAAGTGGCAAAGCCAATTTTAAAAAATTTCTTTAGTCATCCATGCATGGGGATGTGCAGCCATGCATGCTCCAGGTTCACAGTTTTGTATATAATTTTTCCACTGATTTTTACCTTTGAATAGATAAAATCATGGGATCGAAGCACCAATTGCATTGACACAACATAAAATGGTTATCCACTCCCTGCTCTTAGGCAAAATCTTTGGCATGTTTCGGCTGCCTCTCTTGGAAATTACCCTCATGCCACAATTCCTTCCTGCTTGTAAGCATGTTTCATCACAATTCCATATATGGTCTGCACCATGAGAATGTTTATCGTATGCACTAGAAAGAGTTTCATAAAACTTACATACAACTATAGGGCACAAATTTAATGCTCTGTCTCTGTCAAGGCCCTCAGTTGTACGCAATATAAGGTCAATATGCCTTTTTTTTAACTCAAACCACCATGATTTACCAAGAAACCCATCTTTGAATGGGTTTGGCCTCCCTTGACATATTTGAGCAACTGTAGATTTGAGTTGTATCAACTTTAGCCCATGTCTCAATTGGACCATTTCTTTACACCACTCAACCACCTCGGTCTCCTCCTCTTCAGTGATAACTGTAACAGACCCTCTACGTTTGGTGTGAGTGAGCCCATTTATCCAATAATGTATTGATGAGGGAGGAAAACTATGCTTCTTTGCAGATGCCCGAACAAAATATCCGTTGAACTCTATGTCGTCAATTGCAGCTAACATTTCTTCTTTTGTCCAACCTCTTATGCCGCTGATCTTTTTAGTTGAAGTTGTGCTTTGGACTGTGGTTGACGGTGGCTCTGTGGCTGATAGTGCCACAACATCAACTTCAGCCACATGGTCATCCTCAACAACATTGCTTGGAGCATTGTTGACATTCATATCACTTGTTCTTTCTTCATCTGATGAAGTGCATCACAGTGGGGCACCCCTGGTCACTCTTCTACCACTTCTTGTACGAGCTACATAACTCACTCTTGCCATGGATGCAACTACCTGCAGAAGCACCAATTGCATTTAGTTATTCATAATTGAAAAGAATACTTTCATACAAGCCAAACATCACTGGTAACATCATCTCTTCCCATTTATAACAATTTATAACAGATTAAAATTAGTTTGTGTATTATTGCATGCATTTAATTTAGAATAATTGAAAATAATGTTTTCATATAGAGAATACAACTTCTATGCATAGCTATTGCAGATAGATATGTTAACTTCAAATGCTACAGCTTCTATTTTCAGCTATTGCAGATAGATATGTTAACTTCAAATGCTACAGCTTCTATACTCAACTACTGAGATATTTTCCACATGGTAAGTTCAAATGATTGGGTAAGTTTGAATTCCAGTCTGATCTTTGTGTCATTTGACGTCATTTTGTACCCTGAAGCTGAATTGGGTAAGTTCAAATGATTGAATAAGTTCCACTGTGCACTGTGACTCTAAATTTTTCGAATCCATCAAATGTTACAAACTGTGGCCAAAACTCAGGTATTGAGGTGTTGAATTTAAGAAATCTATAATATGTTTTAGTTTCAATTGCAATGCCTCCTTATTCACCAAAATAAATTAGAATCTTATTCATCTTATTCTTTTTCATCTGTAGCTGATTTGGGCAAGTTCATGAGATAACAAGAGTTCCACTGTGCACTGCCTTTATATTTTTTAGATACATAACATTCTTATCATAGTCACTGAATTCATCAACCTGTTAAGCGACATTGCTCTTTACTAGTTCAACAAATCTAGGTGACTATTTGCCAAGGGACTCTAAATTTTTTGAATCCATCAAATGTTACAAACTGTGGCAGTAGATGCAGTAGAGTGGGGTTTGGGTAGTTTTATGGGATGTATGACTGATGGATATATAGTTCTGCAGCCTGCCTGTCAGTGTGTCTATTTGAAGCTATTCCCATTTTGTTCCCACTGTTGAGTTTAGTGATCCTAGGGGTGTTCATCCCATACAAAGGTTGTACCTTTCTTTAGGAGGTAAGTTAGAGGATGATAAACTCTCGCCCTCGCTGTGTAAAGATACTTATATTTATTCCCCTCAAACACTTTATTTCCTGGGGCCCCTTTACTAAATACCTCAAAGAAACAGAAAGAGAAAAGAAGGTCTTCCCCTCGAATGAATAGAGATGGTAAGTCTTAATTGTAGATCGGCCTAACAAGTTGATGGAGGTTCAAATCTAGATGACTATTTGCCAAGGGGCTCTATAATATGTTCACTCAAATAATATCATTATATTGTTTATTCTTTTGCACAACAACGTCATGTCTAGGCCAATAATTCATGTCACTCTACTTTGTGGGAGGCATTCATTTTGAGGTGCATTATTTGAGTTCCTTTTGTCATAAACTCGGCCTATGGTTCTACTATCATGTTTCCTTTTGTCATTAACCTCTTATAGAGATTGTTTGCAATTTAGTTTGTTTGCAATTCTGTTTTGGGGAAATTGTTTTGAGTTCAATCTCCCATTGGAATGAATTTGTGTTCAACTATACTATTAACTTCTTGTAGAGATTGTTTGCAATTTAGTTTGTTTGCAATTCTGTTTTAGGGAAATTGTTTTGAGTTCAATCTCCCATTGGGATGAATCTGTGTTCAACTATACTATTAACCTCTTGTAGAGATTGTTTGCAATTTTGTTTTGGGGAAATTGTTTTGAGTTCAATCTCCCATTGGGATGAATCTGTGTTCAACTATACTATTAACCTCTTGTAGAGATTGTTTGTAATTTAATTTGTTTGCAAATCTATTTTGGGGAAATTGTTTTGAGTTCAATCTCCCATTGGAATGAATCTGTGTTCAACTATACTATTAACCTCTTCTAGAGATTGTTTGCAATTTAGTTTGTTTGCAATTCTGTTTTGGGGAAATTGTTTTGAGTTCAATCTCCCATTGGGATGAATCTATGTTCAACTATATTATTAACCTCTTGTAGAGATTGTTTGCAATTCTGTTTTGGGAAAATTGTTTTGAGTTCAATCTGCTATTGGGATGAATCTGTGTTCAACTATATTATTAACCTCTTGTAGAGATTGTTTGCAATTTAGTTTCTTTGCACTCGTCAGAAATTGTTTTCGGCTCAATCTCCCATTGGGATGAATCATGGTTCAACTATACATTTGATTAACCTCTTGTAGAGATTGTTTGCAATTTTGTTTTGGGGAAATTGTTTTGAGTTCAATCTCCCATTGGGATGAATCTGTGTTCAACTATTCTATTAACCTCTTGTAGAGATTGTTTGCAATTCTGTTTCGGGGAAATTGTTTCAAGTTCAATCTCCCATTGGGATGAATCTGTGTTCAACTATACTATTAACCTCTTGTAGAGATTGTTTGCAATTCTGTTTTGGGGAAATTGTTTCGAGTTCAATCTCCCATTGGGATGACTCTGTGTTCAACTATACTATTAACTCGCTGTAGAGATTGTTTGCAATTCTGTTTTGGGGAAATTGTTTTCAGTTCAATCTCCCATTGGGATGAATCTGTGTTCAACTATACTATTAACCTCTTGTAGAGATTGTTTGCAATTTTGTTTTGGGGAAATTGTTTTGAGTTCAATCTCCCATTGGGATGAATCTGTGTTCAACTATACTATTAACCTCTTGTAGAGATTGTTTGCAATTCTGTTTTGGGGAAATTGTTTTGAGTTCAATCTCCCATTGGGATGAATCTGTGTTCAACTATTAACCTCTTATAGAGATTGTTTGCAACTCTGTTTTGGGGAAATTGTTTTCAATTCAATCTCCCATTGGGATGAATCTGTGTTCAAAGGAAAATAGAAAAAAATATACAATTTCATGAAAATTAAACTTTTAAGAAAACTGAAATAAAGACTCACAAATGAAATTAGAAGTGTAAGAACACTGAAATAAAGACTCGGAAATGAAATTAGAAGTGTAAGAAAACTGAAATAAAGATTCAAAAATGAAATTAGAAGTGTAAGAAAGCTAAAATAAAGACTCGGAAATTAAAATAAAATTGTACGAAAAATGGTGCTATAATTGAGAAAACTAACCTGAATATATTGTGAAATGTTTTGGGGTGTGTTCTATGCCTAGGTTGTCTCCAAGGCTGGGTGTGTTCTGCGCTGGGTTGTCTCCAAGGCTGGTGAATAGTTTGAAACTGAAACATGTAACTTCAACAGTGGTTGAACTTCTTTTATAGTTTTTTGCAATTGAATTTTATTGGTGACAATGATGGACATGGATTGCAATGGCTTCATTTTGCATGTGTGATCAGGTTTGAATTTGATGTGATCTAATAGCTGAGAATTTGTTTTTGTTGATCCATGTGCTTTGATCTGCTTTGATGGAAAATCATTTATTGCATTTATTGGGTTGGTGTCATTTATTGTACACAGTGGGTTTAAATGTTATTATTGGATGGGTGTCATTTATTGAACACAATGGGTTTAAATGTTGAATAACACAGCAGTTATGGTTGACATACATTTATTTTTATTATGTGTAGGTATTGATATTTAATTCTCATACACAGCATCAGGGCTGATCAGATGCACTGAAGTGACTAGCTTTTTGAACTTATTGACTTGACCATTTTGGAAGGAAAAATGGTTTTATGAGTTTTCTAGTTGACATGATAGGATTTGTAATCTTGATACTTATTAAACTATTTATTGACAGTTGTGGGCCCAGTCAATGACTTGGGAAATTTTGGACTTAATTTAATATATATTTAAACTTCAATTTATTTCTTTATGTTTAATTATTGGTTGCATATATATATCTATTTTTGGTGGGTTGATGGAACTAGTACTATAACAATTACTGGTCCCTGCACAACATTAGACAACTCTCCCCTATCATACCACACACATAGTAGACTTAAAATCTAACTTATGAGCATCGTTTTCCAGGTCATAATATCCAAAAGATAACAAAACAACGAAGAGCATCCAAGTGAATACAAGACACACTGCACGTGCCAGTGTTGAATATAAGCATGATAGTTATTGCAAGTCACCAGTAACCATCATGGTGGTACATGCAAAGATAAAGTACATGGAGAATTGATTTTTTGAAAGGAAGTTAATCCCTCACCCATATGAAGCTTTCTCAAGTTTAAAGATGGTTCCTTCAAGTTTGTTACATCAGATTGGGGGGCATTGCAAAAGAGACATTAATCGGTTTAACGAATAATGATGTAGCAAGCACCTAATCATTGCAACTTGTCTTTTGAATAATAAGTAATTTCTAATTTGTTGACTTTGCTTTTGCTGTTTTATTTAATAATTTCCTCACATTTAATTATATTATTTTATAATTTTTTGGTCAATGACTGTTGCATATTTCTACAGTATATATATTAAGTGTTTTGGATCAGCACAGTCGTCCTTCTTCTCCTGATACTGGAGGACACTAAATAGTTATTCTCCTGATACTGAAGGACACTAAATAGTTCGAAACAAGTTGGGCTCTTAAATTTATGATGTAATTTTTCCAGAAATTTATTTGAAATATTGATATGGATCACAGAAACTTACAATGTCAAGTGATTTCAGTGTAGTAAGCACCTAATCATTGCAACCTGTCTTGCACAGAATCAAGGCAACGATTATTGCGACTAAGCAAAAGTATAAGGCAACAATTATTGCAATTTGTGAAGAACTACGACTTCTTGACGATGACGATGTAAATCGTCAACAAGTCGATGCCGTACATCTCTTTTTATGGTAATGTAGGGGTTGCGTAATTCTAACAATCAAATATCTCATTCACAAAGCAAACGCATTCAGATTCAACACCACAACTTTCAATGACTACATAGCTCAGCCTAGCTGAGAAGATAACCATAAAATTTATAAAAGGAAAAATAATAATAATAATAATAACAAAAATAAAATATAAAAAATAAATACAAAAACAAATTATCAACTACCAGATATCTTCACACCAGCATTGAGGGACAAGTCTTAAAAAGTTCATTGAGATGCTTGGTGCTGTGTAAATCTTCACACCAGCATTGAGGGACAAGTCTTAAAAAGTTCATTGAGATACTTGGTGCTGTGTAAAGGAAAACAAAATGATCATTGAATGGTGTTAGAATATTTTGTATGTAATATACATGTAAAATTTCAACGAAATCATGATTCATCAGTGTAGACGATGGCATGTCAAGCCACCCACCAAGTTCCAACACATGAATAAACAACTATAATTGTTAATGGCTTGCCATGTTTGGTCTATGCAATAAGCCACCTGTTTTTAAGTTTCAAGGCTTTCCATAAAAATAAAAATAAAAATAATATAGTGACAAGATTAAAAAGCTTTTACATGTTTTAAGCACAGGAAGAGGCTAACGACCTATGAACTTGTAAGCAAAGTTGATAATCAATAGGGCTAACCAGTTATAAACGTGGAAGAAAAGTCGCAAACAAGTTTATTTTATGATGGAAAAGGCTAGCCATTTGGATCACTTATGTTACAAAAATGTCAAGCTTGTTCAAGTAAAAAATATGAAAATCTGCTGAAGCTGGAGATCCTTCTTTCATATGCCACAAGGGCCATGTCTGATGCGTTTGTGGTCTAACAAAAGGACCAAAGGTTCAAATAGTTAATGGTTAGCAGTCACCAACTATTAAAACAGTTTAGCTATGCTAATTTTCAAATTTCATTTATAAACACGAGCAATTTTTATGGGATAATATCGGGAATGAACAGATGCAGGGTTTTCAACATTCAGCTTGAAATAACATAGAAGACAATGCAAAGGTCCCCTTGTGAATATTAGGGTATTAATTAGAATCAAAAGTCAAAAGCTACACAGTAGAATGCATTTATTCATCTTCAAGGATATCACAGCACACACCACACTGCATTTTCAATTTTCATCCATAGAAATGTTCCATCGATGGCAGGATTTATGGTTAACAATAGCAATAACTAAAGACCTTGTCACCATACAAACGTACATACATCACTTAGGTAATGGACTGAACTTAATTCTTTTCTACTTAATTACAAATCATGACGATATCCACAAAATCCAAGAACAATAGTTTAGCTTGTGGAAATTCCACAACTACTATGTTCGTGGGTCATATTCCTTCCATAGCACCATTTTGCTAAATAACAACATGAAGGGACTGGTACCATTCTGCTGATTTAACAACATACTAATCTCATCACTAAAAGAATGATAATTGTAAGAATCTAACAGATTTTGCAAATATATGAGCTCAGCTTATAATTATATAACATTTTTATTTTGGCATATTGTTATTGCCATGAAACACTGCTTCTCGAGTTCAGATAATTGCAGAGCTGTTCTATAACATTACACCTTAGTAAATTCAGCCTTCAAATCCAAAGCACTAAAACTATCCTACATCTCAAATTTCAAAATTTTTAATGCCTACACCTTTTGTAGGGAAAATAGAAAAGACAAGAAATACAATATGTAACCCAAAATTTGTTCAAGAAAATAAAGCTATAATCGATAAAACAAATAAAACGTATGGCATGATCTGCTGAATCATCTGAGGTGCTCAATTATCCTCAACAGCTTTGGAAGCCTCAGATGCCTGCAATTCACCATCATTTCCCAGCTTTTGAACCTTATTTGGTTGTTCATCTTTGGCAGATCCATCATCCTCTTCAAATCGTCTGTGTTTCTTCTCTATGCTGGTACCATTCCCCTTGATAAAGGGCTTTCGACTGTTAGATGAGTGCCTGCCTCCTCTACCACGACCACCTCTGAAATAAGGTTGAATGGTCCCAAGTAAATAAGTCATTTAAGTCAAGTCATCAACGGGGAAAACTCTGAAACTACTACCATTGAAACCAATATAGAAACAGTTTCTAAAAAAGAAATATTTTGATGGACAGGATTGTGGCATGTCATAAATAAGCATCCACATGGTCAGAAAGTCACTCTGCCAGGAAAAAAAGAACAAGTGTGCAAAGCAACAGTTTTTGCAATGCCCATTTCTTAAGCGTTTCATCAGGCATAAAAGCGATCAATCAGGCATTGCATCACACAGGGCTAGCCACAAATCCCACCATAAAAACCTTAAATGTTTTAAATTTTTCAAAAAAATGCGAACTCTTCTGGAATTTTCCTGTCATTGACTTGTGAAGCAACTACCTGATTAAAATATAAAAAATGCCACCAGACCAGATTTTTCTTAGTAAATCAATAAGTACCTTCCCCTACTGCTGCCAGCAGATTGTCGACACCTATCTTGACCCATACGGAGCTTAGCCCAGTACTCCTTCTCAGCTTCGCCTGGAAACAAACAAATCAGATTGACAACCAGATAACTTTGAGCCTGAGGTCCATAAGATTTTGGGACATTTTACATATGCACTGTGCACAAGTTAGAACAAAGCAGACTACCATGCATCCGCATAGAAAATGTGCACATACCCTCAACTGCTTCTAATACAGCAATATAGTTCTTCACAATTAACCCCCCCTCTTCAGCAAGTACAGCTGCTGCGCGGGCTTTCTGAACCACTTCAGGTTGCTCAAAACGGATATATCCTGACTCCGCTCCCATTTGATAGTCAACATACTGATACAATGTATATTCAAATATCCAATAAGAGCTATTATAAATCTTTGAAAGACAAAAAGCTGAAAACTCAGCAATACACAAATCTGTTACATTCCCATAACCGATCAAACATTAACCACTACTGCCATAACATTATAACGTGGCAGTATACTGCATCAGAAAGGCCTAAAATCCTACCATCCACAAATAGACTCGTTAATTATAGTGCACAACAAAAAAGTAATCAGTAATTACATGTTCTAAAAAGGTGGTACAATTATCTATATTGACCAACACCACAACTGGAAAACATCTGAGCAGGACACTCGGTATATATTAGGTAGCTGATAGATTTGTCATCAATTGTCATTAATTCTATTTTAAATCAAAAGAAATACATAAATAGGTGCATCAAATGACTTCTTGGTAAGCTAGAATTCACATCCAAAAAATTAATAAGTCAGAAAAGATGTCTGACACCAGCACTTCAGCTCATAGTTTTAAACACCGGTCCAATCAAACTGAAAAACAGTCAAACCGGCCAGTTAGTTCCCTGAGATATCAAACCAGCCCAATAAATCTGATTCGGTTTGGTACCTAACCAGTCCTGACAAGCTGATTTCATAAAAAACTGGCCAGCTAGGAAGCCACATGACTGGGCATATTTATGGGACCCGCAGGTGGTTTCTAGAGGTGATTTTTGGCAAACCATGGCAGGTGCCCTCCTAAATCTGCCCCCATAAGCTTATAAAAGGATGCCTAAGCGCCTACTCGCCTCAAACATTTGATTTCTAGTGTTTGTGAGCATATGAGAGCTTAGACAGTTCTGCAACAACATTGAGTTTTGGAGCAACAGCAGCAAGTTTGGAGGTTCTTTGTCATCTTGGAGCTGATTTGCAGCTGTCTAGTGGAGCTGGGGGTGTTGATTCCAATGCAGATATGGTAGTTGAACCAGGAGCTGAAGGAAGCGAACCACCAAGACCAAGCATGGCGCATGGTGACTCGTGAGGGAAGTAGCTGTCATGCAGCTTGGAAAACTCGTTCTTCCAGTTCTGCTAAGTGTAGTGTTGTTGCTCATGCTACCACTAGCACTGCTATTGAAGCTGGAGAGGAGTTTGAGGAGTCCTCAGACTCTGAGCCAAATGATGTTTATGTAGCTCCTGGTGATGATCCCATGTGTAGTAGTGGTGATGAGTTTGATGAGTGATCATGCATGCAGCAGAATATTCAAATTTAAACAGACCCATTACACAAAATCCATGAAGAGAAAACTCTAGCAAAAATATTGACATGCAAATCTAGATTCTACAGCATTATTAGAACACCCTGCTGCTCTGCAAATAGATCCATGAGATGAAGAATATGGTAAAAAAAAATGGGGATCGATATGTTTTATGGGAAGGAAAAATATTCCTGTTCAAATTCTTTCAGATGCAGAGACTTGATAATTTTCAGTGAAGGAAATCTTTCTAAGCTTAGGGATTTCTCAGAACCTTTTTTAGAGATAGCACCACAATGTATTAAGTTATATGAGAATTTTCTAGGTTATATCCATTGTAGATATGGCAGTTAGAAGTGGAAGAAAACACTTCAAATATTAGCAAAAGATATGAAGACAAAGGATTGCACTGTACAAAGGTTTTATCTAATATGCAGGCCGCAGAATACTCAAATTTAAACAGAGCCATTACACAAAATGCATGAAGAGAAAACTCTAGCAAAAATATTGTCATGCCAATCTAGATTCTACAGCATAATTAGAACTCCCTGCTGCCCTGCAAATAGATCTATGAGATGAAGAATATGGTAAAACAATGGAGACCGATATGTTTTATGGGAAGGAAAACTTCTCCTTCTGTTCAAATTCTTTCAGATGCAGAGACTTGATAGTTTTCAGTGAAGGAGATCTTTCTGAGCTGAGGGATTTCTCAAAACTTTTTGTTAATTTTGGACAACTAGGTCCAAACTCCATGATGTGATGCTCAGATGGCGATGCCAATATTTTAATTGGGTTCCTCTTTTGGAGAGGTGCAAGATCGATCTAAAGATCATCTTGATCGGATGAGCAGAACAAGTATTTCGAATTTATACCACATGTGCAAGGTCAGCCTATTTTATCCCACATGCATAAGAGATGTGTCACACACCCCCAAAGATGCCTATATATTGGAGAGACTTGGAGTTCATTATACACACAATGTGTGGTGGCATTTTCTTCTCTCTTGATGGCGATGGAGCTGCGTTCTTGGAGCTGCGTCTTGGTGGAGTATTCTTGTCTGGGTTGTCTTGGGGTTGTGTGACATATGTGGGTAGCAGACCTTATGAAGACTTTGCTGGTTGAAGCATCCTGCTGATCGCCGTAACGCCACCATTCTTTATCTCTGTTTTTGGCTTGTCTTCCATCGATCTATTGGTATGTTCTATCTGCATCTTACTTTCATTGTGCCCACCACAACAAGTGATAGCGTGGGCAGTTTTGTGCCCTAAGCTTCAGCGTGGAAGAGCCAACAAGGACAGCGTGGCTTTTCTAAGTGCTGTAGGTAACAGCATGAGAAAAAAAAAAGGAGAACTATTGTAAGAGCCTTGGAGGAGACTACAACAGTGTGCTTACATCCCTTCGCAAGAGAGCAGCAGCAGCATGTTGTAGATGTGCTCTTGATGGTGTCTAGTTGATGAAGTTTGTTAGCAGCACAAGAGAAGAACTCGCACTAGGGCAAAGAGGAGGAGAATACTTATGTTTTGGCCGCCACTCAGCAGGCACCTCAGCGAAGGAAAAAAGGCTAGGTTTGTAGCCTTTTCATGACTGTTTTGAGCCTTGAGGGCTAGACAACCATGCAGGAGGGCTGAGTTGTGATCTGGTATGTTTTGTCATACTTTTGTGTGTGGGTAATTCTATGTAGGAGGGCTGCATTCTATACAGATTTCTGAAGGAGATCCGCAGCCCTAATTGAGGTCTGTTAGGCAGAAAAGAGGGCTAGAAATAGCCCAAATCTTCAGCGTATATGAGCAGCCCTACAAGTGATGAAACCCACAGATATTAGAAGGATTTCTGAGCAAGAGTTTAAGGCTGGAATCGAATGGTAACTAGCCCTAACCAGGCCAAAATCAACAGCAGAGGAGCGGACCAAACAGCGAGCAAATAAGGTATGTTTGAATAAGGTTTCTGTGCTATTTATGTGTGAGGAATCTCTGTAACGGGTTGCAGAAAGGAGGCTGCTATAGCAGCAGAATAGGATGCCAGTTTGGAAGACGTGAGGACTTGGAGTAGCCCTTCTCTCTAGGCCGCAGTTACCTAGTCTCATGTGCAGCCAAAACAGGGGTATCTTCCATGGTTTTGAAGTTTTTGTATGTTGATGATGGTACAGATTTGTTGTATGGTGTGCTGAGGAGAGGCCTCAAGCCCTAGCTCAGTGATTGGGTACCTTGAAGTGGACAACAAGTGAACAAACCTATGGGGAAAAAAAAATACACACGTTGGGAGCAGTGGGTTAGGGTTGTTGGTGAGCCCTAGCCAGTCTTCTAGAAGAACAGAAATCGAGGTCAAGGAGGCAGCAACAGGTTGTTGTAGATGACTCCTAGTTGATGGATGGATGTTTTATGATGTTTTGGGCATACTCTCGGGTGGGACTTATCTACTGTAAGCTGCAGATTGCTACAGGAAGGTAGCATGAAACTGTAGGAGACAGCCAGAGATTTTTTTTGAGTGACTGAATTACAGATAAAACTCAGACTAGCTCAGGATATTCAGTGAATTTCTATCTGTCTCAGAATAGCCTAAAGAGACCTGATTAATTGTAATCTACTTCAGACTCTGTAGATATGACTAGTGGCAGATGACTCTCTATAGTTTATTCTCTGCTTAAAATAAACTTGATAACTAGGCATTTTGGGGCTATTCGACAAAGCAGTTGAAGGTAGGTGCCTTCCTGGAAGTGGTATGTGCAAAGTCTTGTGAGCAAAGATTTGAAGATCTGTCATCAATTGATTCATCCGTTTTATATCTGAAAACTCGACTCCATACTTGAGGGCTATCCCTGCCAAGACATCCATTCTTTGATACTGAGCTGTTTTGCACAAATTTTAATTTAGAAACAGAGATCAGGTTGGAGGAATTTCGTGGCAGAAGCTGTGGGAAAGGTTGCATGCATTTCCAGGCTGCAGTCTGCTCAAATTTTCGGGGTCGCTCCTGTAGCAGTCAACAAGACATTCGGGACAGTGGCAGAGAAATAAGCATCACATCATCATTTCTGGAGAAATTTTTTTTGAAGGTTCAAGTTGCATTATGCAAAGTCTCTCATAGACAGTTGCTGAGCGTATTTCCTCACCGTGGATCATCTCTGGGTGTTCTTAAGTCTGTCTTTCTGCCATCATAGGACGAGTTTACTCATACCTTGTTATCATAATATTGTCTTGTACATGTGGTTGAGTTTATTCATCAGAAGGGGACGATGTCTGTCTTTGAATGCTGTTTGAGGAAATCTAAGGATAATATCAATAGCTGGTCGATGAGCCTTAGAACAGTGACATGTGGCAAAGTATATATGACCTCACTGTATATGGCAGAGTCCATATGAACTTGATCTGTGGTATCTTCAGAGGCATATATATAACCATGAAGTTTGATATCTTCAGTATTGTATGGCAGTATGACTGATGAATATGATAATATCACGGCAACACTGAAATCCAGCTATATGACAGTGTATGGCTTTGACAGTGGAAGAATAAGATTCAAGCCCATGAGTGCAAAACTACTTTCCAAGTTGGTGTCTGGGATGCCCTCATTTAAAATAGATGTCTTCTCTCACAAGAGAAGCTGGCATTAAGAGGGAGAATACAACTGTATATGCTCCTGAGCTAATATCATTGCTGAAAGAAAGAAGACCCTCATGGCTCAAAGACATATGGCTTCAAGGGGGAAATTCCGGAAGAAAACCAAGAAGCCATATAAATACCAGAGGTATCTAACTGCCATGAGTACAATATGAGCCAGAATCATTTGGGAAAGCTGTAAAACATCAAGTCTGGAAAGATGCGATACACAGAGTACAAGTCCATTATGGAGGGTGATGTCTGGGATATGGTCCCTAGACCACAGGACAAAGCTGTTGTCACCTCGATATAAGATCAAGCATGGATCTTATAGAAAATGTGTTCCCTGAGACTTCTCTCTAGGAAGGCATTGATCATGTTTGCACCTGTAATCTATTATTACCCTTGCTGCTACGCAAGGACGGAATCTTCATCATATGGATGTAAAGACCGCCTTCCTACATGGTGCGATAAAGGAGGAGGTGTATGAAGAGCAACCTTTGGGATTTAAAGTCCAAGATCGAGACACCCATGTTTGCAGGTTGGCTAGCCCCCAAGGCTTGGTACGAGAGGATAGATAGCTACTTGATGAAGTTGGGCTTCACTCGTAGTAATGATGATTCAAACCTTTATTTCAAGGTTGATAGAGAAAAGCCTCTCATTCTGGTTCTCTATGTGGACGATCTCTTCCTGACAGATGCTGACCCTCTCATTCATCAGTGTAAGAGGGAGCTCACTTCTGAGTTCGAGATGAAGGACCTAGGACTGATCCATTACTTCCTATGCCTCGAGGTCTGGCAGAGACCTGGCGAGATTTTCCTTTCTCAAGGAAAATATATTGTGAAGTTGTTGGGCCCGTGCTAGCAAATCCTACTGAGTATCATTAACTCGTAGGGGCCCTGATGTTCTTAGGGAACATCCGTCTGGACGTATGTTGTGCAGTGAACACTTTGAGTCAACACATGGTTGATCCTCATAACATTCACTGGGTTGGTGCCATGAAACTCTTGAGATATCTCTGAGGCAGGATAAACCATGGGCTGAGATACACTGTCAAGAGTATGACACTCCATGGATATACCAATGCCGATTGGGTTGGCAGTGTGGTGGATCGCAAGAGCACATCTAGATGCTACTTCGCACTTGGGTTTGCTTCGTGCAGGAAGCAGAAGTCGGTAGCTTTGAGAACCGCTAAGGCCAAATGCATTGCAACATGTATGGCCTATTGTGAAGCCACTTGGGTGCGAAAGCTCTTCAATGAGTTGTTTGAGCATGTGCTAGATGCCACCGTTATCCTTTGTGATAACCAAAGGGGGATTCGTTTGTCATAGAATCCCGGGTTCCACGATTGATCCAAGCATGTTGATGGCTGGTACCACTTTATCCAGGATATGGTACAGTAAGGTGTCATAAGGCTCGAACATATAGGAACTGATGAGCAGGTCGCAGATATTCTGACAATGCCCTTGGGGAAGGTCATGTTCCTAACCTTCCATGAGAATCTTGGAATTGTGGAACAACCCTATTTGAAGGGACCTGTTGGACGATGAGCTCTTGGAGCTCCAAGGGGGTTTTTGGGGATAGCTTCTTGGTGCTATAAGCAACCACTGGGCTAGGCTTGTCGAACCTAGTTGGTGTGCTTCTACCCCACCGTGATGATATTGAGTTGGTTTACCTCTCTCTGATATGTGCCCCGTATGCATCCTACCCATGGAGTTTCGGACTCATGGGAAGTACCTCTCATTTGGCCAATGAGGTCGGAAATGTGAATAGAGACCATAGCAAGACCGATGGACGCATCGGAGATTGTCGTACTCTCTACGTCTAGGATGGCACGTGTCCAACCACTTGAACTGGGATCAAGTTTAGCGAGGTTTCAGACCTCCAACTGACTTCAGGTCAGTGAAACTAACTTCGAGTTAGTATATGACTCTCTCGAGTCCAAGTGAGGTTTCGAACCTCCAACTGACTTTGAGTCAGTGAAACCAACTTCGGGTTGGTGTGTGACTCCTTTGACTCCTATAGAGGTTTCGGACTTTCTAAGCTGACTTCGAGTTATCCATGAGTGATATCTTTGTGACTCACCTTTTGTTTTGAAATAAAGCAGCCAACGAAGCAAGTTACGGCGGGATGACACACGATGTCTGGATGGAGTTCTCCCTAGTTGAGAGGGAGTGTTAATTTTGGACAACTAGGCCCAAACTCCATGATGTGATGCTTAGATGACGATGCCAATATTTTTATTGGGTTCCTCTTTCGGAGAGGTGCAAGATCAAGCTAAAGATCTTCTTGATCAGATGAGCGGAACATGTATTTCGAATTTATACCACATGTGCAAGGTCAGCCTGTTTTATCCCACATGCATAAGAGATGTGTCACACACCCCCAAAGATGCCTATATATTGGAGAGACTTGGAGTTCATTATACACACAATGTGTGGAGGCATTTTCTTCTCTCTTGATGGCAATGGAGCTGCGTTCTTGGTGCTGCGTCTTTGTGGAGTATTCTTGTTTGGGTTGTCTTGGGGTTGTGTGACATATGTGGGTAGCTGACCTTATGAAGACTTTGCTGGTTGAAGCATCCTGCTAATCGCCGTAACGCCACCATTCTTTATCTCTGTTTTTGGCTTGTCTTCCATCGATCTATTGGTATGTTCTATCTGCATCTTACTTTCATTGTGCCCAACACAACAAGTGATAGCGTGGGCAGTTTTGTGCCCTAAGCTTCAGCGTGGAAGAGCCAACAAGGTCAGCGTGGCTTTTCTAAGTGTTGTAGGTAACAGCGTGAGAAAAAAAGAGGAGGACTATTGTAAGAGCCTTGGAGGAGACTACAACAGTGTGCTCACATCCCTTGGCAAGAGAGCAGCAGCAGCATGTTGCAGATGTTCTCTTGATGGTGTCTAGTTGATGAAGTTTGTTAGCAGCACAAGAGAAAAACTCGCACTAAGGCAAAGAGGAGGAGAATACTTATGTTTTGGCCGCCACTCAGGAGGCACGTCAGCAAAGAAAAAAAAAAGGCTAGGTTTGTAGCCTTTTCGTGACTGTTTTGAGGGCTAGACAACCATGCAAGAGGGCTGAGTTGTGATCTGGTATGTTTTGTCATACTTTTATGTGTGGGTAATTCTACGTAGGAGGGTTGCATTCTATACAGATTTCTGAAGGAGATCCACAGCCCTAATTGAGGTCTGTTAGGCAGAAAAGAGGGCTAGAAATAGCCCAAATCTTCAGCATATATGAGCAGCCCTACAAGTGATGAAACCCACATATATTAGAAGGATTTCTGAGCAAGAGTTTAAGGCTGGAATGGAATGGTAACTAGCCCTAACCAGGCCAAAATCAACAGCAGAGAAGCAGACCAAACAGCGAGCAAATAAGGTATGTTTGAATAAGGTTTATGTGCTATTTATGTGTGAGGAATCTCTGTAACGGGTTGCAGAAAGGAGGCTGCTATAGCAGCAGTATAGGATGCCAGTTTGGAAGACGTGAGGACTTGGAGAAGCCCTTCTCTCTAGGCCGCAGTTACCTAGTCTCATGTGCAGCCAAAACAGGGGTATCTTCCATGGTTTTGGAGTTTTTGTATGTTGATGATGGTACAGATTTGTTGTATGGTGTGCTGAGGAGAGGCCTCAAGCCCTAGATCAGTGATTGGGTACCTTGAAGTGGACAACAAGTGAACAAACCTATGGGGAAAAAAAATACACACGTTGGGAGCAAAGGGGTTGAAGCAGTGTGCCTAATGTACTTTCTAGACGAATGAATCGAGGTTTAAGGAGGCAAGAATGTTGTTGTAGATGACTTTGCTTGGGATGGATGGATGTTTGATGATGTTTGGGCATACTCTCTGTGGGATCTCTACCGTAGTTTGCATTGCTGCCAAGAAGGTAGCATGAAACCGGAGGAGACTCGCCAGAAGTTTTTTTTTTGAGTGGTCAATTACAGATAAAACTCAGATCAGCTCAGATATTCGTAAAGGAATTTACATTCCGTTCTAATAGCCTAAAGAGACCCTGACACTGTAATTTACTTCGTACTTTGTAGATATGACTAGCGATGAAGATGGCTCTAATAGGGTTTATTTCTTCGTTATGAATAAACTTGATAACTCGAGTTTTATCTCAGAATTCAACACCAAAAAAAAAAAAACTTTAATGCCTCCTCCGCTTTCATGCTACCTTCTTGTAGCAATCTCATGGGTTACAAGAGAGAAGTTAAAATTTTTGTAGATGTTCTATGCTTGAAGCAACTTTACTTTTCTTACAGCAATCATACAAATAGTTAAGTAAAATGCTGATAGAACATATAAGTTGATCTTATAGAAGACAAACCAGAAACAGAAAAATGTGATGGTGCGTTACGGCGGTCAACAGGATGCTTCAACCAGCAAAGTCTCCTTGATCAGCCAACCCAAAATGTGTCACAACAATCCTCAAATCAGCTACCGAGTCAACCCAAGTCAACTCCAGAAAAGTCAACGTTGTCCAGAAAAGTCAACGCAGGGCAGCAAGCTAAAAGTCAACACAGCAACAGTTTGGTCAAACCTTTGACCTCGATTTCTGTGCCAATGTGTACGGCCTCTCAAAATCGAACTCTCCAACAAGTTTCAGCCCTTTCAGACCATGCGTTAACCAAAGTCAACGCTGGTCAAACTTCCAGCAAAACCCTAGCTGCAGAAATTCGTCCTTCCCTTCAGCCGTACAGATTTCGTCCTTCTTCTCCACACGTGTGGGTTGAACTTGTCCTCCAATGAGCTCGTACTAAATCAGATGAGAGAAGAAGATGTGTGTTGAGTTGTTGTGAAATGCTCTCCAACTTTGCCTGTATTTATATCCATCATCGGGGTGTGTGACACATCTGCTGGGGGTGTAAAACCTTAAGGCCGACCTGCACATATAATTTATTATAAATAATAAATTCAAAATAAATGTTCGCTTCATCGGACAAGGATGGATATCATATGGATTTTGAACTCCTAAAGAGGAATCCAACAAAAATATTAGCCTCTTAACTGAAAGCATCACAACATGGAGTTTGGACCTAGTTGTCCAAATTTAACACTTCCTCTCAACCAATGTTTTAAAACCTGACCGGTGACTGGACTCTAAGTGGCCTTATGAACCTGCTTTAACGTAAACATATTAACTGAGCTACGATGCCAATGAACCTGGCTAAAAATACATTAAATAATTAATTTTTTAATAAAAAAAAACTATTTTTAAGATTTGCAACCATGATTCCAAGCCCATAGAGACAAAATATGCAAAGTTTGCTCATTTATATACCATGCAAAGGTGAATATATCAAAATGGCACCGAGTGCAATACATATCATCGAAAAATACATAAGAAATGAGGCTCCAAATGGCCCATAAAGTCCAAAAACAATGCTACAAGCTATGAGGCCATTGGCCTAATACAAGACTACGTATTAGTGATCAACAACATGATCACTCCTCATCATGATCAAAATCATCACCACTACTAGACAAGGGATCATCAACATGAGCTACATAAATAATATGGCTCAAAGTTTGAGGACTCCTAAAACTCCTCTACAACTTTAGTAGTAGTAGTAGTAGAAAAAATAGACATCAAAACTACAAATCACTGAGCAACATGGTCTCTCATGAAACTCATCATTGATTCATCGCTACTAGAAATGGGATCATCAACAAGAGATACATAAACATCATCTAGCTCAAAGTCTTCGGACTTGGATTGCTCAACCTTATAACATGATAGAAATTGAAAAAGTTTAACATGCCTAACCAATGATTTTGGTTTGAGTGAAGGGTTCATTTCCTCAACCTTAAAATGCGATAGAAAAAGATTAGCATGTCTAACTAGTTGTTTTCCTTTGATTGAAGGGTACATCAAGGTTCTTAAAGGACTTCATGCTCTTGATATAAATAATAAATTCAAAATAAATGTTCTGCTCATCGGATTAAGATATATTTTATATGGATTTTACACTTCTCCGAAAGAGGAATCCAACAAAAATATTACCCTCTTAATCTGAGCATCACAACATGGAGTTTGGACCTAGTTGTCCAAATTTAACTTGATACTTGATAACTGGGCATTTTGGGGCCATTCGACAAAGCAGTTGAAGGTAGGTGCCTTCCTGGAAGTGGTATGTGCAAAGTCTTGTGAGCAAACATTTGAAGATCTGTCATCAATTGATTCATTTGTTTTATATCTGAAAAACTCGACTCCATACTTGAGGGCTATCCTCGCCAAGACATCCATCTTTGAGACTGACTGCTTAAACAAATTTTCAGAATTTAGAAACAGAGATCAAAGTTGAGGAATTTCGTGCGTGCCGTGTGGGAAAGGTTGCATACATTTCCTGTGTCGGTACCGTCTAAATTTTCTGTGGTCACTCCCTGCTCACACTTAACAACAAGACATTCTATGTTGGTATATGAAATAAGCATCACATCATCATTTCTCGAGAAGTTTTTTTTGAAGGTTCAAGTCAGCTCCAGAAGTCTCATAGACAGTTGCTGAGCGTATTTCCTCATCGTGGATCATCTCTGGGTGTGCTTAAGTCTGTCTTTCTGCCATCATAGGATGAGTTTACTCATACCTTGTTATCATAATATTGTCTTGTACATGTGGTTGAGTTTATTCATCAGAAGGGAACGATGTCTGTCTTTGAATGTTGTTTAAGGAAATCTAAGGATAATATCAATAGCTGGCCGATGAGCCTTAGAACAGTGACATATGGCAAAGTATATATGACCTCACTGTATATGGCAGAGTCCATATGAACTTGATCTGTGGTATCTTCAGAGGCATATATATAACCATGAAGTTTGATATCTTCAATATTGTATGGCAGTATTACTGATGAATATGATAATGATGTATATGATAATATCACGGCAACACTGAAATCCAGCTATATAACAGTGTATGGCTTTGACAGTGGAAGAATAAGATTCAGGCCCATGAGTGCAAAACTCCTTTCCAAGTTGGTGTCTAGGATGCCCTCATTTAAAATAGATGTCTTCTCTCACAAGAGAAGCTGGCATTAAGAGGGAGAATACAACTGTATATGCTCCTGAGCTAATATCATTGATGAAAGAAAGAAGACCCTCATGGCTCAAAGACATATGGCTTCAAGGGGGAAATTCCGAAAGAAAACCAAGAAGCCATATAAATACCAGAGGTATCTAACTGCCATGAGTACAATATGAGCCAAGATCATTTGGGAAAGCTGTAAAGCATCAAGTCTGGAAGGATGCGATACACAAAGAGCACGAGTCCATTATGGAGGGTGATGTCTGGGATATGGTCCCTAGACCACAGGACAAAGCTATTGTCACCTCGATATAAGATCAAGCATGGATCTGATAGAAAATGTGTTCCCTGAGACTTCTCTCTAGGAAGGCATTGACTATGTTTGCACCTGTAATCTATTATTACCCTTGCTACTATGCAAGGACGAAATTTTCATCAGATGGATGTAAAGACCGCCTTCCTGCATGGTGCGATAAAGGAAGAGGTGTATGAAGAGCAACCTTTGGGATTCAAAGTCCAGGATCGAGACACCCATGTTTGCAGGTTGGCTAGCCGTCAAGGCTTGGTACGAGAGGATAGATAGCTACTTGATGAAGTTGGGCTTCACTCGTAGTAATGATGATTCAAACCTTTACTTCAAGGTTGATAGAGAAAAGCCTCTCATTCTGGTTCTCTATGTGGACGATCTCTTCCTGACAGATGCTGACCCTCTCATTCATCAGTGTAAGAGGGAGCTCACTGAACGAGATGAAGGACTCAGGATCGATGCATTACTTCCTTACTAGGCCTAGAGGTCTGGCAGAGACCTGGCGAGATTTTCCTTTCTCAAGGAAAATACATTGTGAAGCTTCTGGAAAGATTTGGTATGGTGGACTATAAGTCTATATCGACACCGATGGAGCTCAACTTTAAGAATTTGAGTGGGAGCATTCTTCCGGGCATTAGCTATGGAAATCCTCTTCAAAATGTCATAATTGTAGCCCCTACAACACCCTCCAAAAAATACAAAAAAGATAATAACACACACTTCTAAATTTTTTGGAGCCCCCCTTTGAAACCAGAAGAAGAAGCTAAGTAAAGTTTTTAAGAGCAAGTCGCTAAGTCGCGAATACATGATTTGCGACCCATGCGACCTATGCGACTCTGCGACCCTAAGGTCGCCAGGTCGCCAGGTCGCAAGAGTCGGAAATCAGGCAATTTGCGACCTTGCGACCCAGCGACCTTAAGGTCGCGAGGTCGCAAGGTCGCAAAATTAAGGAATTAGGGGAATTAGCGACTCAGCGACCTTGAGGTCGCGAGGTCGCAAACTATCAACTTGCGACCTCATTTATTGCTCGCACGTGCGACTCCTTTTTATAAGGGCAGGTCGCTAGGTCGCATTTGTGACTCACGGCGAAAATCGTGGAATTGCTCTGACAGGTCGACTGGTGCGTTTTCTTCCGGGTAAGTTGCCTTTTCCTCCCTGTGTTTCCTTCCCCAGCATTTCTTGCCATTATTGAGCCTCCCCACGGCCTTAATTGCTTTCTGGTGAAGATGTAGGGTTTCTGTTGAGTTTTATTGTTGTTTTGTTTCTCATAAACCCCAGGGTCACCTGTGTCTTGCCCAATTCCTCATAGCTGTGCTTTATTTCTAGTTTAGATCCTTTCCAGCCGCGTATGTTTCCCGTTAGGGAGAGATTATCCGCAAAACCGCGCGCGCTCGAAACCCCTCGGTAGACTCAAGTGCGACTTGCGACCCAGCGACCCGGTCGCAAAGTCGCAAGGTCGCGCGACCCCCTGTTAGCGACTCTGCGACCCTGCGACCTAGTCGCAAGGTCGCGAGGTCGCATGTGAGTTCTTTTGTAGATCAGCGACCCTGCGACCCCCAGAGAACAGTTAATTAAACTCTGCATGTGTAGACTGTATTTAGCCGTTATCATCATGTCTTTCTCATCCTGGGATTCTTTCCTGAATGCAACAGGTGAATTTAAAGCAGACACGATTCCGGCCCTCTCCGATTCTAGCAACATGGCACCCCGGGTATCCCGAAGGAAAAGTAAGCAGGTGGTGGAGGAAGAGTCAGACACAGACATACAAACATCTCCTCCACCAATATACAGAGACACCCTTTGCACCTTCGCAAAGGGGGACAACCTCAGGTGGTATGAAGTATACCGCGAGTTCGCCATAACAGAAGATGAGTTTCCAGAAGATCTCCCGGACCGGGAAGTATACCTAAAGGTCAAGAAATCCAAATTGCACCTAGCAGGGGCACATCCCGCCATCTTTCCGTGCCCAGAAATGTTAGACTGGATCATACAGAAGACGGATCCCAAGAATTTCGCAATCCGAGATAGTGGAGGTAAAGCTTTTGCAACGTTGGAGAGCTCAAAAGCACAGGTCTACTACTCGCTACCCCAACCAGAGGTAAATTTTACCCCGAGATGGTTTTCTGCAAATGAAGTACCGATGATTGATACAATCAGAAAATGGTGGGCGGAACCAGATAAATTTAAAGTCAAGAAAGACCAGGAGTACCCGGTGGCCAGTCTGAGGAAAGTGTATAAGCTAGTGGCCGCCATGTTGTGCAGAGTGTACGGACGTTCGGACGCCACCACTTTCAACGGAGCATGGGCAACCATTATGGAACACGTAACGGTGCACGGCACTCGATTCAATTGGGCTGGTATATTAATGGGCTCAGTGCAAACAAATTTGGCTTCAGCTTTAGCCCCAGATGAGGGAACGCCGTCCGAATTTTATATGGCTTCGTATTTATTAGATGCTGTCTGTGCCCAGTTGCATGTTGAGGGATGGCCACATAACTGGGACTCCGAACAGACCCGGGCAATCCATTTGCAGACCAAGGTATTCTGGGAATCCAGGTACAAGTCAGATATTGAGCAAATCTCTCATATATTCATTCCCGCCCTTTACGGGAAACTATTTGGTCAAGACACCCCCTGCATGTCTTCGCGAGCAATGGAGACACTAGGTCAGGTGGCACACTGGTTTCCATTCGCTGAATTTACAATCATCCGAGTATTTGGCACATTCAAAGCACCACATGCTCTGCCTAAGTTTGTTACCGATAAGGTGCTCATGCAGGAGGTGTGTTTCCAGATGACCTCGGGCTTCTCCAATGTCCTTTCCAAAGGGAAGAAGAAACCTTGGCCCGCTCTACCCCTCACCATTGGTGCTTATACAGTCAAGGACTTTAGAGAAGTAGTGCGTGAAGGGGAAGAGATAAAAGGTTACCACTTTAGAAATCTGGATTGTCGAACTTATGACCCAGTCAGGATAGTTCCTGAGCATTGTAAAAGGGCAAATTTTAAATGGAGTTACCAGCATGTCGAGCGCCCGGCAGAGGACGAAAAAAGAAACTGCTACAACGCAGACAGGCATCTAGCTCCGGGGATCGACTCGGACCGAGAAGAAGAGGATCACCAGAATTTAGAAGATAGGAGCCATAAACTAGGAGGCTCTTCTTCCTCCAAAGATAAGAGAACACAGACCAGTACAGGGCTTGACACCTCGGATCAGCAATGGGCAGTAGAAGCCCAAGCCAAGAAGGAAGAGGAAAAGAAAATGAAGGAGGATGCCAGGACAGAGCGAAAAAGGAAAAAGGAAGAGGAAAAGGAAAGACAGGAAAAGGAGGCACAGGCGGCAGCAGAACAAGCACTTAAGGAAGAACTCGACAAAGTCGATCGTCAAAAGAAGGCAGAACAAGCCGCCGCGGTAGAGCGAAAGAGAAAAGCTGAAAAGGAAGCAGAGGCAGAGACAGAACGCAGGAAGAAGGAGGAACACGACAAGGCGGAAGCCGAGCGCTGGCAAAAGGAGAAAGAAAAGGGTCAAACGCAGGATGAGGAGGATGAGCTAATAGACAACATTGACATATCTCCCTTGGAGATTCCTTCAGGTGGCGCGAAAAGTACCCTCAATGTTGATGATTTTCCCGGGGAGCAAGAAGAAGAAGTCTTCGACCTGACCAGATTGACATTTGACCAATTCTCTTTCAAAATACGGCAAGAGAAAAGGAAATCCTTGGCGCAAAGCCATCCCGCCATATCTACGGTTGCCACTGGAAAGGACATAGTCCCAGATACAAGGACTAACCCTGTAATGATAGCGTCAGCAGGCACCGCTTTTGCCGCGGCCACGGAGGAAAATGTCACTAGAATGAGCAGGGAGATTATTTCCCTACAGAACAGGCTAAAAGCAGCGGAGCAGGAGAAATCAAGACTAGAAAGTGAGATGCTACAGCTCCAAAGTAAGCCCGCCCAAGCGAATGAGGTCCCACTGGCGGTCAGGAAAGAGTGTGATGTGTTGGAAATGACCATGAGGCAAGTATATAAGGAAATGCTCACCCTAAAACAAACAGTGGCCCCGTTGGCAGAGGCACGAGAGGAAACCAAACAGAAGCATGAGCAGCTCCGGGAAGCCTCGGTAGCTTTGGACAAAATGATAAACTGGACAGCGCAGTATCAGCAAGCTCCCGAACATGTGCCTAGGAAGGATTGGAGTCACACACAAGACGCCAAAGTACAAATTCGGATGAATATGGAGTCCAAAGACAAGCTGGCCAAAGATTTGGACAAAGTGATGTCTGCATATAATCACCTGATCAGTGGTATTGACTCCATGAACGCTCTTCATCACATTCCGTCGTTAGGGGAACTGGATGAAACTAAAGACTGGGAGTAGGTAGAGCAGGAAATTCAGTCTTTTGTGCAACCCGTGAGACAAGCTGCTGCCGCACCAGAATTCGAGGCATCACAAGAGAACCTAAATCGGTTGCTTGTCACTCAAGTACAAATCTATACCAAGCTTGCCTCCCTCTCAATCCTGATCTCTCAGAAGAAGGAGACTTTGATACCGAATGCCCTAGAATGTATGCATCGAATAAAAGAGGAAACCCCTCTTGTCGCCCCTATAACAGCGGATTACCAGACTTGGCGAGATTTCCTCAAGGGCAAGAAAGTTGACGTTCCAGAAACCTCAATCACACAACCACCTCCATAGCTAAGCTTTTCAGGCGCAAGTCGCGACCGTCCCTAGGTCGCAGGTCGCACCGGCACACAGGTCGCAGGTCGCATGGGCACTTAGGTCGCAGGTCGCATCGGCACCTAAGTCGCAGGTCGCATGTTCGGCAAAGGTCGCAGGGAAGCTGAACCGTCGGGAAGTTGAAGCGTCGGAAAGCCTAAAGGGCGTGTCTTGAATCTATAAATACCCCTGCGGGGCACATAGTTAAGGGCTTCTCTTTTGTGGACTGAAGAGCAATATTGCATTGTAATTGAAGAACCATACTCTTGGCATATGTAATACAAATACTTGTTAAAACCCCTTTGATTGGATGATGTGTTTAGCTGTGACAACACTGTGTGTATTCTGCGTATAGTTTCAGAATATCGTTTGATTAATGAATCTGTGTTATTAATAGTATCATTCATGCTCCATAGCTATCTGTGATTGTGTTGATGATGCTCAAGTTTACTATTTACTCGTATGATGAATGTTAATGAACTGTTTTATTAGCATTTCGTTATATCTTTCGGAGAGTTAAGGGATATTCTCGCCATTAAGAATTGTTTCTTTGGTGGTCAGATTATCTTGCATGCATTACCCCATAGATGTGTTGCTAACGACACTTCCTGGGCGTATGCATTTCGTCTATTACCTTGCTACGCACAGTGTCATATATTGGTTTGATACATCAGTCATGTATTCTGTATCATGTGAATGAGTGTATGTTTGCAGATTCAATCAGGCTGTTCGAGACCGAAGAGAATTTAAGCGGTAGCCGAACCCACACCCCAGACAGGATCCCTACTCCAAACGGTTCAAAGTCTAATTGGGACTTTCTACCGGGGAGATCCCCTACTGTTGGCCGGACATATTTTCCCGTCAACAGATTATGCGTTAACTCGTAGGGGCCCTGATGTTCTTAGGGAACATCCATCCGGACATATGTTGTGCAGTGAACGCCTTGAGTCAACACATGGTTGATCCTTATAACATTCACTGGGTTGGTGCCATGGAACACTTGAGATATCTCTGGGGCACGATAGATCATAGGCTGAGATACACTGCCGGGAGAATGACACTCCATGGATATACCGATGTCATTTGGGTTGGCAGTGTGGTGGATCGCAAGAGAAAATCTGGATGTTGCTTCACACGTAGATCTGCTTTGGGTAGGAATCTGAAGTCAGTAGCCTTGAGCACCGCTGAAACCGAATACATTGCAACATGTATGGCCTGGTGTGAAGTCACTTGGTTGCGAAAGCTCTTCAGTGAGTTGTTCGAGCATGTGCTAGATGCCACCGTTATCCTTTGTGATAACTAGAGGAGGATTCGTTTGTTATAGAATATCGGGTTCCACGATTGATCCAAGCATGTTGATGGCTAGTACCACTTTATCCAAGATATGGTACAGCGAGGCGCCATAAGGCTCGATCGTATAGGAATTGATGAGCAGGTCGCGAATATTCTCACAATGCCCTTGGGGAAGGTCATGTTCCTAACCTTCCGTGAGAATCTTGGAATCATGGAACGACCCTATTTGGAGGGTCCTGTTGGACGATGAGCTCTTGGAGCTCTGGGGGGCTTTGGGGATAGCTTCTTGGAGCTATAAGCAACCACAGGGCTAGGCTTGTCGAACCTTGTTGGTGTGCTTCTGCCCCACCGTTGTGATGATTGAGTTGGTTTACCTCTCATTATCTGTACCCCGTATGCATCCAACCCATTTGAGTTTCGGACTCATGGGAAGTACCTCTCATTTGGCCAATGAGGTGGGAAAAGCTAGAGACTAGTAGCAAAGACTGATGGACGCATCAAATATTTTCGTACTCTCTATCTAGGATGGCACAGTCCAACCACTTGATCTAGGACCAAGTCTAGAGAGGTTTCGGACCTCCTACTAACTTCGGGTCAGATAAACCAACTTCAAGTTGGTATTTGACTCTCTGAGTCCTATAGAGGTTTCGAACCTTTGGGCTGAATCTGTCAGTCGAGAATGATGTCTTGGTGACTGACCCACTTCTGTTCTGAAATAAAGAAGCCAGTGAAGCAAGTTACGGCGGGATGACGCATGATGTTTGGATCACACTAGTGGACGGAGTTCTCCCTAGTTGAGAGAGAGTGTTAAATTTGGACAAGTAGGTCCAAACTCCGGGTTGTGCTGCTTAGATGACGATCCCAATATTTTTATTGGATTCCTCTTTCGGAGAGGTGTAAGATTGATCTAATGATCATCACAATCGGATGAGCAGAACATGTACTTTGAATTTATTCCACTTATGTGCTAGGTCAACCTGGAATATAATATAGACTTAAATGTCTTAAAGGACGTGTCACACACCCCCAAAGATGCCTATATATTGGAGAGACTTGGAGTTCATTATACACACAATGTGTGGAGGATTTTCTTCTCTCTTGATGGCAATGGAGCTACGTTCTTGGTGCTACGTCTTTGTGGAGTATTCTTTGTCTGGGTGGTCTTGGGTTGTGTGACATGCTTCGCTGAATGACCTATTGAAGACTTTGTTGGTTGAAGCATCCTGCTGATCCTCGTAACACCATCATTCTTCTTCTTTGTTGGCTTGTCTTCCATCGATCGATTTACTTGTTCTATCTGCTTCAATATTTTGTGCCCTAATCTGAAATGGCATAGAACATGTTCAAAAATTAACACATTCACTATCCGCATTCACGCTTAGAATTGTCCGTTGAATTTCATCATAAATATACGCACTCTTATTTCAGTCAACCGTAGCGTCTACACAACAATGTAAACCATCCAACAGTCCGCACTTGAAATTCAGAGATATCAACGCATTTATGTTTTCTTCCTTAATTACGCACTGTGGTCTTCTTCTTAAACCCGCATTGTTTTACCTTTTCAAACCCACACTATTGACCTTTTAAACCACATTGATTGTCTCTTTTAAACCGCAAAGGAATCCGCATTTTCTTGATGAAATAAGCCGCAAGTTTCAAGGTATTTATATTGTTCTTTGACATGACTTTTAGGCTGACCCTTCACCAAGTTGTAGGCCAACTTTCTCACAGCAAATAAGCTTATCTTCAACGTTGAATATGGCCAGTCTTAAAGGCCATTCTTCCGCAAGGTCTTGGAGGACATTCTTCAGACTAGACACTTCATTTACATGACTCTTAATTACACTTATGAACATAAGACAAATCCTAATAGACATCAAGAAGAAGTCTATAGACCTATAATAAAATCTTGCTCATGAAACCCATGAAGCAAGTAAAACAAAAATACATTTTATTATTTTTTACTTCTTCTTTATATAAGTACATAAGTACATAGTCAACATGAAGACCGACCTAGTTACACTTTTCAACAAACCTGAATGGTAAAGTTGGTGTTAATTAAAGAAGAAATTCTCTCCACAATTATATGATTAAGTCATGAGTGTGGTTTATAATTCCATATACACCTACTATGTATCACTTCTATAATTTACTTGTGTTGAATGTTGAAAATATATCATCTATAAATTATTTTGTTGAATGTTGAAGACATTTGGATGTGCATATGTTGTCATGCAAATATATGGTTATGCTTGTTGGTGAGACCAATCTGAGTATGCCAAATGAAATATAACAAAGATAATGGCATGGGGTAATTTTGAGAGTGTTGAACTTTCAATGAATATGCCTAAATGGCTTTCAAAGGATGAAAATGTTAAGGATTCAAATTGGATTGGAAGTCTAATGGAGCTATTGTCGCTCAGATTGTACAGGCACAGTGCGACAATGACTCAGGTCGAGGGTTGTCACTCTAATCCCCGACCTCTTCGTTCTAGTTGTCTTCCAACAGCAGGCTATGGGGGGTAGTCAATATGAAATGTGAAAATACAGGACTCGTTGGCAACCAACAAGTCTAGGAGACACAATTGAATGGCCTAGCCACTTGGTTGATTTTAGCGAGTTAAAAGATTAGATTGAATTATGTTGATAAGACTAATGCCTTATGGAGCCAACTACTTGCTTTAGATCGATTAAATACCAAGTATTGGATGAACAATCATTGCTTAGATGCTTTGTTATCCTATATGAAGTGCAACTCCTATGATCTAGGTGAGATGCAAAAAATCTTGATTTATTGTAATTATATGCCTAGCTAAGTGTATCCCTTAATCCTCATCTATCTTGAGACTAGTCTCAAAAGCAGGTTGTAGAGAGAAGTCAAGGTGAAGCAAGCAGAGGCTTGGTTAATGATACCTCCCATTGAAATCTAACATACCCAATGCCTCCGGCGCTGCAGAGACTGTGGCTCTTATCACTGCAAGCTCACCGTTTTAACCACCGGAGAGGGTCTAGCGTTCTATCTTTCTATCAACCAAGCTTATGCCTGGAGGTAAGTTGATTAATGCACAACTATGCCTAGGATGCAAATGCAAATTGATTTGAGTGATCTTGAGTTAAGATTGTTCATGAATTTAAGTACTTAGTTATAATTGATCTTTAGTTATTAAGCAAGAGTACTTAATGAATAAAGGACAATCTTATACTCAAGATAAAGTGCTCAAAATATTTTCCAAATACAACCAAGAGATAATTGCTCAAGTAACAATATAGGTGCTCTTAACAACAAATCACCAAAGTGCCAAGGATAAAATTGTCATCCACAATAGATTTAACCATGAAACAATAATGATAATGATGGCAAGTAAAAGAGATTAGAGCACTTATCCAAAATATCACTTAGAACAATTAATCAAGGTTCACTTATATGAGACAACACAGACAATTAGATGACTAATGTCCTTTACACAATTAGCACTTCTTCAATTTATGTCAACCAATTATCACAATGTCAATTTAAATGTGTAACAATTAGATCTTCAATGTAATTGTGAGAGAACAAGAGATACCAATATCCAATGACTCCTTGAATTACCAATTTAAGCAATGTTAACCATTCAAGATGCTATTAGATCTTAGAATTAGGTGTTTTTATGAGTGAGGATACTTAATGCAAAATTGTAACTTTGAAGATTATGAAAACTCACAAGAAGAAACAATGTGTTAGTGTCCTTATTAGCAATGAAACCACTTGAACAATTGTCAAATCACTTAAACAATTCAATGTAAACAATGTGAGCAATGTAAACAACACCTTTTCACAATGAGCTATGATTATCAATAAGACATGAACCAATGCTAGAAACCTTATGCAAATTAGGCTCAAGTCTTATGACAGCAGTAAGTAAATTAAATTTAGAGCACTTTAGGATGCAAAGATGAAGTACATACAAGTGCAAGAATGCACATGAGGTAGCCCGAATGGTAAACTACTTTTCCAACACAAACTTCTCAATGAATTAGGTTTTTTTACATGTCAATCCCACAGTTATGCTCATGACAATCATCAAAAATTTATGAAAATTTTCCAAACAGTGAATGCCTAGTGTTAGACAAAAATAATACCGAGGGCAGAGGGGTGAGTCAGTATTATTGAAATATAAATATTATTTCTGCAAATAAAACTTAAACAGAAATTTACTTCAGAAAGATGTAACAAGATCGTGCACATGAGAAAAACACAAACAAACATCACATGTACACACTTGGATTTTAGGTGGAAAAACCCCCCTCCAAGGCAAAAAAACCATCGAACTGTTTGTTGCTTCTTCTTTATTATCTATTGCTTCAAAATATTCTCATTTACATTATATCAGCTAGCCACCACTAGCAATGGAGCACCCACCCTTTGACTGAAATGAGAAATGTTGGCCACAACCAACTTGGAGCACCCACTCCTACAATAGACAACCAATATGCACTTAGCTTGAAAGCCCCACTTCAAGTGCAAACAATTCTGCAATAAGATAATGAAATTCAGAACTGAAAACACTGTTGCGTAAACAAACAAAAAATCATGAAATGAGCACACTCATGCAGCCTCAATTTCACCCTCCAAATGAGAAAACAATTCTCTCCACACACACACTCCAAAGTGATCTTCAATCTTTGCATACAATTTTGAAACATTGCTGAAGAATAACCTCTGAAACACACTGCAATACTGAAGCTTTGAACTCACTGCAAAACTCACTGGTTGTGCACTTGCACTTCATGCACACACACTCACTCACTCTGCTAGAGAACCAACCCAATGAGCAACCTTTCTCCGCATATTTGTAATATCTGAGATCAATTAATTCTTCAAGTGATGGAGCTCACCCAAATCCTGTTCACATGCTTCAGTTTTGATTGAGCTGGACTTTTTGACCAAATCAGGCCACTCATTCCACTAACCTTTTGATAATTTCAACTTTGATCACCTTCTAGAGGCCCCATGACTTGTATCGACCTTTTTCTGGAAAATTCTGACAATAGACTTCGCCAAAAACAAATAAATTCCAAATGTGCACGCGAAATCCGGAGAAAATCTCGTGAATTATTTCGGTCGCACGCACAACACAGGCTAAACTCGACTGGTCGCATGCACAACACTACCAACCAACAACTATAAAGTTTTAGTCGCTCCCATAAGCCTTTATCCATGCGACTAGGGCAGAGAAAAGGTAAAACAACAAATTTGGCCCTCAGAATTGCAATAGAGCTTCATGGGAGCATGTCAATTTGCAAATCAGTCTTCCAAGCCCATCATGACATCAAGAAACCAGTTGAATAACTTAAACAAGACTCCACACACATCATCAACTAGACCTCTAGCATACATGTAGCTCAGCTTCAGATGAGGCCTTATTACCTCATGACACCTCTTCTACAAACCATCTGAGACTGCGACTATGATAGCAATTTACATCAGCATGAAATCCCTCAACAAGTATACAACAGACTCAAGATGATACATAGAGTCATGAGTGTGAAAATTTTTGAAAGTTACTTTATGTAGAAATCTACTGTTAGATCTGGTTATACTTATACTTAAGCAAGTTATTAATGCTGAAATCTTCAAATTAACATCGACGTAAACACATAACATACTTTCACCGATTCAGATCTAAAACAGAAAAGTACATGCACAATAGACAAAGTGACACAAAATTTTCTGGACAATAGTCCTCGGAAAAAACTGAATGTGGGAAAATCGATCTTCTGGCTGCTCGAGGGTTTATATTATTAAGTAGTTTTTTTAATACACCAAATCTGGGCACCACACTAGTTAACCCGAGAGAGAAAGATAGATCTGCAGCTAACTTGCTATTCTGAAGCCAAAACCTTGACTGATCCACACCCTCAAACGGGATTTACAAGACTCAGCCAAATTCTAGCCCTAGAAAACTCAGCACTGCCCCCGAAGCCCCTGCGTCAGCTTAGACAGCCATTGTGTGCCTCTGCATTGGCTTGGAGGGGGTTGTGTAACCCCAGAATGGATGACGCAGACCCTACGCTGCCCTAGAAGGGTCTCTGCGTAACCCAGATGGGTCCCCTGCTACCCAGCGTTGCCCCAGAAGGGACTGTGTAGTATCTGCGTCGCTGAAGCTGCCTCTGCGCTGCGCCGCTGCTGCTCTCTCTACTGCTGCTGCCTCTGCTTCTCTACGCTACCTCTGGAAGCTGCTCTCTGCCTCTTGCTGATTCTAGGCACTAGGATTCTGAAAATTCTTAGCAAACCCTGCCCTAGAATTTCAGCTTAGTCTCAGTGCTCTGCCTCTGTGTGTGTGTTCTCCACATGACCCCAAGCCTTTCCTTTATACTTTTCTCGTTGGGAAACCAACGGCCATGATCAGATCTCGAATTGATGGCTAAGATTAAAAGAAATTTGGATTCGTGTGACTTAAGACAATTTCATCACATGTTTTAATTAATTACCTTTAATAATTTAATTTTCCTAAGTTAGACTTAGGGTCCATAATTAAAATTATTAATTAATTAATTATCTCCCAAACTGAATGGAATTTCCCAAATCCCTTTTTGGGTCTTGAAGATCTCATGTACTCTAGTCTCTCCACAAATTTTGGGAGTTAGAGCACATTTGATGCTACCCCAACACTCAAGAAAACTCAACACTCCCTCTTAGCGAGGAATGTGCTCTAGTACAAGTCTGTTTCATCCTGAAGCTCTGCATTGATCTCTAGTGTGGGTCTCCGCACTGATGCTGGACCTGTTGCCCTTCATCACTGTGCTACTGCTGCCATTCTGTACTGCCGCCCACGACGCTGCCACTGCCACTGCCACATTTGCACTGCAGCTCCCTCTCAATCTGCTGCATTCATGCTGCCATCTGATTCACTGCAACTTCAATTGCTAAAAGAGGCAACTAAAACTCCTACCCAATCTTTGACAGACAAGTCAGTTGGGCTGCATCCTCATCACTAAAGCTCCATCGGCTATTCATCTGTGCTGTCATTTGGAGGATGATGCATAGCTACAGCTCTGCACTGTGTAAGCAGACTCCCTCTGCACTATTGAAGTCACATCAACCCCTAGTGCTGAAATCTCTCACGCTGCTGTTGTGCTGCGCTGTCCTCCTGAAGCCTTCTATGTTGTTGCAGCTCTTCTCTGCGTAAGCAACTCTGCTCTGCGTTGTTGAAGTCACATCAGCCCCTATGTTGCAACTACATCTACACTGCGCTGCTCCCTTTTGCCTTCAGCTCCGCCTCTGCTTCATCCGTGATTCTCTTCACCAACAGCTCCACTTGTCCCATTATTGTCTTAAGGCTCCCGTAGCTCGGATGTGATCCAAGAGATGAGTTGGTCAAGGATCTCACCCCCACTCTATAACTTCTCTACAGATCCATGTCGCCCCATTTTCGTGGTTCATGAGCACTCATGGTTGTGTCATCTTCTGACCCGTTGTCCGCCACAACAGCCTTGGAAGTAGAAGCTTCCTTGTCCTTCTTCTTCTGTGGAAAATTGTTGGCGAAATGTCCTAGTTCACCGCACTGGAAACACTTGATCTTGGATAGATCACGCTTCTTCTTCCCTTGCTGCCTCTTTGATGCCAAGGTTGCATCATCTTCCTCTTCCTTTTTCACTTTATTGGATCACACGTTGTACTGCCTCTTGGTGATCCGACAGAGTTCTTCTTGACAAAGGATTGCCCACATATTGTCCTAGTCAGGAAGGGCCGCTCTGCCCAAGACACTTTGGACGAAAGTTTCCCACTCTTTTGTGACTGCATTGAGTGCAGTCCTTACCATCACATCATCCTCCACCTTTGCACCCATGGTATACAACTGATCTCTCATCGACTGCAGCTTGAAAAGGAAGGGCTCTATTTCTTCTCCCTTGGTCATCATGAATGTGTTGGAAGTATTGTCATTGATGGCAAAGGAGACAGCATAGAAGCAGAGAGATAGCAAAAGAAAACTGACAAGGAGAACATTACACATGAAGAAAGGAAAAGAGAGATAGCAAAAGAGGCAGCAAAGATGTAGAGAGGTAACAGAGAGGCAGCAGAGACCTGCATAGAGCTAGAGAGATCTGAAGAGCCACAGAGGGTCGAGCAGTTGTGAAAAGGGTCATTTGAAGAAGCAGCTCAACAGAGACAAGGCCATTTGAAGAAGTAGGGCAGCAAAAAGAAGCAGCCCAGGCAGCAGAATATACAGTAAATATAGAGAAACAGTCCTGCACTGACATGCACTGCCTGTGCACTGTCATACACAGTAACTGAATGCTAAGAAACGGTCATGCTGAATAGGGTTGGAAAGGTAGTGTGGTAGTCAAGTCACAGGCAGAGAATTGTAAAATGAACTGCCTTCTATGGGACGGAACCTGAGTTTAACTACAATGGAGATAGCCGTGAAGAAATGTGGATTGTTCACATTTCAATGGAACCAAGCGAAGAAAGGATAAGCAAGAACGAAAGCGGAGTTTAATTATAATAAGAGGTTGAAGTGTAGGAGGAATATCGTGTTAATATGTGGGTAAATTAAAAAAAATTAACATATGAAAGGGCGAAATTGAAATAGAACGGAAGGAAGCGGAACCATGTGAAAACTGGAACCGTGAAGGAACAGTGAAAGCAGGTTGGAGACCCAATATCGACAGTATCGCGCGTTTTAAAAGTGGTAAAGATTTTTTGGGGAAAAAAAAAACGCGATTCCATTAGTTGTTGGACGCGTGTCCATAAGGGGTTTGGAAAAACCATTTATATCGCGCGATTTCGGAGGATTATCTGTTGTGCAGTTAATTTGCGTGATATTGCATGACATCCGTCGGATGGGTGCCTAACACTTTGTTGGAACACGATAAACTGTGGACCGTCAGATCCGTTTGGCAATTAGTCAAGGTAAGCTGTTGTGGACCCGAATCAAGGTTTATATTAAGTGAATCATCATACGAGCGCAGGTCCTAAGGTTATTAAAGGCAGGTTCCAAGAGTTATAAGTGTGGCGTGGATGTGTTGGGTTTTAACCCAAAAGATATAGTGTTACAGCTGTGGACTACTATATAAGGACCTCTTATAATAAAGCGAAGATTTAACTAAATTGTCCATGAAATATGGGGCCCGGATATAATTTATGTATATATGGTGGCTGAAGGCGTATGGGAAAAGTTATATAAATATATATTAGTGTTGGGTTCAAGTCTTAGTCAAAAGCTTTATTATAATGTTCCTACGATGACTGTAATATATGTTGATATATTATAGTTGGTGCGCGATGTATAAAGGTAAGTGATAAACGTGTTGTGGGACCCAAAACTGTAATATAGTCGGAGTTTCGTATAAAATACCATGGAATATGAATATAGCCCAAATTTGTTAATAAAAGGCGAAGACTTATAGTTGACATATATGTATATATTGATATATGTGTTGGGAGAAGATTTATTGTTGATAGAGTATGAAAGAGCATTGTATATGCGTAGTGGGGTCCACAGTGAACCATCGCATCGACGGAGAACAAGAGACGTAGACAGACGAACAATTGAAAATTGCGATTGCGATTGAGTGATTGAATGTCAGCGGTTGGATTTGATGAAGGATGGACGGTGGATTTGTTAATCGCTTGATAGCTAGTGGGACTTCTGTTCATCGCACCGAACTGTTGGAGGATGCAATTGCGATATTGCGATCGCGATAAAGAATGCGGACCCGATATGTTATGAACGGTGATTGTATGCAAAAGAAAAGGTTTAATGTATGTTTACACCGAGACTTTAAGCCAAAGCTGATGAATGAATAAAAGGTAAGGCGGAGAGTATATATGAACCAATATATATATATATATATATATATACATGCAGTGTGGGGCCATCGCATCGGAACATACCATTGAAAGTTGTGATTGTGATTAATCGCATCGGAACTATCGCAAGGGAAGTAATCGCAATCGGAAGTCTTCGGAGACCGTTCATCGCATCGGGGAATAGAAAAAGTTCAGCTAGTGGGCCCGAAAGGGTGTTTTCTATGTTAAAAGGGTCTATTATTATTTCGCCGAGAGTTATTTGCGTTATATAAAAAGGCAGTTATATATGCAGGAGTTACACAACTGCAGTGAACAGGAGAGCATGCAGAAACGGAAAAAGACAGAGACAGCAGCAGAAAAGACAAACACATGGTGATCCAAAAACTGAATGGGTTGATTTGAAATCCATATTGTAACTGAATGTAAATGTTTTAATTGGATTTATATTGTTTGTGATGCATTGGCAAGTCTCCGAAGGAAAACAAAAATCCCACTGTAATATTGAAATTTGTACATATTGTTATATTTTTTTCTAAATGAGTTGAACAAAGGAATGAGAAAGCAGAAGACAAAGAGTCATAGCTGTTCACTCCAAATTCCCTGCGGAATACAAATAGTCATGTGATGAACTCTATATATGATATCACATTGATATGCATAGAGAGGTTAGAGAATGCAGAATTGAGGCAGAGAAGATAAGAAGAAGGAGGAGCAGAAAGAGATGCTGTGAAATGTCAGAGATGAATTAAGACAGATAAGAAAGTTGGAGGACAGCAGTGAAGAAAGTACAGAACAGAGCTGATATCCAAGGTAAATCAGCAAGTGTGTTCTTTTGAGAGAGTGAGGAAGTTGGAGCTTCCCTATCAAGTTGTAGCTTGATAGATGTCAGTTGTTGCTGACTGAAGTTAGAGCCTCCTGTAGGTTGGTGCCTGCAGAAAATTGATGGGATTTGGAGCTTCCTTGCAAGTTGTAGCTTGCAGAATTGAGGTTGGAGCCTCCTATAAGTTGGTGCCTACAGAAAATCAGTGGTGAGAGGGAGTTGGAGCTTGCCTTTGCATCACAACAATAATAAGATGTGCTTTTCTCCCTTTATGGGTTTCCACTTATATCTGCTGTCTCTGTGTGTGATGCTTATGTGTTGATCTGGTTTATCCAATCTGCTTAATACTTGTTGCTCTCATATTAAGTCTGCTATCACATTATCTTAGTACTTGTTGCTCACATATAAAGTTGATCATGAAATTAAGTTGTAAATAAGTTTAAAGGTCAGTTTAAAAGTTCATGAATATGCTCATGATTCCACCTCCCCCCACCCCCTCTACAGTTTAACTAAGGGTTCAAAAATTGGTATCAGAGTAGGTTGCTATTGTATCAGTTTAACAACTGAAAGGAGATCTTAGGTCCCCAGGATGGCTAGTCAAGAAGGATGCTCAACCAATAAAGCCCCTTTTTTCACCGGTGCAAATTATGCATTCTGGAAAATCAGAATAAGAGCATACATAATGTCTCTAGGAATAGAAGTTTGGGCTGCTGTGGAATTTGGATATGCCCCAAAGTCGTCTAACTCGGAGAAAGAAGAAAAACAAGATTTTGTATCTAATGCAAAGGCCATGAATGCAATCTTAAATGGACTGTGTGAGGTAGAATTTATCAAAGTAATGCACAACAAGACTGCCAAATAAATGTGGGACACTCTGGAAAAAATCCATGAGGGAAACAAAAAGGTGAAGACAACCAAACTTCAAGTATATAGAGCTTAGTTTGAAAATTTAAAAATGAATGATGATGAAGACATTGCCAGCTTCTTTTTAAGGGTTGCTGAAATTGTTAATAATATGAAAGCTCTAGGAGAAACCATACAAGAATGTGTAATTTTTCAAAAGATTCTAAGATCTTTACCATCCAGCTTTGACCCCAAGGTTTCTGCCATAGAAGAAATAGCTAATTGGGAAACTTTGACAATGAACTAACTACTTGGAAACCTAATAGCATATGAGATGAGACTGCCACAGAGGATGTCAAATGTAAGGGAGGTAGCCTTTAAGATAGAGAAGAAGAAAGAAGAAAAGGAAGATATATGCTCTTTCTCTAATGAGGAAGAGGCCAAAATTGTCAGGAAATTGGGTAGAGGTTCAGGTAAATGTAAAGGTAAAATTCTGTTTAAATGCTTTAACTTTGGAGGAGTTGGATACTATGCTGCTAAGTGTCCTCATAAGAAAAAAAACAATCAGAGTCAAGAATCAGAGAAAACCATATCAAAGAAAGGGAAGAGATCCAATAGAAAGTCTTTCTATGCTCAACAAGACAGTAGTGCATCTGAAGACTCAGATGAACCCTCAAGTGAAGAAGGAACCTCTGAATTTATATTGATGGAAATACAAGAGCTTGAAGGATTCCTTCTAGAAGATGAGGAAGAAGGGGAAGTTGATCTTGAGGGGGAGCTAAGAAGTGCTTTGGAGGAAATTGACAGACTCAAACTGAAGTGCAGAAAATAGAAAGACATTCTTCTCAAATATGTAAGAGAAGAACAAAATTCAGAAGTCCTCATTTAGTTGAAAGTAGAGCTTGAAGAAGCCAAGAAGGTTGAAGACATTTTGCTTAAGCAAATTAAGAATAAAATTCAGGAATAAGAGAAATTGGAAGAAGAAGTAGTATGCTTGAGGAAGAAATTAGAAAACGCCCAAAGGAAAGTGTCAATAAATGCTTCTCAAATGACAAGCTCTGATAAGTTGAATGAAATTCTAGATGCTCAAATATCTCCTCTAATAAAAACGGGGATAGGCTATGAAGGAGAATGAAGCAAAGGCAAAGAAAAGGAAAACAAAAATATCATTTTTGTAAAAGAAAATAAGGATAATAAAGCTCAGAAGATTCCTACAGAAGAAGGAACCTACAATGAAGTAGACAGAAACCAGAAGCAACCTCAAATGAAAAAGTATGAAATAAATAACCAGTTAACTGAAAAAGGCTCATATATTCCTGAATATGTCAAATTTGGAAGCCATCAAAGGAGATTTTTCCCCCCTATGAAAAATTCCACCTGTTATGCTTGCCACAAACTGGGACATATTGCTGCATACTGTCATACAAGGAGAATTAATTCAAACCAGCAAAGGATGCAAATCGTGAAAATATTACCTCAAGCAAACAAATGGAGAAGACAACCCTTCATTAGATATGAAAATTGTTTTTATGGATACTGTTTATACTGTAAGGAATTTGGCCATAAAATCATAGAATGCAGAAAATATGGAAAAATACTGATGTTCAAAACCTCAAGGAGGTTTATGAATCATGGAGAGTTTACTCGTACTCACAATTCTACTAAAGATATGATCAAATGTTGTGTATGCAATAAAAGTGGACATATGTCTTCCAAATTTCCTCTCAGAGAATGTGGTCCATCATCTCAGAAAAAGGCACTGAATAAAAGGATGCTTGCAGTGGAAAAAGAAGGTAAATAAATGTGACCTGGCTCTAATAGCTCAAGATCTGAAAAGCCAATGGTATTTAGACAGTGGATGCTCAAAGCATATAACTGGAGATAGAAGCAAGTTTATAACATTTGATGATAAGAAATCTGGAAATGTTACCTTTGGCAATGATAAAGCAGGTGAAATCAAAGGAAAAAGGTCAGTCAGTCTGGATAATGGCAGAGGAAAGGCTCAAGATGTACTATTTATAGATGGGCTGAAAGAAAATCTACTGAGTGTCAGTCAAATGTGTGATAAAGGCTATGAAGTTCCTTTTAGAGCTGAAAATTGTGAAGTAAGATCAAGCACCATAGGAAAGACCCTAATCAAAGGTGTTCGAACAGAAAGTAATGTCTACATAGTGAAAGAATAGAATGAAGCATGCCACCTTAGCAAACTTGAGGAGTCATGGTTATGGCATAGAAGATTGGGACACCTTAACTTCGAACACATCATCAGTCTGAGCAAGAAGAAAGCAATCAGAGATATGATAGCAATAAAGAAGCCTTCAAATACCATATGTAAATCTTGCCAACTGGGAAAATAGACCCACACATCCTTTAAGACCAAAGAAGAGCTATCAACAAGTAGGCCACTTGAGCTTGTACACATGGACCTATGTGGACCTTCAAGAACTAAACAACCAAGTGGGTAATCCTATTTCATGCTGATAATAGATGTTTTTTCTAGAATGACATGGGTTGCATTTCTCAAATATAAATCGGAAGCACTTGAGAAATTCAAGATATTCAAGGCATTGGAAGAAAATCAAACAGGATGCAAGCTAAAGTGGATAAGATCAGACAAAGGAGGTGAATTCACATACTATGATTTTTCAGACCTATGCAATGAGGATGGGATAAAACAAAATTTTACAATTGTAGGTACACCTCAACAGAATGGAGTGGCAGAGAGACAAAACAGGTTTGTACAACAAATTGCCAGAGCTATGACGCAAGAAAGTAACCTTCCCCAAACCTTCTTGGCAGAAGTAGTACACATAGCTGTGCATATTCTTAACAAAGCTCATTTAATACCAAACAATGACAAGACTCCTTATGAACTATGGCATGGTAAACCAACATCAATCAAGCACTTTAGAGTCTTTGGAAGCAAGTGTTTCATAAAAATTAATGATGAAAATCTAGGAAAGTTTGATGCAAGAGCAGATGAAGGAATATTTTTAGGATATGCATGCAAGAGTAAGGGTTATAGGTGCTACAACAAAACACTTCGCAAAATTGTGGAAAGAATTGATGTAAGATTTGATGAAGAACTACCAAACAAGACAGGAAGTACAGGTTGCAGCAACCCTCGAGAAGATCATGAAGAAGAGAACCAAGATGATGATGAAATAAGAAAGACAACAGAAGATACTTAACTGAAATCAAAAGGTCCCTCAAGATACACTCAAAAGAACCATCTAGAAGATCAAATCATTGGGGACAAGAGTGAAGGAGTCCAAACAAGAAGACAACTAGTTGAACAAAAAGAAGAAGTATACTTGGCTATGTTATCTCAAATAGAACCAAAGAAGTTTGAAGAAGCCAACAAAGAAAAATATTGGGTGAAAGCTATGAATGAAGAAATAGACCAGATTCAGAAGAATAATACATGGGAGTTGACACCAAGACCCACAGGGAAAAATGTCATAGGCTCAAAATGGGTATTCAAGAATAAGATGAATGAACAAGGACAGGTAATCAGAAATAAATCCATACTTTTATGCAAGGGATATTCACAAATTGAAGGTCTTGATTATGATGAAACATTTTCCCCTATAGCCAGAATGGAAGCTATCATAATGTTTTTTGCCTTTGCATGCTACCATGACTTCAAGGTATATCAAATGGATGTGAAATCTACCTTCCTGAATGGAGATCTAGAAGAAGAAGTCTACATGGAACAATCTCAAGGATTCTCATTAACAGATAAACAAGACTATGTGTGCAGATTAAAGAAATCCCTATATGGGCCAAAACAAGCTCCTCGTGCATGGTAT
The DNA here is from genome assembly GCA_034641835.2 of Pinus albicaulis. NCBI lineage: Eukaryota > Viridiplantae > Streptophyta > Pinopsida > Pinales > Pinaceae > Pinus > Pinus albicaulis. Next base: position 643,910,504 of record CM076575.1, on the reverse strand, counting down.
TCAAGGCTGGACAAATACTTGCAAAAGCAAGGATTTAAGAGAGGAGGAGTAGACAACAATTTATACATAAAGGCCAATGAAAATGAACTTCTGATTGTAGTAGTATATGTAGATGACATCATGTTTGGGAGCAACAAAGAGAAGTTAACAAAAGAATTTGCTGAAGAAATGAAATCAGAATTTGAAATGTCTATGATTGGAGAGCTCACCTTCTATTTAGGACTTCAAATTCAACAAAAGAACACAGGTACATTCATCTCACAAGAAAAATACTTAAGAGAAATGTTGAAAAAGTTCAAAATGGAAGACTGCAAACCTGTGTCAACTCCCATGATCACTGGATGCAAGCTATGTGCTAATGATGGATCTGCAGATATAGATCAAAGACTTTACAGATCCATGATGGGAAGTCTGCTATACCTAACAGCTTCTAGACCAAACATTATGTTGGCAGTAGGACTTGTGGCAAGATATCAAGCAGCACCAAAACAAAATCACTTACTAGCAGTCAACAGAATATTCAGATATCTACAAGGAACTGCACATTATGGGCTATGGTATTCAAAAGGCAAGAGCTTCACTTTGACAGCTTATACAGATGCAGATTGGGCCAGCTGTGTGGATGACAGGAAAAGCACAAGTGGAGAAGCATTCTATTTGGGAAAAAGTCTGGTGGCATGGCTAAGCAAGAAGCAAACTTCCATCTCTCTATCTACAGGAGAAGCAGAATACATAGCAGCAGCAGCTTGTTGCACACAAGTAATGTGGATGAAACAAACTCTCCAAGACATGAAGGTAAGCATTGATGAACCTATTTCTATCAAATGTGACAATACAAGTGCAATAAGTATATCAAAAAATCATGTACTTCATTCAAAAACAAAGCACATTCCAATCAAGTACCATTTCCTCAGAGAACAAGTAGCATAGAAAGTAGTGAAACTGGAATATGTACCAACAAAGGAACAAACAACAGACATATTCACAAAACCTCTTGCTAAAGAACCATTTGAATATCTAAGAGACAAACTAGGGGTAGTGTCTGCAGAGGCTACTCTCTGACATGAAAAAAAGCATCATTCCAGGGGGAGATCAGTCAACAAGGAGTGCCACAAAAGAGCCAGAGCTAGTGAGCAGTGCATCGAACAGGTCCTCAAGAACAGAGTTTTATGGACAACAATTGAAAACCACACCAGGAAATGGGCAACCCTTTGCCATTGATGTCAAAGGGGGAGGAAAAGCAAGTATCAGAAGAAAGGGTATTCTGAAAGGCAAGCAGAGGAAGTGTATTGCCATCAATGCCAAAGGGGGAGATTGTTGGAAGTATTGTCATTGGTGGCAAAGGAGACAGCATAGAAGTAGAGAGATAGCAAAAGAAAACTGACAAGGAGAACATTACACATGAAGAAAGGCAAAGAGAGATAACAAAAGAGGCAGCAAAGATGTAGAGAGGTAGCAGAGAGGCAGCAGAGACCTGCATAGAGCTAGAGAGATCTGAAGAGCCACAGAGGGTCGAGCAGCTGTGAAAAGGGTCATTTGAAGAAGCAGCTCAGCAGAGACATGGCCATTTGAAGAAACAGGGCAGCAAAAAGAATCAGCCCAGGCAGCAGAATATACAATAAATACAGAGAAACAGTCCTGCACTGACATGCACTGACATGCACTGCCTGTGCACTGTCATACACAGTAACTGAATGCAGAGAAATGGTCATGCCGAATAGGGTTGGAATGGTAGTGTGGTAGTCAAGTCACAGGCAGAGAATTGTAAAACGAACTGCCTTCTGTGGGACGGAACCTGAGTTTAACTACAATGGAGATAGTTGTGAAGAAATGCGGATTGTTCACATTTCAATGGAACCAAGCGAAGAAAGGATAAGCAAGAACGAAAGCGGAGTTTAATTATAATAAGACGTTGAAGTGTAGGAGGAATACCGTGTTAATATGTGGTTAAATTAAAAAAAATTAACATATGAAAGGGCAAAATTGAAATAGAACGGAAGGAAGCGGAACCATGTGCAAACCGGAACTGTGAAGGAACAGTGAAAGCAAGTTGGAGACCCAATACCGACAGTATCGCGCGTTTTAAAAGTGGTAAAGATTTTTTGTGAAAAAAAAACGCGATTCCATTAGTTGTTGGACGCATGTCCATAAGTGGTTTGGAAAAACCATTTATATCACGCGATTTCAAAGGATTATCTGTCGTGCAGTTACTTTGCGCGATATTGTGCGACATCCGTTGGATGGGTGCCTAACACTTTGTTGGAACGCGATAAACTGTGAACCATCAGATCCGTTTGGCAATTAGTCAAGGTAAGTTGTTGTGGGCCCGAATCAAGGTTTATATTAAGTGAATCATCATACGAGTGCAGGTCCTAAGGTTATTAAAGGCAGGTTCCAAGAGTTATAAGTGTGGCGTGGATGTGTTGGGTTTTAACCCAAAAGATATAGTGTTACAACTGTGGACTACAATATAAGGACCTCTTATAATAAAGCGAAGATTTAACTGAATTGTCCATGAAATGTGGGGCCCGGATATAATTTACGTATATATGGTGGCTAAAGGCGTATAGGAAAGGTTATATAAATATATATTAGTGCTGGGTTTAAGTTTGAGTCAAAAGCTTTATTATAATGTTCCTACGGAGACTGTAATATATGTTGATATATTATAGTTGGTGCGCGATGTATAAAGGTAAGTGATAAACGTGTTGTGGGACCCAACACTGTAATATAGTCGAAGTTTCGTATGAAATACATGGAATATGAATATAGCCCAAATTTGTTAATAAAAGGCAAAGACTTATAGTTGACATATATATATATGTGTGTGTGTGTGTGTGTGTGTGTGTGTGCTGGGCGAAGATTTATTGTTGATAGAGTATGAAAGAGCATTGTATATGCGTAGTGGGGTCCACAGTCAACCATCGCATCGGTGGAGAACAAGAGACGCAGAGAGACGAACAATTGAAAATTGCGATTGCGATTGAGCAATTGAATGTCAGTCATCGGATTTGATGAAGGATGGATGGCGAATTTGTTAATCGCTTGATAGCTAGTGGGACCTCTGTTCATCGCACCGAACTGTTGGAGGATGCGATTGCGATATTGCAATTGCGATAAAGAATGCGGACCCGATATGTTATGAACGGTGATTTTATGCAAAAGAAAAGGTTTAATGTATGTTTACACCGAGACTTTAAGCCAAAGCTGATGAATGAATAAAAGGTAAGGCAGAGAGTTTATATGAACCAATATATATATATATATACATGCAGTGTGGGGCCATCGCATCGGAGCATACCATTGAAAGTTGCGATTGCGATTAATCGCATCAGAACTATCGCAAGGGAAGTAATCGCAATCAAAAGTCTTCGGAGACCGTTCATCGCATCGGGGAATAGAAAAAGTTCAGCTAGTGGGCCCGAAAGGGTGTTTTCTATGTTAAAAGGGTCTATTATTATTTCGCTGAGAGTTATTTGTGTTATATAAAAAGGCAGTTATATATGCAGGAGTTACAAAACTGCAGTGAACAGGAGAGCATGCAAAAACGGAAAAAGACAGAGACAGTAGCAGAAAAGACAAACACACGGTGATCCAAAAACTGAATGGGTTGATTTGAAATCCATATTGTAACTGAATGTAAATGTTTTAATTGGATTTATATTGTTTGTGATGCATTGGCAAGTCTCCGGAGGAAAACAAAAATCCCACTGTAATATTGAAATTTGTACATATTGTTATATTTTTTTCTAAATAAGTTGAACAAAGGAATGAGAAGGCAGAAGACAAAGAGTCATGGCTATTCACTCCAAATTCCCTACGGAATACAAACAGTCATGTGATGAACTCTATATATGATATCACATTGATATGCATAGAGAGGTTAGAGAATGCAGAATTGAGGCAGAGAAGATAAGAAGAAGGAGGAGCAAAAAGAGATGTTGTGAAAAGTCAGAGATGAATTAAGACAGATAAGAACGCTAGAGGACAGCAGTGAAGAAAGTACAGAACAGAGCTGATATCCAAGGTAAATCAGCAAGTGTTTTCTTTTGAGAGAGTGAGGAAGTTGGAGCTTCCCTATCAAGTTGCAGCTTGATAGATGTCAGTTGTAGCTAACTGAAGTTGGAGCCTCCTATAGGTTGGTGCCTGCAGAAAATTGATGGGAGTTGGAGCTTCCTTGCAAGTTGTAGCTTGCAGAATTGAGGTTAGAGCCTCGTGTAGGTTGGTGCCTACAGAAAATCAGTGGTGAGAGGGAGTTGGAGGTTGCCTTTGCATCACAACAATAATAAGATGTGGTTTTCTCCCTTTATGGGTTTTCACTTATATCTACTGTCTCTGTGTGTGATGTTTGTGTTGATCTGGTTTATCCAATCTGCTTAATACTTGCTGCTCTCATATTAAGTCTGCTGTCACATTATCTTAGTACTTGCTGCTCACATATTAAGATTGCTCACATATAAAGTTGATCATGAAATTAAGTTGTAAATAAGTTTAAAGGTCAGTTTAAAAGTTCATGAATGTGTTAAACTGATTCACCCCCCCCCCCCCCTCTCAGTTTAACTAAGGGTTCAAACGAATGACCGCAACTGATTCTCCAGAAGCATTCTCCTCTAGACGGACTTCCCTTCATAAAGGGTTGTCCGGGATTTCCACATCTCATGAGTTTTTTTCTTTTAAGCTATGTCTGGAACAATATGATCTGTAACCCCATCCATTATGAAACATTTGGCATGTGTCGCAGCTTCCTCATGCTTCTTCAGGAGATCCACAGCAGTCAACGTTGCCAGGACTTTTTCAGCATGGTCTCTTAAACCGTATGCCTCCATGACTACCAGGATTCTGGCCTTCTAGACTGCAAAGTTGGACAAGCCATCCAACCTATCCCGATCACGTAGTCCGTTAGGTGCCATTGGCTCAAATCTACTCTGTCGGAACTTCCTCTCCCCACTTCTCTACTGAAGTTCGAATCTAGGGTACTTGGCGAAAAAGGCACCCTCTGCTCCCTCTGACAACTGATTTCCTCTCTTGGAAATCTGCCAAAACAACGAAACAGCTCTCTTCAATCCTTTGATCGATCTGCAGATTTCTTTGGCTAGAAACCCTCTTAGAAGTTGATCTCCTCCTGCTCTTTGTTTCCCAATGCTTAGGCTAAATTTAGAATCTTCATAAATTTAACCCCACCAGCAACTCCTGAAGTTCTGCAGCTCTGCTTCCAGCACTTCTGAATCAGACAGCTTAAGATCTGTGTCACCCTAGCTGGCCTCTCCGTGAGTAGACAGTCCCAACGCTACCTCTGTGCAGTAAGTACGTGGGCCTATGTGCAAACTACGTAGGACTGCGTCATGTCATCACCCTGACATCTACATGGCTATGCTCCCTCTGAAACTGCGTTGTCCCTTCAGATTCGGCTTTCTATTACTGTTGTTGCTCTCTCTGTTGCTTTCTGCAGCAAGATTCTTCAGTCTTCTACTGGTGACCTGCTAGATCTGCAAAGGCTCTAATACCATGTGAAAATTTCTGAAAGTTACTTTATGCAGAAATCTACTGTTAGATCTGGTTATACTTCTCCTACTTAAGCAAGTTATTAATGTTGAAATCTTCAATAAAACATCGAAGTAAACACATAACAGACTTTCACCGATTCAGATCTAAAACATAAATGTACATGCACAATAGACAAAGTGACACACAAGTTTTTTGGACAATAGTCCCCGGAAAAAATCCAATGCGGGAAAATCGGTCTTCTGGCTGCTGGAGGGTTTATATTATTAAGTAGTTTTCTGAATACAGCAAATTTGGGCACTGTTGACCACACTTTGTCAACGACCCCATAGCAGTACACCCCCATTTTTTCAAATGGGACTTATCATGTTCGAGGTTCACATCATCCAGATTTCATCGACAGACGACATTTTGTTATAAATGATGTAAACCCATTCTGCATGTTATGATGTAAACGATCTAAGTAAGACCGTCAATATATGTAACAACCTAGGTAAGCCTAGTATGTTGTTGATGATTTCTATCCTAGGAGGTTTTTTGTCTCACTAATTTACTTGTGTTTTTCGACACAAGTTATCAACAGAGTTTTCCCCTCCAGCCTCACCCCAAAGCTAGGGTGGATTTTGTCATCAGCATGCTAAGTGAGTCCTAGTGTTTCCTATCGAGTCCTTGTAAAAGTAGTTTGGGAATAATCCTAGCTATTTGGCTA